>QRAM01000146.1:128304-211006 GCA_013436055.1 Halocynthia roretzi | reverse complement strand
CAATATATGCAAACTAGACACAGCGTGTGATGAATTTGTTCGAAATAGTTATTGACTATATTCTTCACTTGATTGCCGTTGAAATCTTTCTGAGACAAGGGAATCCTTCTAGTTTACAATTCATCCTTCGTTTTCTTCGGTTTAATTCTTCCCTTTTTATCTTTCTTTTTAGGTTTTGTTTCTCCAGAGAGTGCTGGTAGTTGATCGAGAGCGTCACAATCTTCCTTGTCTTTGCACTTACAGATGGTTTCTTGGGATGCAATATTAAGACACGATTGGAGGATGGATATTGGCATTCTAGGATCCTTTTGACATCCCCTACAGAAGTAAAAAATGTATATGGTTCTTTATTAGTAAAGGAATTATTATATTATGTGAGTGTTATGTCGGCCATTCGTCCACAACATGAAGCGGCGTCAATAGGTAGGTTATAGTTATGTCTTCCAATTCTCAATAATTATAATGAGTATGAAAAGCAGTTTCTCGCTCGACTCCGCCTATATTCTATATTAATCATAATAAGAATCTACTTACCGACAAAAACACCACATCGTACATTCAGTTTGCTCGTCCGACAACGGGCACTGAATTTTTTCCTGTTCGCAATCACATCCCTCAATTGATTTAGGTAGACCCAGTTTCTGACAACTCTTTTTGAATTCGGTACTCTTTTTACTACAGATTCTATTTGCAGAAGGCGACATGAGAAAAAAATTATTTTGTGGACTACGCTATTTTGGCTAAGCAAAAGGAGTCGCCAGTCTTACTTGCATAAACACAGTAAGTTACATTTGGTCTTTTCAGCTTGCTGAGGTGTCACGTGTTCGTCGATGTTTTGTGCTATACTGTTATCATGATTTCTTTCGGGTTTGTTATCATGCAAGTTTTTCATCTGAAGAAGTATATAATAATGTGAGAGCTATATTATAAAAGTATCCTAATAGAAATTAACTTCTTATTAAAGTTACTAATTCATTCAAATCCGCTATCTTATTAACCAAATGAATCTAAATTGAGTTTAGGTAGAAACTTACAGCTCTTAAACTTCTCATCATGTCTTCATTGGGACATTCAAACTTCATGCATTCGCAGTGTTTCGGCAATTTCTTACTTTTTGAACATTCCTTTTCTAGGTAAGGAGGGATAGATCCTTTGCATTGCCTGGATAGAGATTAAAATACGTTAAGAATTAGTATATACGATACATTAATACCTGAATAGATGTACATCTTATTTCTCCAACATTAAACCTTGAAAAGCGTATTAAATATCTTTCTATGGCATATTATACATGTAAATTGTATAATACTTCAAAATTGATTTCAATTCTTCTATCTCCTAGTAACCCTGTACCTGCAAAAGCATGGGATCACACATATCTTCTTGCCCGATGAGGAAGTAAGGTCTTTCATAGCGTCTACGAAATTCTCCGTCCCGCCTCCGGTTTTCGCTTCCTCCTGGCAGTCAATGTTCTTTTCGCATTTACATTTCGGTGGAAGTTTCTTGAAACTGGAGCATCGGCCATCTGCCATCGATACTTTATCCTTGCATTGTCTGGGAAAGGATGAGAAAGGTAATTGCATATAGAAAATAGAAGTTGGGGCTAAGCTACTCACAGACTCGTAAACTCGCTCGTTATTCCCGTTTATTTGATTCATACAGTCTACTTAATTAGGTAAATGCTGTTGGTGTATACTTACTTGCAGAAACAATCCTTCGTACATTTTTCTTGATTCCAGGTCGTACAGAACTCCTTAGTACAAATCTTTTTATCGCATTTGAATTCGGCTGGTATCGAAGAATGTCGCGAACAAACGTTTGGATTCAGTTCGCAGCAAGCGCAAGAGCAGTAAGTTGCTTTCTATAAGAGTAAAATCACTAAGTTACATTGTACGAAACTTAACTGTTAAACTCAATCACAGTACTTCATGTCATTACTGTCTTACCATAATAGTTATTTCCATTTGATTGTCTCCATTACAGTAAGCTACTAATATAGTACAAACTAAGGCTATCCCGAAGATCTTCATCATGTAATAATTCTACCAGTTTAAAATATCTGTCCTTAATCAGCTCTTGCTCTAGTAAACTGAATTTGAATGAATAAGTTTTCAAGATAGCACGTGTCCTTTTGTATCTATTTCAAGCGACGCCGTAGTAAAATGCCCTCGGGATGAATTAGAACCACGTTGCAGTCTAGCGCAATTGTACTGTATAAGAACCAACACTAAAGGATAGTTCTAAACTGACCTATCAAGACCATTAGGGATAACAGATATGGATAACAAAGGGGCTATTGTTTCTGTGTTATCGGTCAATTATATTTGTCACTGAAAATTTGCAACGATATTTAAGATGGCTATAATATTATTGCAGGAACATCCCAAATTACAAGATGTTGAAATACGACTAAAATTCCCCCACAATATCGTAGTATCTGTAATAGGGGAGCACACTGTATATATTTACATAACTTCACGCCCTCACAACATGTGTTTTTGTAAATTCCAATTGCAAACACAAATCAAATTTTGTAATGCAATATATGTATAAACCCTCCTTGTTCTGTCGTATTGATATTCAAGAGTTCTGAATTAAATCTTGAGTAATTTGTATGAATACGAGAATGTTCTAATTGCTGGCCAAATTCGAAAAGATCAGAGATGGTTGATTCTAGGGAGAATCAAACTTTTTATTATTGTGACTTTTCCAAAAAGACAGAGGGAGCGAGATGACAATACCTTTGAAAGTATTTTTAATCTTCAATTATTCTCTTAAAGCTCATTATATGATGATTGGACTTCATATTGAGATGGTGTTGCTATAGTCACTGAAGGGATGGCGATGACCCCAACGTTGCCAGTACTGGGATTATACAGCTGGGTCGTCTGGTGAGCCGAGCCGAGCTGGTGATTGTATCTTGCTTAAGGAGATGGCTCTGATGAGGTTCGAACCTGCATTTTCTAAGTAAGTTCTCTACCATATGATTTGATGTATATACTGCCCCCTTGTGGTTATTGTCGTCCATTATTAAGTTGTGAATTACGGATTTGCATTTATTATTTGCTGTTTTCAATTCGACATCGACTCTATTCAGATGGATATTCTGGCAAATCAAATGACCGAGGCAATTCAATTGATGAGAATGCTGGAAGAGACGGTTTGTTTATTTTCATAAAGTTTTCTAAGTGTGAGTAAGATAGCGCTATTGCTCAATGTTGTTATTACGACTTTATGAAAATAAGATCTGACAACGAATATTTTCATTAAGACAGCGAAAACATCTAAATCGGAAAACTGTCTTCCTTCTCGCTTGCCAAAAAAAACAACTAATGCTCACGTCAACAAACTGCGGTAATACCAATTCATTTCGCTCGTTCTTTTTCAAAATAAATATGTAAGGTAGAAAGGTAATAATGTCTAATCAGAACCCCCTTTTCCACGCTAAATATGACATATTAAGCAAATACATATTTGAATTCTTACCACGTATGGTTCTCATAACTCATACTAAAGGGCAGTTTAAAAGGCGGGAATTCAACTGATTTGCAGACGACTGAATTCTTGCAGACAATTATTGTGAGTCTCCACTATATATCTCTTCTCGCCATTTATATCTCTTCTCGCCATTTGGTTCTATCGGTTGTGACGTATCTTGAGGTTAGTTATGGCATACGGAGCTCTACATTGAGGTGAACGCCACTGAAACTGAATTTGAGCATATCATAGACCAAATTTTTCCCAATAATTTCAAGTTTACTTGTCAAATGTTTGGACAGGGTGAAATTTCGATTCTTGCCATAAGCGCTTTATCAAATTCTATAACCCGACACCGGTCTAAAGTACATAATTTGCACTCATCACAATTTGAGTTTGATTGATATAACGTTTTTAAAGTGATTAGAATTATATCTTTAGTATAATCAATGTGTCTATCATTCAAACTCGTTGCTGAGAAAAAAACGACACAGTTCATGTATCAAATTTGGATATTAAAATACAGAATACTTAAGTCGCACATATAAATGGATATTCCAAGCCAATCTTATAATGTTGTATAACCATGTATTGAATCCTAATCTGGTAATGTCAATCCGATACCCATTGATCATGTTGCAAGAATAGACATCTCATGGTTTGCATAAACTGTTATTTCTTTGCTAAATTTGCAAAGTTCGTATAAGGCAAACCATACTGCTAGATTGCATTACATTATGCGTGAGAAAACCAATCGCCCAGAGGTTGAATGTAAAATTTTTTGTATGCCGTCAACCTTAGTTCCGTGATTTGATTAAATGTTGGCGTATAGTATCGTTTGCATATACTGTATACTGTATAATATTCCGACAATAGCGACCTCCTGCTCATCTTATTATCAAAGCCTGTGCAAACGAATATAATCTTCTTTCCGGATTTACCTTCTGCTGTCATCCTCGGTTAGATTTTGTTCGTGTACATCCCGGGTTAACGCGCCACGCTTGCAATGACACATACGGACGCTATGTATCATCGGCTTCCTGCTTGTGAATATAATCGTCCTCGATAATAACTCAACTAAAATATAAACTATACTATACCAAGTAATAGTAATGAAAAATTTATAACGCAGTACACGTAGTATACATCCCTATTCATTCTTGTGGTTTGAATTAATGTTTACTGATATATGCATGATGGACTAGGATGCATTCCACATGCTTGTATTTAATTAGTTACTAAGGTGTTAAACTTTCGATTGAAGATGTATTAGTTATCGAATATACAACTGAAGAATCTCAGCTAGGAATAGCACGATCGCCAACAGAAAATAAGGTATAGGGAACTATTTACAATCACAAACTGTTGAATGGTTTTTTACATATATATATACAAACAGTATACCAAATATATAATGCTAAATGAGAATAATTTCCGTTTTTTCTGGATAACCTTTTGTTGTCTTCTGTTGTGTCATTGGGTAAATCAAAGTAGGAAAATGAAAGGTGTATTTTAGCCGAAATCGAATAGTGTAGCAGAAAAAAAAATTCGCACGCCAAGTATACACTTCCATGTGTCGAGATATGTTAACCACATTATTTGAAATGTCTGCTTCCGTGATCATCCACCATTGTTTCACAAACGCATTAAAATACTTACATGTATTATCCATTTGTATAAATGATATATTTATATTGAATTAACGTAATAGTGTGATTGCAACTGAACGAAGTACTCTATAAAAGTGATTGACTAAAATATTAGCTAAATATATTTATTTGTATTCACTGAAGGAATATTTGATGTATACTGACGACTAATTCGACGTATTCGTCAATTCATTCATTTAACAACGTTAGTTATCACTCTGTTAGTGTATAAAGTATTATGAATGTTAATCAAACAACCGTGTGTCTTTATCCATTTAACATACTGCTCAATTATAATTACGCCCATCTAACCCTTTATCCACGGAGCATTCGACAGTAAACAGGCTGCGCTGAAGATTACAACGGAAGATATTAGGTTTACCGGTAGGCTAGAACTGCAGTACTGCACAGTAGCGTAGTAGAGCAACCGTATGCTCGCACTGTAGCGCTCATTTTTCCTATTAAATGCTATGGTGCTGGTGCATTGATTCTTTTTTCTCCCGCGTTTCCTTTCCGCCGAGCGTCTACTGATGTATAAGAGTAATGTAAGAGCGAGTGTGGTGCTATGTTTGCTCTTTATGATGCGAACTGCGCTTTATAGCGTCGCTTAGCTTTGCAGTTCTTTAATTATTTCAGCATTTTATAGTTTGAAACTTGAATCTGGAGATTTTATACAGAATATATACCTCCCTTACATTATTAGAAAATATGTTTCATTCGTATAACTGCAGTATGCAACTGATTGTAAACTGTAAACGAAGAGACTAGCTTACCGTAATAAGATAAAGTTACTTATATCCACAGTTTTTTAGGGTAATTTTCTCCTTTTGATTACTTTTATTGCATGATAATAACGCTGGTCAGAAGGTTACACAACCCGATTGACTATTACGATATGCACTATTCGGAAATCTATTTGAAGATATCTTGTAGTAGTATATGTGTATGGCAGATTGTTCCCTGCAAAATGTTGAGCTTGTTCTGTTCTGCTTTTCGTACAGGTATTTTGTGATTTGTTTGTTGTGCGTCTGACTTAATGACTTAATGTAGTAGCGCCTGTTGTTTTTATGTAAAATTATATTATTCGGAAAATCTTGTCTACTAAACGGAAACCCAGATTCGCCTGTCGTCAGTTCGAAAAACGGAAAAAAGATCGACTTTGTACAGAAGCCTTAAAAAAGAAAATAGAAAATACAGAATTTATCCAGAATCAGTGCTTTAAAGAAAAGTAATCAATCACACAGTAATTATGATGGCTTCAACTATGACCATACCGCCGATGACCCCTATGCCCAACATGCGCGGACTCTTACCATCCCAGCGGCCGATCCCCGGAATGCAAGGAACAATGCCTGGCGGTTACCCGTGTCCAGTTTCGATGCAGGGACCCATCATGTCCGGACCAGTAGTGAACCGTACCACGACACCGTCTGCCAACGTTCCAGGATCTCTTCAGCATCTCAGGGTCCCGGTTGTCCCAGTTGGAGGAGGTTGCTATAACGAGTAAGTATAAGATAGATATATTTACTATGTTCAAATCAAACAGCGAGCAAAGTCGATCATTACTTCCTATACTCGACTGAATGATAATTATGTGCAATTATGTGCCTGTTATTCGACCGTAATTCTAGAACCTAGCACGATCCGGTGACATATGTAACCATCAGTGATGTTATGTAGATATTGATAAATAGGACAACTAATTTCCTATAGTTGTATTAAAGTAGATTGAGGCAAATTCTGAACTCTATCTATCTGAAAATTGTTTCACATTACATTTTAAACTATTCAATTTTTACAAATTTTCGTCAGTACCTCAGTAGTTTGAATGAGATTCAATATTTCATATGGTATTTCTGGTTGGCTTGTCGTAAAGAAACAGTTGATGATGAACTCATAACGACATTGTTGGCTTCCTGTTCCTTTACCGGTAGATCGGGTGCAAGCAAATGCAGCCAACATATGCTTTGACTTGCAAGGCAGTAACTAGTAAACAAGTAAAAGAGATACCTTCATAGATAACCGTTGGTTTCACAATTGTCTTTGAACAGCATGGCTTCTAGAGAACGCCTAAATATTGAAATTTGAATCTACTGTATTGGCATATGTTGATCTCTTGAATCAAGTGTGGTATATACAGGCCATTTAAAAACAGTTGTTTCACATTGTGTAGATTTCAATTGAATTTTTTAATCGTTGTTTTTAAACAATGGAATTAATAGGGGGATATAATGTCGGACAAAAAATGAGAATCGACCCGGTGTAAAAGCTTATTCAATACTCTGGTTTCGGGCTTTTGAATGACTCGAATAGTCAACGGTATTATTTTTTTCATCCACTATCAGAAAGTGCTGAATCTCATTTGCTTGACTACAGATTATTCATTGTCAATTTTTTATGTAACTATATACGAAACTATACGTAAAGGGTTTTGCGTACTGCTGTACCCGGTTCGGCATTGTTCGTTTATCACATCTATCCTGCTTCTGCCATCGCGTTTCCGCCAGAGGGGAGGGAAGCTTTAGTTGATCTCCGTACGTTTCCTCTCTTAATAATGAGTCAAAACACACACTTTCTACAGCAGACACTGAGCGCGATATAATGTATGTTCGCGTGCGCTGAGATGCTCTATACTCCATTGGAATAAGTGGAAAAATCTTGACTGTAAACAAGACGAATGTACCAACTGATTTTGCTTCAGTTAAAAAGTCATCAGAACTCATTGAAAATTATTTATTAACATTCTAACCGACTTTCAATATTATTTTCTAACAGCGGAATGGAAGTAGTGTGGCACGGTGAATTCAGTCGTCTGTTCAGTTCATTCTTTCCTCCCCACGTCTGGTATTTATCCATAACAAACGTGGCTCCTCCGGAAAAGTGGAAATTCTATCGTGACAGCGCTAAAGTGCGATTTTGCTGTCAGGTACGTAACTGTTGATTTTGACATTGATCTATTTCTTTCAAGATACAATATGTTTAAAATCACAATTTAGCAAATGAAGTACACACTTCTGAGGAGATATATTACTTTTAAAATGTGAATGTATGGAAATATTAAAACTTGCGTAATTCAGGCTCTGAGCTAAACGGTGACTGGGTACTTCGAGTTATATGAAAATTGTTCACACTATCAAACGTAATATATTCATAGTATCGACTCAACAGGACAGAACTATGCATTGTTCTTCGCCCTTATGTAAGTCAGTTATCGAATAAAAACTGTTACAATTTCCGATTTTACATCGCATACCGACGTTGCAGTTTTGTGACAGTGTGTGTTCTATATCCTGTATAATCTATTGCATAAGTTATGTGTGATCAAATTAGGTTACTACTGATATCTTTTTGCGAGGCGTCAGCCTTCGCTCAACGAACATATGGGTATTCCAAATTAAAACGATGCTGCAATATTTCAATACAAAAGAACTGGGTGGGACCTATTAACTAGACAAAATTGAAAATATATATAATTTTTTTGCAGGACTGTGGAAACGGTTGGACCTCAATGAAGGGCAGAGTTACGTTCTGGTTTCATTTGAACTTATCCACCAACGAAGGTTTCGTCCAGTTCAAACTGTATGGACAAGTTTGCAAAAAATGCTGCTCAGGCAAATTCGAATACGTTATGTGGTATCCAGAAGAAGTATCAAAAGTAAATATCAGCAATATATTATTCGTTTCAAAAGTCCATGAGCTGCCATTTGAATTGGTTTCGTATAGATTCTTCTTATATAGATCTTTTCGCTGGATTTCGGTTCACAAAGTAAGACTACGAAGTAATGGAATGTCACGTATAAAAATTAATGAATATCGAACTGCATTGGCTTATATGCAATACACTGTTAATTTATTCAACATTTTGAATATGTATTCAGTAGCTAAGCGTTATATATATATATATATACCAACGATGTTTAAATAGGCAGTTAACGATGCTCTTATTTTGCGCTGCAGCTGTTGCTCTTAACGGATTTCCGGCATTGCTGTGCATTTATCTTTTTCTATCATCGCTGCTCTGTGCTCTATAGTTTAAAACGAACCTTTCAACTCCTACACACACACACACACACACACACACACACACACACACACACTTTAATAGAACCAAATTTTTGTGTAATGAATCCACCCCTTAGTGGCATTCAAATCGCATTGTGACCGAACTTTGTTATACACTCTCTATTCTTCCATCAGTCTAAAATGATGACGCTCGGGGTGAATAGTTTTCCAAGTCGTGAATGTGATTACAGAAGTAAAGAATGATTCAATTTAATAATTTACATATTTTTGAGTAAACAGAAAACTAGAGTTAATTTATCTGTGTTGTACTTCTTTTTCGAGTATTCTCATTGTCACTTTGATTATTATGGAACAATAATACGTGAAATAGAAGTTCTGTAGTTATTTATGGTCACTTCATTTTTATCACCTGGACAATTTCTAGTAATCAATTTCATTTCGAGATTTTATTCAGTGCATATTCTTTCAGGTCATGTGCAATTTATACAACAAAGTTGGTCAAACTTACTATGGATTCATGCAGCCGCCGATTCGCATAGATAGGAGACCCGGTCGTCCTCGAAATCAGCACAATTCTGACTTGTGCCAAGCATGTAGAGATGGAGAATGCGATCAGGTAATTTACTGCAGATATATTGTCATTCTTGACATTCCAATGATATTTCTTTTAAAGTTTTCAATTATCCCATTTTGATATATTTTTACATTTAGGCTCGGCCAATAAAGACAATGTATAATTACGTGACGTCACCACCTCTGGCATCATCCCCTGGCAACCAACCGATGCTTCCACCGCCTAGCACCAACGTAGTCACTGTCAATCACAATGGCGGTCCGATCGTTGTAGGACCCCATCATCTTCCTCCCCAACACATTGTCATGCAAGCTCCACTCAATACGAGCTCTATCAATCCAGCTGGATCAGTTGTCCCGGTCTCCCATTCCGGACCCCAACTAATCACTCCCCCCGTCACCCTGACCTCCGGAGTGCAACCCATACTCACGTACTCGATAGTTACTGAAAGCGTGAAAGAGGGGACTATTACGACCCAACTCACCCCCGTCTCCCTACCCTTCGTTCCAAACGATATTAAATCTTCCCCCACTATCAATGGGTACGTGACAGAGCCACAATTGACGCAGTCAAATATTTCCATCAACTCTTCAACAGCTGGGCCTGTAATCCCTAAAGCGAATTCGACTAAAATCAATGGCCAAAATCTTATTGACATCGTTGACCATATCCAGGAGAAATTCGAACTCTCTTGCGCAATTTCTAGGTCGTCGCCAATAGCTCCTACTATGATCAACGGCGGAGATTCTATTCCGAAAATGGCGGCCATGCAGAAGATGATCAATACGGTGATGAAAGAGAACAATTTGGTGCCAACTGTACTGAAAAATGGTTATGCTGCAACCGCAGCTACTACCAAGACGCCACAGTCTAAACCCAATGGCCACATCCCGATCACAAATGGCGTTGCGTAATCACTTTTAGTCCTTGTGTAGACATCTTGTTTCCGAGGTGATGTGGTTCCATGTTTCGGGTGAGTGAGAGAGGTAAAACATTTTTACTTTTAAATATAGTTTTAACATTAAAAATCCCCACCAAATTGTCTCACAATCGAAATTTCATTCTTGGTAGACTTACCCTAAATGGGATCTAAGTGGTGCAGCTTTGAAGAACAAAAAGCGAATGCACATGTACAGACACGTAAAGTTGGCATAGGAGTAGAAACAAATTAGGGGGAATTAAATTCATATAGTATAGATCTATAGTGTATTGTTGAAATTAAAAACGAAGCTTGCGTGTAAAATGCTGCAGCCAGAGACAAACTGCCGTGACTCATGCGCTTGCACGAAGCTTCTCGGCTTATTTGATTTTACTCACTCCATATGCGATGCGTTTGTCCGTATCTCTCTTAAAGATCACTTCCCTTCGGCGCTTCCTGCTATTCCCTATATAGCAAAGGCCAGGTGTCGAATTTCTGCTGCTAAAACTCATTTGCCATTGTAAATTCTGCACAATACTATGCAGTATAGAGAACCTCGAATTAAGATCGTTCATAAACACCATACAACAGGATCCACTGTACTATCGAAAACGATACCAAAATAATATAGAAAACTTTCCAATGGCAGCCTGGTACTTTATTGAATGTTTTAAATCACAAACACAAACAAGCAGTGGCATACTGACGGTAATAGCGTCTATGGCAAGCACTGAAATTGCGCCCCCTTCCGATCATCTGACGCCCATTTTGAGATAGCTTCACCATAATATCAACTGAAAAATACAACTCAAGCTAGGTAATCTTTTATTTAACAAATATGTTATTACATTAGAATTGCAACTGTTTAATGCTCTCACTTGGGCGTTTTTTTACAATCTGAGGGTCGGTCTGAGTTTACCAGAACGTTAGTGCCAGTGATGCCAATTCAGCTGTTAAGTATGCCACTATATACAATTTATATTGTATATAACTCTCTTCAACATATAGAAAACAACAACATTTCCATTCGGTTAGCAGATGGTCTTAGTTTTGCTCGCCATTTCTAATTAAATCTCGTAATGATCTTCACCCTAATTTTTTTTTTCAAGAATCGCTTCTCAATTTTAGTTAGTATATTTTTTCTAAATTGATTTTCTCCACGGTAGCTTATTTTATACAAAAGTGACGAAAAATACATTAGCGCACACAAAGCTTATTTCGCCTAAATATTTTTACGAAAAGAAAATAAACTGTAAACTATAACATATTCTATAACGAGATTATGTACAAAGAATGCCAATTAAACAGTAGAAATCATAAACTCGCGTGCTATTTTCGTTGTGTGTTGATGTAAGCAGTAAAAGGAACTGGTTCCATGGTATATATACTTGTGACCGGATTTAAAATGAGGTATATGGTTTGCACTTTGTGCCAATTTGACACTATTTTATTGCATTTTGTGTTGTTATTTTTTGTGATTCAATTGTATTAAAAGCGTTATTAATAGGACTCGTCCAGCCTGTAAAACTGGGACTAATTTCATCCTAGCGGGAAATTTTTTTTCCAAATTCAAGAAAATATCAACAGATCAATCATCTCTGTCTTAGAATATTTCTAGGAATGATATGCTTGAATATATATATCTCCTTGATATGTAGTGGATTGCGAAATGGTTAGATTTTGATTAGCACAATTTTGCAGGCTGGACTGGTAAAATCCTTATAGTATACGCCACGTTCAGTTATTTCTGGACATCTTTCATTCGCGTTTTCTGGTCTCGGGGTTAGTTTTCTCTTTGTCATATTCTGTGCTCGGTGTTAAGCGTGTTAAGTGAATGAGTCAATGTATGCAAGCAAGTTAATATATGTTAACAATTGCTTGACACATACTCTACACATTGCTCTACGCGTGTGAAGGCATTTTTTTATCTTTTCCGATACAATCGACATCCTCCACCTGAACCTCTTCACGTTTCTAGTGTTTGCATGCAGAATAAATAATATTCAGAGTTGTATTTATCCCTTACTAAGTTTTAAGTACAATTTGAAGCCCCTTGCACATAATTTTTTGTTAATTTATTTCAACGTGCCTTTATTTTATTACGTCATGTATGCTCTGTTATACACACGTTTATGTACATATATTCGCATATTTTAAATGTAAAATATTTTCGGTATCCGTTCAAGTCACTGTAAATGGAAAAGTGGTCGGAGTTTGCGTTAAAAAAAACTCTCCGCTAGATGGAGAAATAGAGCATCATAGATTACACTCTTTGATTGTCTGCAAGTACCAAACGTTTTTAATTGATGATAGTAATCAACACAACGTGAAAATTTGATCAAAATGGTACGAATTACAAGTCTCGCTTCAACCTGATCCTTTACAGTGATTATTTACGTTACCCCGCCAGTTCACATGCAGTTCCAGACGCGTAGCTACTAGATTGCTATAGGTCTCAAGCATTGTAAATATCTTTGTTTTATTCGTTATTGGTGTGTGTATAAGCGCGTATTCATACTCGTGTTTTTGTCCAAAACATTTCATTGTGTCTGGTAACCAGTTTTGATTGATATACAGCGGCTCTATGTATCTCTCAGCTATTTGCTGTAAGCTACTAGGTAGTGCTCATGTCTAGTACGAATTATTCTAATGGATATAATACCAATTAGTAAGTTTACCAGACCCGAGAAATGGATTTCATTGTGATCTGTTGTAGCATAGTGTGTGCCTCCCTTGTAAATACCTAGTATAACCATTTCGTGGCGTGTGCGTGTGCATGTTTTCATTGTCGTCTAAATCGTATTTATGTAATTTAAATATTTATTGTAAAAATATTGGAAAATAAATTTGGTGTGTGCAAAACGCTGGTTAAAGTTAGGAATTCAAGTGAATGTATATACAGTACCCTATAAACATAGTGTTGTATAGTTCATGCATTTAATTACCCTCATATTTGATACAGGTGTGCTTACAATAGACATCAGGTTATCAAACCTATCAAACCATATACATATGCGTCTCAGTGGTAGTCAATGCAATAATGAAATAATGAGGATTTTAGCCAGGGGCTGGAGAGAGGAATCTTCAATATATGTAGAGGTATTTATTCAAGTCAGACAGATATCAGACATATGCTTTATGCCTTACCGCACTGCATTGACAGTTTTAAACAGGGATATTATGATAGTATCGTAGTGTGTGATAACCCCACCCCAATCAACCCCTAGGGTTGGAGCTGTATATTCCAGCAATTATATAATATAAGTATAAATACATCACTATTTATGGTCTTAGTTTTCCCCGACATTTTTACCTGAAAGTTGAAGTTCATTGACAGTTAGGCTTTATTGTTTAATCATAACGTCAGATTCCTAAATCAGTTTCATTACGCCATCAAAAGTATAGATATGTGCCCACAGCAAGAATTCTCGAAACGCAATCAGTTTAAAGTTCATTCACCTTCAATATCCTGACAGTAAAATCCTTGTAGGAACTAACTATCCCTTTAATTATATTTGCGTACATATTATTTCAGGTATCTACAAGTTGTAGGTATACATCGTTAACAAACAACATAGACTTTCTATCCTTGCGTCAGACGCAGTTTACGTCTAGCATTGCGTCGCTGTGAGAACTGACGCATCTTCGTAAGATTCAAAATTTTCATGTTTAAATACAGATAAACTTCTATCGACAATAAATATATTGTTTGGAAACGCTTGTTTAGTTAGTTCAGTGAGGCAGATAACTCTGAGGAAAAGTTGCTTTGTCTTAGCTGAGACTTCGAATTCAGGTAGAAAATGTATTTTTTTCGATATATTAGATGCAGTTTGTAAAAACCATGATTTTAAATATGGGAAAGAAGATTTATTCTAAATGTATTCATCGAAGTAGTTCAGTGCACTATACAATGGATCATGCCAGCAGTATTGCTTCATGAAGATCTAGAAATATTTTAATTTTAACAACCGCAAGATGGAGCTTTGCAGCGTTCTTTTTCTATTGTTGTCCGCAGAAAGGATAAATGAATGGTGTTATTGTTAAACATTACTCGTAATAATTGTACCTAGGAAAAGCACTTTCTACTTATTTGACACGTAACGTTAAACGTAACCGTAACCTACATACATTTGATTTTTTTACTTATTTAATTGTTATAGAATCTAGTAACTAGATAATATCAACTCTAAAAGTGTCGATTTTTAAAAGTACATCGTTCTTTATAGTGTAGACTGAGTCAAATCTGGTTTTCCAATGCGGCGATAAAACTACTTCAACAAGGCATTCGATGCGTTGACAAAATTAAAAAGAAAAACATTTGTATTGACAAGTCATTTGCCACGGGTTTTATTGTCTCAACTCAAACATTCACCTGCGTCAAAGCTATCCCAGACGCTCTCGTAAAGATGAATGCGTGCAAGATTGTTATCTTCCTTAATTCAAAGAAAACAAATTAACAATGTTAATGATTAATATTCGAGTACACTGCAAAGCCATTCTTTATTTCGCCACCCTTTTTCATTGTTCCGCCATCAGCAGAAGCTTTGTAAGAATCCGTGAAAGCTTCATTCAGGTCACGCGAAGTTGGTTTATATTTAATCGCTTGTTTTTTCCGTAAGTAATTCAGATTCAAAATCGTCCTTATTTATTCTATTATAAATAATTCACAATGCAGATTATTTTGTCTGCACGGTTATTATAAAGTATGGATATTTTATGGTCTCAAGGACACCTTCATTTGGAACTATTGAGCGCTATTGAACTAGGTATTAATGCATAGGGTTTCATTGTACATTTGATCACGAAATCTAGAATAGCATGCATGGAAAAAAGGAGTTCAATCAAAAGTTAATTATGCTGTACTGTCAGTGATGGCGTTGTATTAATTCAAGCCGTCTAGGTCTAGTCGGAAAACAACGCCCATTAAGGTAAATTTATCAGTATAATATTATGCAAAAGCAACGTAGTATATTAATAGAAAATAATATGTACATTTAGGCATATATGAAGAATATTAATGAAAAGACAATGGAAGTCCTTATGAATTATAATTTTGTACTCTAATTTTAAACCTTAACTAATTGAAACCCCTTTTTATTCATTTTAACACCTCCAAAATTTCAACAGTCCCCTTTTTCAGTACCTTCGACAATTATTCCCATTATATTATGTTAAGTATAATGGTTTAGTATTGATGTATTGTGAATGTCAGTGACAGCAAATATTCCTAATTTTCAAATTTTATATATTTTTTATTACTAGAACCATTCGTTATATTGTAGCTTACTATCAAGAATACAATAACAAGAAATAGCAGGACATTTCATCATGGCTGTTATTTTGAAACCTATTTTTTACGCTACTTTTGCAATGACGTTTATAGCTCACTATGCGATCTTAGTGGCCACCGGGATTCCATACTGGAGAAAAAGCAACTGGCAGGTATGTTGTCAAATGTTTTTCTTTGATTTGAGGGAAGTCAAGTACGCAAAAAGTTCGCTGAATGGGATACAGGGACTGATTTATTGCAGATGCCGAAAAATGAGAGGCAAAAGGCATGCCTTCAAGCGTATATTCATTAAAAAGGACCAATCCAAATTCGCGTTAAATCGGGGCAGTGATATCGGAATTACGCTGTTTTTAAGAGCTTTCAAATGATGAGATCATCTGCATTCGAAACTATATAAATTGTTAATTCATTCAACCATACATTATTGAGGATTTTCAAGATAAATTTTGTTTTTCAAGTATTGTCATTGTTATAAATGTTATTGAAGGCAATAATTTCGTTGCGATGAATAAAAACTATCGATAACTCGACTGTAATTTCATGCCCACACCTTTGTAGACAAACGCAATTTTCGAATCACTATCCATAAAATCTAAGCAATTTATCGCCGGTAAATATCATGTGGAATTCCAAATATAGTAAACTGAACTGCATAGAAAACCGTTTAGTTCAAACACACATTGCTGTAGAGTATTGAGTTAGCATACAATTATCAATCCTGGTAGTCAGCTATTTTGCTTCCTTGTTTTAATACTCAGATTTTCACTAACTCACTTTAGATATCCGACCCTCTCTATGGTCGTATACCAACTTTCGATGGTATTTGGTGGCAATGCATGTCGCTCAAGGTAGGTGGATTCACTTGCAACAACTATGGGAAACCAACTTATTACGTGCAAGGTATGTTCTTCTATATTGAGATACGAAATGAATATAGATATAGATATGAAATGTGATATCATGGTGTGATATTGACATTGTACTTCATGTGAAAGGTGATGTAAAATTATATAGACTAACTAGAACAAAAAATATGCCAAAACTCAGTAACCAATTAGTATTGATTATTGACGTTGATGGCCTGGATGCCAATTAGCCCATGTCGTAGAGTGGTGGTTTTTAAATTTTTCACGCAGCGGCAAAACTGCGACTGGCTTGCGACTCACAGTTTTGGGAACCACTGCCGTAGAGCCTATATTGAGTATGAATTAGCAAATTCGAAATAGTCGATTTCTAATTACGTTCTAGTTGTATCCCGGCAACATTTCAGGCATAGCACTTGGCGTTTATTACGAAAGATAAATATACCGTCTGCCAACACGTTAATCACGATTTTGCTGGCAGGGTAACAACGACCACTTCAAATATTTTCAATGTTTACTCGTAAACTTCATCATGGCGACGTCTCCTACGCACGGTCAATGTTCGCTATAAATCTAAGATATTTTTTGTTTCGCTTTCATGGAACGAAACATACAGACATTCGAAATATTTACGTGTGAACCAGTTGCCTAACAATTGTCATTTTGGTCATTTGAAATTGGGTGTGCTATAAATCTTTGATCCGTATTGTTATGGAGATTTTAAGTCCCCCACATAAAAACCTATTGGTGATCAAAAAAACAGTTTCTTCAAGTCAAAAACCTTCAAATAATTCCTCCATTATTGATTGTGACCATGCGCTTATTGCAGAATACTCTCATCCAATATAGAGATATAGAACAAGTGCAAATTAAAAGAATAGCAACACCGAACTTGGGTTATTAAACATTGATCCCGAGATTCTGAAATTACTATGCTTGTTGTTGTTTTTTCTGTTGAAATCCCACTCTAAATTAATTTAACTTATGTTTCAATTAAGTTACTTACACAACCACGCGACTACACCTCGGCCTAGTGCTGAGTACAACTTTGCTTATGTAACATGCGTTTCCATAGATACGACAAATACTGATTACATGCGGTAATGATGTCCTTGCAATATACATGATTGTCATTCGATCTGAATAAGCAAGAGAAGAACTATCTAACGTTTGAACTGGTTATCAGCTATTGAGCTGAAGAAGTTTTGCTTTTTATGTCTTACAATTACGAAAAGGAAAAAATTTGACATGTAGTAAAGCACAGGAACGGAATATTTAGGAACCGACGCTATGTTTTTCTTTAAGATCAGTTAAAGTTCTTATAGTACTGAGCACCTAAGTCTAGTTTAACTTAAGCAATCAGCCTTCCTATTATTGGTAATAATTAGAAATGTCCGTGCTATTAGAGAAACTAAAATACTTATCGTTCTTCCTCGGTGGTTGTTGTATTGTCGTACTCCTCGTATCCAATATTCATCCGGAATGGAAAAAACGAAGCGAGCAGAGTTCAGAAAACCACGTCAGCAATATCTTCGTCTGCGAAGGGTTGTGGTGGCGCTGTTCTAGTGAAAGTGCAGGAGTTTTTCATTGTGATGACTATGGAATGTCATACATAGCGCTAGATGGTAGGCACAGTGCTGGACCACTATTATTAACCCGATTATCACGCATGTTGCCATTTGACAACTAGGTGACTGTACAATCATTCGTACCCGTATACCTAAATGAATGACTTTCTGCATTTTAGCTGGAATACAAGCTTGTCGTGGACTGATGGTGGTTGCCTGTATTACATGCTTCTTGGGACTTATAGGGAACATCCTTTGTCTCGATTGTACGACTGTTTTGCCGAATGGAACCAATCAAAAAAGAATCCTGGCGATAATATCCGGAGTCAATCTGCTAGTTGCTGGTACATTAATTTTATTTTCTCCACTTCGATTGTTAGAATTATGATCAGTTTCAACCAGATGTTTTAGAAGAAAGGATATTTTACCCATTCAGGTTTATGTACTTTGGGTGCAACTTCGTACTATGCTTGGCAAATCACTTATCAGTTTTACAGTCCGTACTATCAAGAGAGAGAATTCAAGTACGAATTCGGTGCTTGTCTCTATTTGGCTTGGATTGGAATGGTTTTAGGTAAGTAGCTAGCAATTTTATTGTTTCACTCATCATTCATGGCTGAACTTTGTGTTTTTTCCGAATATGTACAGTGGTAGGGGGTAACGTAATAGGGATATTGATTATAGATACGATTTTTCAAAAGAGATACGGTTTGAATCAACCAATGAACTAACATGGAGAGGTTCCCCCTCTGCGTTGTTATCTGTTATTGGTGGCAAACAAAATTGTTCTCCTAGTGTGGTGTTTAAACAAACTCAAGGACGCGTGGTGTAACAGTATCGTTACACATCGTATTCCAGTACTAAATCTTTAATGTGTTGTTAGAGTTTTGCTCAGAAGAAATGTAAATATATATAAGTATATATTTATTTTGGAGGTTTTTTTATCAATTATAATAACACCCCGAAAGCGGAGAGATAATTTTGGCAGTAAGTAATGACTAATGTCATTAGATATTTAATGATAATCATAATATCCGAATTCCACATAGCTGTGTTCGGTATAACTGTACGATTTTGTTCTTTGCTCTGATTCTTCTCGTTATCCGCCTGCGACATCCGCCATTAAACTTTGCGTGGAATTTTTTTTAATATGTTTGCATATCCCTTTTATTTGCCGTCTTCTTGTATGCTGTTCAATATTTTTCACCACAGATATAGATGTTATTTATTATTACATTGCTAGAGCGAGAGAAAGAGAGCTTATCATCTGTTATGTTAAAGATGTTGTGTAATGACAAATATAGTACCTCGATTCATCTCTATTATCTAGAAACGATGCGTATGTGCATGTAGCGTACTATTGTAACAAATCGCAACAACTTCGGCATCCGAATGTATCGCCTATATATTGAAGAATTTTTGCGTATAAATACGTCCCTATGATTTCATTTTGAGAGGGTATATCACACATCATATATGACCTGTACAATGTTTCAAGATTTTACTAATCTTGTATCATTCTAGCATTCATAGCTGGTGGGATTCTCGCGTTTGGATCGTGCAGAAAAAATAAAGATTCGTACGATCCATATCAATACAGAGCTCCGTAAGTGCAAAGTGAACTTGAATAAATGTATCAAATATATTTCGCAATGTTAATAATTTCTGTGTTTAGATCAAAGATGCCTCCATCGACTTTCGATAACAAAACCGAAAGAACGGAGTACGTGTGAAAATCATCTGCAGGATATTGTACAAATGTATAGAGTTTTACCAAGCTCCAGCATTTTCGCATCAAGTTATACTATAGTACATCTGTAATTAGGTGTTCTATCGTTCATTAAAATACACCACGCTAGTCGTTGTTTCAGACTCGCCTATCAATTTCTCCGAGAATTTTTTTATTATATTTGTATGGATGTATCTATCTACTTGAAACAATAATTCGTTGCACTAAATAATTCACGGCTTCTTTAGATATCCGTTTGTCATTCCATCGTAGGTAGATATCGGTTTAAAATTCAGAATAAACGATTTGACACACGCATTTGGGAATTAGGAATACGGATGTTCTTGAATTAGATTATTACTCTTGTCTGCCATATAGCGGTTCAAAGTTTTTGAATAAAATGTTATGTAAACTGTGGAGTTGGGTGGTGATGGTGATTGTTTGAAGCGACCGGAACGGGATTCACGTAAAATCGTATTATTAACAGTCGGTTTGCGGCATTATTAGCTAGGAGTTTGCAGAGGATTCCGGTACCTTGGTAAATATATTTCAAAACGCAAACGGAGAAAGTGGTCGAGTAAAAATACCGCAGTCTTACACTTACCGATCAGATCAGTCTGCTATTTACAGCTTTGTTGTTCCTCATTCGTAGCAATTACTAAAATGGATGGTGAAGTGAGAAAAGCTTACAATGAAGCTAAAATGAAGCTTGATGAGCATTATTCGTTAGCTAAATCCTTGCTCATGCACTACCAAAGTCCAACAACAGGATTGTTCTCGTGTGGAGACGAAGCTAACGTACGCGATAGTATATATTGCGCAGCTGCCCTATGGGCCCTCGGACTCGCTTACAGACGCATCGATGACGACGGAGGACGATGTTACGAACTAGAGCACTCGACTTTAAAATGCATGAGAGGAATTTTGATGTGTTACATGCGCCAGTCAAGAAATATAGAAAAATTCAAAACTGTTCAAAACAATGACAACGCTATCCATTCGAAGTTTGACGCTTGGTCAGGCGACGCGATACCAGGTCCCTATCCCCATCTGCAGCAAGATGTCGTGGCTCTCTTCGTGCTCTACTTGGTCCAGATAACATCATCCGGGTTGCAGATCATTTTCAATACAGACGAAGTAGCCTTTGTTCAAAACTTAGTCTATTATCTCGAAAGGTCATACCGAGTTCCCGATTACGGGTTGTGGGGTCGTGGCAGCAAGTATAACAACGGCAGCACAGAACTGCACGCCAGTGCTGTGGGTGCAGCGAAGGCCGCTTTAGAAGCCGTGAACGGTTTCAATCTGTTTGGAAAAAACGGAGCGCCGTGGTCGGTGCTTTGGGTCGACATGGATGCCCATAACCGCAACCGTATGGTAATTGAGACATTGCTGCCAAAAGAATCAAGCTCTAAAAACACTGACTCTGCTATAATCCCAACAGTGGGTTACCCGTTTTTTGCCGTGGAGGATACTAGACTGTGCGAAGAAACGAAGAACCTCGCGAGGAAGAAGCTGGAAAGCAAGCACGGATTCAAACGCTTCGTTGGAGACGGTTACAAAACCGTGATGGAGGACAAACATCGGCAGTATTACAATCCGGCAGAAATTAAGTTATTCAACGGGTTCGAATGTGAGTGGCCTATTTTCTTTATATACATGATCATAGATGGTGTTTTTCATGAAGATTGGGATATGGTAGATGAGTATCAAAAAAAATTGGAACCTTTGTTACACAATCGCAAAGGGAAAAAGGTACTAGTTCCTCGGTTCTATTACATACCCAACGCAGAAATTCACAAACCCAGTCCCGAAGCAAAGTGCTCCAGTTTTACTTTATTTGAAGAGGAACCAGTTTTCTTATGGGGTCAAGCACTTCACATGATATCTAGTCTCCTGGTGGAAAAGCTGATATCCAGACAGGAGCTTGACCCGAATCGAAGATTCATACCGGTAGAAGAACAAAGAGGAGTTAGCATGCGGTATTCCATGTTTCAAGGTGTTGTTAGCGACACGACCATACATGTAGTCTTAATAAGTGAGAGTTCAAAACTCCAAGCTCTACTTTCAACTTACGGCATTCAAACGCAAACCCCTCATCAAGTCGAACCAATACAGATCTGGCCTTCTCAAGAACTGGTCAAGGTGTATGAGCACCTCGGCATCCAGACCGGTCTTGGACTCTCCGGCAGGCCCATGCGTCCAATCGGCGTCTTGGGCACATCAAAAATTTACAGAATTCTAGGAAACACTATTGTCTGCTATCCCTTACTTTTTGACATAAGCGATTTTTACATGGCGTTTGATACTCAGATTCTGTTGAACGAGATAGAAGACACGCTGAGCTTCATCAACAAGTACTGGAGAATGCCAGGACGACCGTTGTTTATAACCTTACTTCGAGAAGACATAACACGTAAAGGAAGATTAGAACCCATGTTACAATTGCTGAGTGCTTTCAAACGAGGCCAGTGGAAAGACATGAAAATCCGTTTGGGGAAAATGCAGTCATTCGTAGCATCCACTTTTATAGAGCATCTTGAATTCATCCGGTACAATGGCAACAAGATAGTTGATCCAGGGTTGTTTAGGCCATTTATAGGATTACATGATGAAGATGAGGATGTGATGAATTTGAAGCGACACGGTAGTTCTTGCTCCAACCTTCAAACTTTGTTGTCATCTGATAAAGAAATGCAACAAATCAAAGAATTGGAGAATGCGCCACCTGATGAAATTGTGACATCCCTTTCTAGTTACCACTCCGTCGACGTTCTGTCGCGTCTGCTCAGCATCGTCATTAAAAGAGAAGGTATCCAGTATCCAACCAAGGAAGGGACTTGTTTAGAATCTCTCAATCGGGTTTATAGAAAAGCTGCTAATCAAAAGAAATGGGATGTTGTCCGGTATACCGCATGCCTCACTCACAAAGTCGTTGATAGTCTTGCTCCTGCGATTACTACTATTCTTGCGAAAGGTCGCCAGATTACGTTGGGAGTGTTTGGCAAAGAAGAAGTCTCTATAAACAATCCGCTACCGCCATCGGAAATCCAAAAAATCCTATACAACACCTGTGCTCCGCATAATGAATATGAGGCATGTCTCCAGCAAGAACTCGTTCTTCATGTGGCAACTGCCATTATAAAGCAAACGGAATTGTTCGAAGGCATGCTACGAGTGCGGATTGGATGGCTGATCCATGCCATGAAACTGGAGTTGTTACATCGTGCAAAAATCACTGAAGATGACGTGAACATCTACGCCATATCCCCAAGCGGTATAAAGCAACTGATGATGGACGTTCTCAACATAGGGAAAGATTTAAGTAGGGGTTTAACTTGGTTGCAAAGAAGGCAAGTCAATGGCGCACTCAACAAAGTCCCGAATGGATTTTATAGCAAAGTATGGTCTCTGCTGGTGCACTGCTCGGACGGATTCATAATCAACAACAACCACCTCCCGCAGCAGCCTACTGTATCCGACATGAGTCCTTCCGAAACCGCTTGGTATGAGCACGTAGAAGAACAATTCGCAGGTATCAGAGATCCAGAATATCGGCAGATCATGGTCGAGACCCTGATGATGATAGGAACGATCGTAGAGCGTAATCCAGAGATAATATTTCAAACCCGTACGAATTTAGACATTGTCATTGACGAGGCATTCACCCAATACAAGAAAGAAAACGGGATGGAAACGAAAGAAAAAGAAAAGGAGTATATGGAGTCTTTCTACGAATTAGATCCAACGAAGTTTGGAAAGTATATCTGTCATAGTGTCGTCCACACACTTTTACAAAGCCACGTTGTCTTGAATCTCGACTCGTGTGTCGTGTCCTAACACTGGCCCTCAGCCTTTTGAGTTAGTTTATGTAAAAGCGTATCATATACATAGGAAGGGTGTGCGCTCTATCAATATATCACTGTGTTGCCTTATTTTTACCTGTTCAGAGTTAATTGTTAAAGGAATGATATCAATGTATACTGGACTCTGTCTACACTTTCACTGCACAATGCATGTCATCTATCCAGCAATCATTCATAGTTTAAATAAAGATGTTTATTTACACTGATTAATGCATAGTTACTACACCAGTACAAGGGTCATCGAGGTGGTTTTGCTATTCATGTAGAACAGAAAGTATCGATATTGGAGCAAAAATATAAGTTGTAGTATAGCATACAATAAGCAGCATTTCCCAGGTATAATTTACATCCATTACACATCCTAGTTATAGAAATTCAACAACATTATATCACACAAATTCTTCCCTTGGTGTACTTATTCTTAATACAACGGTCATTCTTTCCAGACCCCTCTTTTTTTGACAGCCGCTTTCTTCTGTGCTTTCATCACTAATCGAGTCAGTTCCTTCTCCACTGAATCTTCAACGCAATCTGGAACTTGATTCGCGACAGCCCAACCATTTTTCACAGAGTGCACATTCATATTTGTTCTTAGCAATCTCTGAAATTTAATATAATTATGTCTTTTCGATGCGAGAGTTTAAATAGAAATCGTTACCATTCGTCTGTATATGATCGCAGGGATAATCGGTTTGCCGTGTTTGTACTCTGGTGAGCAGAGTACTTCAAACCAGATGGTTTTATTTCCTAACTCCTGCATCAACATCTCACTTCCTTCTATTGTCAAAGATATACCAGCCATATACAACAGAAGTGACTCCTTAGGTTTTTCTGTTGTAGAGAATGTATGACAAATTTACTACAGCGACATTGATTTGCAAACTGATCAGTGAAATGCAATCTTACGGGGGTTAGTTTAGCCGGTTAGTTTAGTCTTGAGTGGGGTTAAGTTGAATTTGTTACTGGGAAGAACTGCATAAGTTGAGGAAATATTTTTTCAAACAGTTCATCCTCACCTCTGAATTTTTCCACTAGGGAAGAAAAAGGATATCGGAAGGCTGGAATATGTTCGGTATGTACCACGTTTTCTGGTTTTATTTCTTTCACAATTCCTCGCAGCCAAATCCTCTTACTAATAAACTCCTTGGGTATAGATTCGGCAGATTTGAACTTTGTAAACTGTGCATTTAAAAATAAGATAAGATATATAAAACATTCTATTATTTAATTATTATTTTCCACCAGTTGAGCTCGCTTGGCAATCACCAGAAGTCCGACGCTTATCACGACATATCCTGCGTTCTGGACAAGAAAGAATAAACTGGGTGTTACTATCTTTTTTATCTTCTTACCTAACAAAGTGAACTATAAGTCACCTGCACGAGACGAAAATGATTGTCCAAA
Organism: Halocynthia roretzi; assembly: GCA_013436055.1. Lineage (NCBI taxonomy): Eukaryota > Metazoa > Chordata > Ascidiacea > Stolidobranchia > Pyuridae > Halocynthia > Halocynthia roretzi. The sequence goes on along the minus strand of QRAM01000146.1, from coordinate 185,647 downwards.
AATTCTGATGCTTTATTCAAGAATTTCATCTCAAAAAATATGAACAAACGTTCATTTAATATGCTGCAACTCCCTGGAAATTCCCATGGGTTACGACCACAATTGTACTAATAAAGAGCATGATCTAAAAAACATCGTGCAATATCTTTCAGTAAATTGTTTCAGTATGATTTTAAAATTGAAATGTTAGCAAAAACAAAAATAACCACAAATACTTAAAAGAATTCATAAATTGCCTATTCTTCACTCAGAATCCTATGTTACAGAAAGCACGAATTCCTGAACGTACATAAAACCACATAACGAGTTATATATATATAAATGTCGAGTTCAGAATTTTGCTTCATCAAATGCCCTTCTGGCTTTCTTCAATTCCTCGTTCATAGTTAACAATTCTTTAACTCTGCCGTATTTACGATTGTCCTTTTGTATCAAGTAAACAATATCTTCTACTTGTACACGACCGGGTCGTCCAATTTGCAAAGCTTTGTGTGTTAAATCGGTGATGAATTCTATGACAAGTTCTTCGATAAGTTCTGCCGATTCCGTATAGGGGTTTGGGTCGTCGCCAAATCCGTACATCATACATCTTATTTCCTTGAAAAATAAACGTTTCTTCTTTTCGAATTCTGAATGAGTCGACGACTTTGACGCTTGTGATTGTTTCGAATCTAGCTCCGCCATTGCTGTGTCTCTTTATGCATAAGACAAAGTTTTATTTTGATTTCGGAATTAAGTATCGTTTATTACGTCCGCAAGATGTCAGTATTAAGCTAGTCTTATTTTGATTTTGGAATTGATTATCGTTTATTACGTCCGCAAGATGTCAGTATGGAGCTAGTTTTATTTAATTTTGGAATCAAGCATCGTTTTTCACGTCCGCAAGATGTCAGTATTAAACAGTGAATCGTGAAAAGAAACGCGGCGAGGCGTGAAACGTGTGGGTGCTAATGAAAGGAAAAAGGATTTGATTAAGAAGCGAAAATCCTGTCTGTTTGCATCAATTAGATATTTGTATTGCGATCTGCAATTACTAGGCAAGGGTGATGAACTTAATCTAACTATGCGGTCGAGTGTGAATCGTTTGAAGTCCAATATAAGTAGTGAAGGCATTTGTCGCACAGAATTCAATACACGTTCTTTTGACTCTACAGAATTACACATTGTACGTTATTATGTATAACGGAATTGGTCTCAACACTGCTCGTGGGAGTGGGACGAATGGATATGTGCAACGTAACCTATCAATGGTCAGACAAGTAAGAGAAAAAGTAGGATACACATCAGAGAAAGAACTGGCACAGTTAGATGCAAGGTAATAGAAAGTTGTTTTTCTGTATGTATAATAAAAATGATTGTTCTATTTTAAAATTGCCGTGTTATTTCAGTAAATTGTTGTTCTAGAATCGATAAAAAGCCAAACGCAGAGATCTTACTTCATGACAAGAAGAGACGGGTTGAGTTGAAATGCATGGAGTTGCAGGTAACTGATTTACATTCTAAGGGCACCTCAAAAAGATGGAAAATCAGGAAGTATGGGAGAGTTACTAGGACGCGAATAAAGTACAAATAAATCGTGTGCTACGGCAACCGTGCTTGCTCCGGTCAAGTTTATGACTTCATAATAGCATTATATTTCGATAGAGCTCAAAAATATGCTAAAATAGGATATTACTGGGTAAGGGTTGGTAATAATGTAAAAAATTTAAAACAAATTTCAAAATCATGCATCGAACCATCAAATGGTAATTTTTAAATTCTCGCATTCAAACCATTAACCATTTCTTTTCTTTGAAATTTCCTGCTGTTCCTATCCTCTCGTTTTTCGGCCTTTCAGTGTAATGATATACCTGATACTTATCTTGTTGATAAATAATTTTTATTTACATTCATCAATGCTTCAACAGATCCTTATGGAAGAACAAGGTTATTCTGATGATGAAATTGACAAAAAGGTCTCTGTTTTTCGTAAAATGCTTATTGAGAAAGAAGAGATTCTTCCCGGTAAAGAAGACTCCTCCGGTCGACCAGTCGCGACCGAGACTCATCAGATTGCTGAAATGAAAGAGCAGGAAAACGAAAAACTCAGGAATGCATTTGGAATCAGCAATACATACGTCAAGGGGAGTTCTTTTGACCCTGAAGCGAAAAAGCAGCAAAGGGAGAAAGAGATGGAAGAAAGAAGAGCCAGAACCGAGAAAAGATATGTCCTCGTCAGATCTCCAAGCAATTCCCCGCCCCCAGCAAAGAAGAAGCATGAGATGGAAGAAAAGAAGATGAAGAAAAAGAAGTTATCGAGCGAGGATGAAAATAAGGATGAACGAAGGAAGAGTAAGAAAATTAAGAAGAAGAAAACCAAAAGGTCAATTTCGGAAGACAGTAAGCGCGATAGTGACGATGAGAGTAAATCTAAAAAACGTAAGGACGATAAAAGATTTAAGAAAGCAAAATCCCGAAGGTCATCTTTGAGCGAAGATAGCGATGATAATGATAGAAAAAAAAAAAAAAATGATAAGAATGAGCCAAAAATGGAAAAGAAGACAATTAGATCGTATTCGCCAGAAGACAGAAGTGACACGGATAAAAGAAGAAGAAGGAATGGTTTACAAAATGAGAAGATGAGGGAAAATGGTACGAAGAGAATAGAAGATTCCTCTTTTAATCTGGATGATAATAATTCGAAAAGGAGTCATATAAAAGATAGATCTGATAAAAGTGACAGGATAAATAGTGACCAAAAACGAAGACCTAGCAAGAAGAAATCGGGTAGAGAAGAAAAATCAAAAAACACACAGAGACACAGAAGAGATTCCTCAACATCCTCAGAAGAGCTGAACGTTTCTGCGAAATTTTCGAAAGGTAACGCAAAGAAACAGGAAAATAAATCTAGCGGTAATGCTGATAGATATAAGACAAAGGACATTGAATATCGGAGTAAGAGAAACGATTCCGAGGAACCAAGAAGAGGGAGAGATTTGAGTGAAATTAAGAAAGATTCAAAACACTCTCTGGACAGGAGAGAATTAGATCACCATCAACAGGAAAGGGAAGAGCGAAGATTTAGTGTTGAAAGAAGAATTAGGAGAGAAGGAGGACCTNTGAATTCTATGACAAGTTCTTCGATAAGTTCTGCCGATTCCGTATAGGGGTTTGGGTCGTCGCCAAATCCGTACATCATACATCTTATTTCCTTGAAAAATAAACGTTTCTTCTTTTCGAATTCTGAATGAGTCGACGACTTTGACGCTTGTGATTGTTTCGAATCTAGCTCCGCCATTGCTGTGTCTCTTTATGCATAAGACAAAGTTTTATTTTGATTTCGGAATTAAGTATCGTTTATTACGTCCGCAAGATGTCAGTATTAAGCTAGTCTTATTTTGTTTTTGGAATTGATTATCGTTTATTACGTCCGCAAGATGTCAGTATTAAACAGTGAATCGTGAAAAGAAACGCGGCGAGGCGTGAAACGTGTGGGTGCTAATGAAAGGAAAAAGGATTTGATTAAGAAGCGAAAAACCTGTCTGTTTGCATCAATTAGATATTTGTATTGCGATCTGCAATTACTAGGCAAGGGTGATGAACTTAATCTAACTATGCGGTCGAGTGTGAATCGTTTGAAGTCCAATATAAGTAGTGAAGGCATTTGTCGCACAGAATTCAATACACGTTCTTTTGACTCTACAGAATTACACATTGTACGTTATTATGTATAACGGAATTGGTCTCAACACTGCTCGTGGGAGTGGGACGAATGGATATGTGCAACGTAACCTATCAATGGTCAGACAAGTAAGAGAAAAAGTAGGATACACATCAGAGAAAGAACTGGCACAGTTAGATGCAAGGTAATAGAAAGTTGTTTTTCTGTATGTATAATAAAAATGATTGTTCTATTTTAAAATTGCCGTGTTATTTCAGTAAATTGTTGTTCTAGAATCGATAAAAAGCCAAACGCAGAGATCTTACTTCATGACAAGAAGAGACGGGTTGAGTTGAAATGCATGGAGTTGCAGGTAACTGATTTACATTCTAAGGGCACCTCAAAAAGATGGAAAATCAGGAAGTATGGGAGAGTTACTAGGACGCGAATAAAGTACAAATAAATCATGTGCTACGGCAACCGTGCTTGCTCCGGTCAAGTTTATGACTTCATAATAGCATTATATTTCGATAGAGCTCAAAAATATGCTAAAATAGGATATTACTGGGTAAGGGTTGGTAATAATGTAAAAAATTTAAAACAAATTTCAAAATCATGCATCGAACCATCAAATGGTAATTTTTAAATTCTCGCATTCAAACCATTAACCATTTCTTTTCTTTGAAATTTCCTGCTGTTCCTATCCTCTCGTTTTTCGGCCTTTCAGTGTAATGATATACCTGATACTTATCTTGTTGATAAATAATTTTTATTTACATTCATCAATGCTTCAACAGATCCTTATGGAAGAACAAGGTTATTCTGATGATGAAATTGACAAAAAGGTCTCTGTTTTTCGTAAAATGCTTATTGAGAAAGAAGAGATTCTTCCCGGTAAAGAAGACTCCTCCGGTCGACCAGTCGCGACCGAGACTCATCAGATTGCTGAAATGAAAGAGCAGGAAAACGAAAAACTCAGGAATGCATTTGGAATCAGCAATACATACGTCAAGGGGAGTTCTTTTGACCCTGAAGCGAAAAAGCAGCAAAGGGAGAAAGAGATGGAAGAAAGAAGAGCCAGAACCGAGAAAAGATATGTCCTCGTCAGATCTCCAAGCAATTCCCCGCCCCCAGCAAAGAAGAAGCATGAGATGGAAGAAAAGAAGATGAAGAAAAAGAAGTTATCGAGCGAGGATGAAAATAAGGATGAACGAAGGAAGAGTAAGAAAATTAAGAAGAAGAAAACCAAAAGGTCAATTTCGGAAGACAGTAAGCGCGATAGTGACGATGAGAGTAAATCTAAAAAACGTAAGGACGATAAAAGATTTAAGAAAGCAAAATCCCGAAGGTCATCTTTGAGCGAAGATAGCGATGATAATGATAGAAAAAAAAAAAAAAATGATAAGAATGAGCCAAAAATGGAAAAGAAGACAATTAGATCGTATTCGCCAGAAGACAGAAGTGACACGGATAAAAGAAGAAGAAGGAATGGTTTACAAAATGAGAAGATGAGGGAAAATGGTACGAAGAGAATAGAAGATTCCTCTTTTAATCTGGATGATAATAATTCGAAAAGGAGTCATATAAAAGATAGATCTGATAAAAGTGACAGGATAAATAGTGACCAAAAACGAAGACCTAGCAAGAAGAAATCGGGTAGAGAAGAAAAATCAAAAAACACACAGAGACACAGAAGAGATTCCTCAACATCCTCAGAAGAGCTGAACGTTTCTGCGAAATTTTCGAAAGGTAACGCAAAGAAACAGGAAAATAAATCTAGCGGTAATGCTGATAGATATAAGACAAAGGACATTGAATATCGGAGTAAGAGAAACGATTCCGAGGAACCAAGAAGAGGGAGAGATTTGAGTGAAATTAAGAAAGATTCAAAACACTCTCTGGACAGGAGAGAATTAGATCACCATCAACAGGAAAGGGAAGAGCGAAGATTTAGTGTTGAAAGAAGAATTAGGAGAGAAGGAGGACCTCCATCTGAACAAAATAATTCTGGAAGGGATGAAAGAAGCTCCAGAAGAGTGGATGATCGAAACAGCAGACGAGATGACCATGAGAAGCGTCGACGGGATTTCATACGTAGCTTGGATAGGTCAGAGGAAGGGGATCATCGCCAAGACGAGTCGACTCGTGATAAAGAACATCATGGTGATCGCAAGCGAAGAAGTAGAACTCCAGAATCTAGACATACAGGACACCAGAAAGAACCCAGTAGATCAAATAGAAACGTTAAAACTGATGAAACACTTCTAAATCGTGGACATCGTGACAAAAGAAGAAGTTCTTCTTCCCAAGAGGAAAAAGAATCTTCACAAATCTCTCTTAAAAGAAAACTTCCCGTCCCTCAATCACCAAGCGAAAGTTCCGATTCGTCACCACCTCCTAGGAGGAAAATTCAGTCGAAAGTTACCATGGTGCCGTTACCCAGCCATGGAAGTTCTAGTGATAATGAAAGTGATGAGTCTTTTGAAAAGGCCAAGGTTACTCAGAAATCACGAGTAAGAAAGACACAGAAGTCTTCCTCTGAATCATCGTCGTCGTCTTCAGAAAACTCTTCATCTGACGATAGCTCTTCTGATTCCGACTCAAGTTCCAGCTCTACAAGTGACTAATGAAATCCTGACCTTTCTCGATATCCCACCGGTATTCATGTTGAATATAATTGCAGTTGAATAACCACAACATTCTATTCATTGTGGGAGACAAGATGGGAATAGCTGACTGATATAAGTACCTGAAATTTTAGTCGTTGGACGTTTTATTCTTTTGTAAGAATTCTTGCACAGGGGAATTATTTCCCAAATTTACCCGTAAATACACGAGATTCAACTCCTCCCTCCGTGGATGTTAAAATCATTTTAATTCATTTCTTGGGAATAAAATTGTCACTATGAAAGTCACTGGTCATCAACCATGCAAAATCATCGTAGAGGGACACGTCAATACTGTAGTGTTTTTATTTGTAGAAATGATTTATTTGTAGAAATGATTTAAACTTGATACATTATATTAAACTTTAGTTTAATAACAGCTTCGTTCTTCCGCTACCTGATCTTTCCATTTTGTAAATATTTCTAAAACTATCCTTGACACATACTTAAGAATTACCACTGACCATTTATTGGATGACAGCAATGTTGAGCAGACATTTTGATTCATTTGACATTTTTATTCATCTGTGATGGAATCTTGAACAGATGAAAATGATTTTATTGGATTGTATATATTTGCAAAAACAGGCATTACAGCAATACAAATTTGCAACGGTCCCAAATCTTTTAAGGTCTTAGATGAAATATGAGACATCCCAACAGCAGAAAATAGAGTACCGGCACCCCTATATTTCATCAGGTAAATGACTCTTGGATTTAAGAACTTGTAGCTGAAATTCTCTTGTTGTCTTATCAGCATTGCCATATAGATGTTATTTTTAACCACTTTATGTTTCTATTACAAGTATAGTTTAATTAATTCATCACTGACAGCAGAAGGGGTAAGGACCCCCAAATCTGTTATGAGAAGAGTGATTAGCAAAGGCGGTGTGTAATCCACATTGGGATGCTCATCTTCCAGATTGCCAGATTTGATCACAGAAGCCTTGTACTTAAAATGGTTCGGAACATCTTGCTGATTCAGAGGATACTGCCTGACGAACTTGAAACTTTCCGCAACAACATACAAAGGTTTATTGTGGGCCTTGGCACAAACGGCTAGCTGGTAGCTGCCGATTTTATTAATTATACCCCCGTTTTCTACGACTCCCTCAGCACCTATCAAAACCAGATCGATTTTTTCCATGACGTAACCGGCAGCCGCATCCAGAATGACTGTGACGGGTATACCACTTTCCTTCAAGGCTTCTGCCATGGATCGCCCACTTTTATCTGGACAAGACTCTGTCACAAACACAGTGAACCTTTTCTTCATCTGGGCCGCCTGGGACAATAAATTGAGGACTACGCGGGAATAGGAGTGAGTCAGGACGCGGGCTCCGTCATTCAAGAATGGCATTCCCAACTTGCCAATTTTTTCCCTGCTTGAAGACACCTTTTTAAGGAAAATTTCTCCGCGCTCTATCAAAATACTTTTAACCTTTTTAAAATCATTATGTTCTAACGAGGCAAGCGTGATAAAACGCAAAAATAGTTCAGAACCAGACAAAATAGAAGTAATGGAATTGCAGTCTGTGTTGACCAAGACGTCGGTGGCACTTTTGAGGTTGTCCCTCAGACCGGACAGGGTTTCCGCGCGATCTCTCCGGAGATATTCCAGTAGAGTGTGTATAGCAGAAACGGCAGGGGAAACTTGAGAATTCTTTTTGAGTTGCGATACAAAATATGCCATTATCTCAGTTTCATTCATTTCGAGAGACATTGTGATGCGTTTTTCTTAAAATAACTGGGAAATAAGCAAAAGAAATAAAATAAATACCGTATATTTTGAATATTTAATAGCATTTAAATTACATTAATATACATACTACACAATCTTTCGACCCAACAGCTGATTTTCCCTGCATGCATCCCTCCTACGTCATAACTTAGTACGCTACGCTTCAATAAATGTTTAGTCAGTCATGCATAAAGTTGTTGCCGTGGATACATGATATGCTTGGGCAACCACGATAGCTGGCTAGATATTTCGTAAAGTATTGACCTAGGGCTCTGGATAGAGATGGAAGCTACCGCTGATATAATGGATCAAGAACGGCCTAAGACATCGGAAATCGACGAGGAAGCTTTCAGAATAGTTGATGAAGCAATTGAAAAAGCTATTGACGCTGTTTCATTAGAAATAAGACATAATTTGGTATCTTCAACTTGTGTAACTTTTTGAATGAATACTCCAGAGTCCAGAACATGTCTTATTGTTTCTTTTTTTCAGTCACACCTTCCTATAACCTATGAGGATATTGAGGCCTTCGGAATACCAAATATAAATTGGTCTTCTTGCGGAAAATTTACATCTGAAAACGGAATCAAACAAATTGAGGAATTTATATCGGTTGGATATTGTTCTTGCATGAGTATCATGGTTGTTTCACCTTTACATAAACACCTATGAATTTAGACATGGAAACGTGATAACGCTTGGCTTTACTGCATTGACTATATGGGAGAAACGGAACATGATTATGACATAAGGCACAAGTACAGAGTGAGATGGAGTATACCTACAAGAAGAAAGCCTATACCACGGGCAACTGCCTGTGTTTATTTCACAATAACTCTATCAAAAATAAAACCAGAGGTATTTATACTACTCCAAGCGTTTTCAACTATAGTATATTCTGTTTCACTGCAACTGCTTCGTTTGTAAACCATTTTCCTCCTACAGACACTGCCCATTCAAGTCCTTTATGTTTTCGAAGGAGACAGACTCATACACAGGTAGGCATTAGTAATGCATTGCTTATGGTTTAAAGATAAACATTCTTTGATCCTTATTTTTCATGTTTAACTTCTTTCAGCCCAGGAAAATCTAGATTCAGAGAAATTTGGCTAAAAAACATTGTTGAGAGCAAAATTCTAATGATGGAAACGGTCAAGTTTTAAATTCCTGAATCTTTTTGCATTTCTTTGCTTTCACACTGCAGTTGCAAGCGATTTTTATTTTATAACATGAATTCGATTGAATGTCACGCAACCATGTAATACCATCTGCTTTTTTCATATCACTTCAGTGGGAAATGTTTCGAATATAACGAATAAAAGGGGTTTTCTATACAGTGAAGGCGTGCGAATGTTTTCCTTTCCTAGTTATTTTAATAATTTAAGCTTCTTGTGATCCCTTGGCGATATTTTGTTTTGTGGGAATTATAAAGACCGAGATAGTGTTCGTTGTGGGTTACTGGGGAAATTAAAAAAATTTGTAACTAAAAGTATGCTAGTGATTTGTGGAAGTCTACCTTTTTTAGGACAGCATGTTTTTTCAACTTATCCAGACATAGAAAAGACGTTGACACTCATTTAAAATTGCTGTTGAATATGTTTTATATCAGGGACTTTTTTCGGAAATCTGTTACCATATAAATTCCAGATTTATGTACGCGATAGAGCGATGGATATGTTCCATATTAGCATATGTGAGATGGCGCTAGAGTGTAACACTTTCATGCTTGACAGTTTGTACGATTTTCAAAATATTTACAGACAACGACTGTTCCTTTACACGTTGAGTTCGTAGCCAATTTCAGAACTTGTATTCTTCTTAATTTATGGCAAATCTCCAGATTAGATAACGAGAAGAAGGTAGGTCACGTAATGTCAAAATAACATATAATTCGACATGGGCATTTCAAACATTATTAAACAATGTCCGATGTTTCTTAAATTCCTTGTTAAGTTATACGTTCAAATTTAAATTTTTTGTGACGTATTCTTCATTATGTTGTGTTTTTTCTTTCTGTGATCATCCCATTTTAGCACCATGAATACCAAATTAACAGAGCGAAAATTCGTCAATCTGCGAAAGCATTTGGACCAGCTCGGATATCGTCATGCGCTCGGAATTGACTCTTTACCTTTAGTAGAAAGGTTATTTGCGGATCTCATACACACGACAGATTCTTTAAAAAAAACTAAATTAGCATTGCATAAAGCCAGCGCTCCCATCGCACAAACGAATGCCGAAGACATCGTAGAGCCCTACAGCAAAGACAACGCACGTCTTGTTCAGGAAAATAACAAACTTCATCTAAAATGCATTGAACTACAAGACGAATTGGACAAATCTACCATGGAATTGAAAGCAAAAATCATCAAACTTGAACACGAGAATTCCGACTTACGCTTTCTCAACAATCAGTTTGTTCATAAAGTCAGGGTTTTGGAAAGCGAGACTGCTTCGAAAACAGAATCGATACAAAAACTCCAGGAAAAAAATTTACAAGCGGTCATTCAGACGCCCGGCGGTCGCAAGAGGACCATTCCATTTCGTAGGCAGCACATGCAAATAGATTGCACTCTGCCAAGTTCTTTGTCTTCGTCTTATATCTCTTCGCAACCGGATGATCCTTACATTGCAGACCTCTTGCAAGTTGCCGACACTAAGATAGCTCAGTTGGCGGCCGAATCAAAGAAACTAATAGAGAGCCAGGAAATCTGTGAATCCAAAATTGGAACAATGCGTCATCAGATCGAGAGCAGAGATAGGGAAATCGAGAGATTGAACAGATCTCTGGAGGGCGGACGACCTCATGACGTTTTGTCTCTCGAAGCTAAGAATAACGCTAACGAACGACTCATTTCGCATTTGAATTTGCAAGTAGATTACCTCCAGCAAACTTCCCAGGATCTCGAGTTGCAAATGAAAGAGTTTGAGGGGGCAAAAACGGCAAGTCTTGCCCGTCAAAAAATGCTGGAGAACGAGGTAGAGCAATTGAAATCAGAGATCCGAGACATAGATCATTTGGCACGACAATTGGAGCTGGAAAAAAAGAGCGCAGTTGCCACAGCCGACCATGAAATACAGGAGGCGCAGAATGAATTGTGGGAGTCGCAGAAGCTTGAAACTGATTTAGAAACGAGAATAAAAACGGCAGAGTCGTCCCACAGGCGACTGATTGAAGAAAACGAGAACCTTCATTTGAAACTACGATCGGTAGAGGATGAAACGGAAGCTCTTAGCGAACATCTGAACAAGGTGCAAAATGACAAACAGTTACTCGGTAATCAAGTTAAAAATCTTCTGTCAAAAGAAAAAGAATTAGTCATGGAACTTGAGGAGTATCGTCAAACTTCAAACGGCATGCGAAAGAGGGAAGCTACCCCGAGTAGATTGGACAATTTTGTACGGACGTTGGAACAAGAACGAGACTACTACAAAAATGAATGCGACGTTTTAAATTCGATGCTTCAAAAACGGGAACGGAGGTCCAAAGGAACTCCACACATAAAGATGAGCAGTCCTAGAACAAAAACAGACTACAAATCTGGATCGGAACATTTACGAGACTACGAAAAGGTCATTCGAGAAAGAGATGAACTCCAAAAGATGCTGGATAAGTTCGAAAGACACATGGCAGAGATCCAAGCTAACGTAAGAATTCTGACTCAAGAGAGGGATAAGACAAACAAGCTTTACGAGCAGACTCATGATGAACTTCAGCGTACGAGAAGAGACGCCATACGTTCTCCAAAATCTGCGAAAGCTTCCTTGACAGCTCAGGCCATTCTAAGACGAGTTGAAAACGAACGGGATGAAGCTATATCCGACTTGCGTCGAATGACGACGGAACGGGACACAATGAGAGAACATATCGAAATCTTAAAGAGTCAGACGGTTTTGGACTGCACTAAATTGGAACAATGTGTTTCTGAATTATCAGCAAAGGTGGAAGCTTTGGAAGAGGAGAAAAACGAACTTCAAAGCAGACTGGAATCTGCGAGTCAGGTCAGTCATGGACAGGAGGACGATTTAAAACTTCTGAGATCAAAATTACAGGAAGCAAATATAGACAGGGAAGAAACCCATGCTCTTCTGGACGAAGTCAAGGCATCAAAACTTCAGCTAGAATCCGCATTGCAGCGAAGTAAGGAGCAGCTGTCGAAAAAATCCATTGAGACTGCGACGGCAGAAGACCGTGTCAGAGTCCTTGAGACCCGGACATCCGACTTGTTGGACACTTCCTCTAAACAGAATGAAGATGTCACTGGTCTTCGGGCCACTGTAACAAAGTTGGACAGAGAGAAAGACAGCCTTCAGGCGATGCTGGATGATAAAACCGAACGGATTGCCATACTAGAAGATCAGTTAGCTAAGCGGGAAAGTTTAATCATGGAGCAAAAAGTGATGACGAATAATATAGAGAACCAACTGGACAGAGCTACAGAAGATCTGTCCAGTTGTGACAGAGAACTGAGGAGTTTGAGGCGACAACTTGACTCTACACAGACGGAATTAGCTGAGGCAATAAGAGGAAAGGATGTCGCGGTGCGGGAGAACAGTAGACTCCAAGAAGACCTAGCCACCATGACAAGAGAAAATCAGGATGTCAACATAGAACTAAATGACATCCTGCGAGAAACAGAAGAAAGTAAGGCAAAAATAAAAGAATATATAATGCGAATAGCCAATACTGAAGGAACCATAACATCTAAAGAACGTGAAATGCAAGACTTGTTGGAGCAGTACAGGAGGGTGGCGGCCGAGCGTGATTCGGCTGAAGGCAAGTACAGGATGCAGGCAGACGAGATCCAGGCTCTGAAGCTCGAACATATGTCGGCCGAGAGCGAAAAGCTTAGGTTAACTGAAAAAGCATCATCACTTGAACGAGAAATCATGGATCATTTACAAGCACAGCAAATTTATGAGAGCAACCTTGCTGCGATGACGTCCAACATTCAAGGACTGGAAAATGAAATTCAGCATATCAACCAGGACCGGACCATCCTCGCAGTCGACATATCGTCCGCTCGAGACCTTAACGCAAAAATGGACTTAGAGAAAGAACAGCTTGCACGACAGCTCACGGCAAAGAACGTCGAGTACGAGCAGATTGTCAACAAGCTGAGCGAAAACATGAGGGAAACCGACAGTTTGCGAAGTCAACTCGAAAACGAAAGGAGCGAGCGAAGGAGCATCGAAAGACTTATCGCTTCCTCCCGTGAGAAAGAATTCCAGGCAGATTCGTTGACTCAAGAAACAAATAACGAGTGTCAGCTATTAAAAGATCGTCTGACTTTGACTGATACTAAATTTTCGGAACAGGGTAGGGAGATCATGATGTTACGATCGAGAGCTTCCCAACTCGACGCAGATTTAGAAATTACCAAAAGGCAGCTTACTAACGAACGCTATGAGAAGGAAAGAGCTGTACAAGAACTTAGAAAACATGGTTTACCATCTCCTGGAACATCAAGAGTTCTAGACACATCCTCCTCACCTGTCATAAGGCCACGTTCAGCAAGCCCGACAAATGCTTCTTACTTGATTCCCAAATGAATTAGTTTTGCTGTGAAACTTTCCGTTGAACAAAGTTTATCTGCGTAAAGTAAAGAACTTTGTTCTGTGACAATCATGGTTGCAGAGCAAGAGCATGAGCTGACACCAAAATCTTTTTATATATTTCTATCATTACTTCTCTCCTGTAGGTGGTGTATTAAGTTGGCTTAGTTCATTTATACACAAGCTTTGTTATCAAAATGCATAAAATGACCTCATGTTGTAGCTGGTTATAGAATTGTAGGTTCCTTTTGTAGTCTAGTTACTTTAGGGCATTCATAGATGTGTTTCTATAAAAATGTGTGTGATACATTTGAAGTTGTAGTTTTACATAGAACTGTACATGCCAAATGAAGAAATGTGTGTGACGTCTATATGGAAAGTGCTTATAATCGAAAGCGCAATAAAATAATATTGAAGTTTTAACAACTTAGAAGTTAAGATTATCAAGTGTTCTAAAATTGTCTATATTATTATTTTTATACCCTAATTTAATATCATACACATATAATAACAATTATACCGTTATTTTGCAAAGTTTGCTTTGAAAATCCTTTCATAAATCATAGCTGAATATTAATAAGCTGTGTTTGAAAATGAAGTTTTACTGTATGTGTAGAATTGTATTATATGCAAAGTTTCCTTTTTGCTATCAAGGCTTTATTCCATGCGCCTTATGTAGCGTAGTGATTTCTACTATCTTGTGTCATTTATTTTTATTTTGTTCCTGTTACTGAATTTTTTATATTGGTTCTGGATTATAAATGTTTGTTTTTTAGACAGATAATCTTGGGAAATGAAAGTAGCGAAATAAGTCCTAGTGATTATGTACTAATTTACAAATCTGTGAAGAAATATGGCCGAGAGCATAGGCGAAACTCCTTCAGTTCTCCTCTTTGTCGAAGCAGAAGCATTGATCGAGGGATTTGATGTTTTTCCAATGAAAGAGATCGGTGGCCCCAGGTGGGTATAAATTACAATTCAATGAAAGTACCTAGAATTTGCCGAAGTTTGCATTGATACTGCGTAACAATGAATTTCATTATTTTTATTCTCAAAGCAATATATAATTTGTAGATGTAGCAGAAAATGTGTTCAGTATTTCAATCTACCTTTTCTTACTCAGATCATGATTAGAATACCTTTGTTCTTCTGTATATATATTTTGCCTTCTGTAAAACTTGATGTAAATCTAAATTGTTGTTTACAAGGTGGCAAAAACAGCATGAATATGTCGAAAAATTGAACATGCAAGCTCTCTTGAATGCATCAGCAGAAAGAGAAGAGTACATAAAGGAAGCGTTGATAAATTTGGACAAGGTAACAAGCATAGTCTTTATTTCACACTCATTCCCTGCTACTACTATCTTTGTTTTGCGAATTTTTTTCCCTTCTCGATATATAGGTGTCCAAGTTTATTGAAGATCTCATCATCACAGAAACCTGGAAGTCTCACGTGTTCGATGTTGTAAAGAAAACGGATTTTCATCCGTCTTCTACAATTCCTATGTATATGATAGTAAGTGAAATACACAGAGAGAAACTTTATTATCGATGGCTGTTTGTTTCCTGTTAGAAAAATGTGAATCTGTAAACTATGTAAACTCTTTCAGCTTTACCATGAAGCGACGGTTGTCAATTTGCTGGAGACCGTTCTCTTTCACAAAGAAACAGTCGAAAGTGCAGATGATACTGTCATCGATCTCCTCGATTATTGTTACAGAAAATTGACGAGGGCTATTCCAGAAGATATAGAAGATCCAGAAAAAGATCTTGATGCTGCTGATGGTTCAGATACGATGGAGGTAAGTTTTCTTCAGTGCTTATTATTTTTAATGAATTATTTGATAATTTTTTGTATAGAGTATGGATTTTTATGTTCTTCACTTTTTGTGGCATGTACTATGTGATGGTAAAGCCAAATAGTTTTGACCCTCAATTCTTGTTGAAGGAACTCAAGAAGCAACAGAAAAAAATGGAGTTTGAAATAGCCGTTAAATGCATGTCAATTCTACGATATCTCACCGACTGTGTTGAAAGGTATGAAACAGTACTCAAAATACAATATCTATTTGTCAATTTAATTTTGATAACATCGCAGGGTTTCGTTAAATCGTGGTTCTAGTTTTTAACTATTAAACGACAGGGTCCAATGACCCGCAGCGTTATTTCTGGATTCAAATTAAATTCTAGTGCGTTATAACTAAGTACGCTGTATGTAAACATATGCCATATACAACAGATGTAATATTTCTTGTTCAGTTTACCACTAAGTACACTGTCAAGGATGTTAGAGGTGCACAATATCCCTTGTTTGTTGGTTCACCTCGTAGAGAATCCACCATGGACAAAACGTTTACCGTCTGGAATCAAGAAGTTCATTGGTAATTATCTTGTGCTTTTTAGAGAAGATATGTGATTTCAGTATAGAATACTCATACTTCTGTTAATTGTAGACAGTAAATGGATTGACGTAACTGGCCCAGAAACAATGCAGCTGACAAAAACCGAAGGTCAGGTTTGGCTTTCGCTATACAATTTGTTGATGAACAGAGAATGCCTTACAAAATACGACTTCAATTCTTATAACAAATCCCAGATCATGAAGGTGACAATTTTATATAGAAAGCAGTATTGTTTCAAAGCAGTATTCTAACTGTTGTTCACATTAGCTAACAGGATTTATGAATGAAGTGTTGTTAGACCAGCTGCCTATACTGACTCATTTCAGACAATACCTCGAACAGCTAGCATTGTCAGATCCTCCTACCCCAAAGTGAGTCAAATTATCTTAATTTCTTCAGGTAGTATAGTATTCTCCTTATTATATTTTCAATAGTTTGCCTTATGATATTCGATTGTTACGGTTTACTGCTTCACACTAATACTTCTACACTATTTCAGGAGAGAACTTATTCTTGAGCAATTACCTGAAATCAGAGAGAAAATTCTTAAGGAATATGATGGCAAATGGAAAGCAATTGCTAAATATCAAATGAAAAATTATTTCAATCCATCCAAGAAGGAGATTCAAGCGCAAGCTCGAAGGTGCCATTGTTTTTTCATTATCTTAGATTCGAAACGCCCTTAAAGTTAACTAGCATAATAACAAGAGATTTGAAATGTTCATGATAATGCCATAAAGCGTCCTATACTAATATTTTATGGTTCATCAGGCTTGCTGAAACCTATAACTTTGATGTCATGGATTCACTTCTGTCTGAAGTTCCGAAATGTGCAAACTGCGGCGAGGAGGCTTCGAAAAGATGTTCTCGATGTCGACAGGAGTGGTATTGTAAAAGGTATGTTGTCTTGTTTATTTTCCACTTATATTATTGGAATTCATTAGCAAACGCTTTGTATGATTCTAATATCCCAGGGAATGCCAGGTGAATCACTGGCGAAAGCATAAAAAAATCTGTGATGTCATGACAAGTACGAAGTAATGTTCTTCTGGAAATACGATGTGGTATAGTCCAGTCGCAACTTACATAAAGGATACTCTTGAAATGAAGATCATTAATCTATGTCTGCTATTCACAATATGGTACGTTGTATATACTCTACTGTAGATAAGTTGTTGTAGATTTTAGGCAGTAAATAGGTAGCTTAGAATGAAATTCATTTACTAACCTACTAACACATACTTACATGAAAGGTATAAGTTGCTTGTACTATGTCAAGTCTTTATTTTTTAGTCACTGTGCTAATGTGTTTTATTTTTTGAAAAAAAGTCAAGAAAAAAATTCATTTAGAGTATCAATTGAATTAGTTTATATTGAACGCTACCAGCTGTAATATAATATCTCTTCCTGTTCTTAATCTGAGTTATCGAAAAAACGACACCTTTATTTGTGTAATAGCATGTTTATTCAAATCGGTAATACTAAATAGCTTGTGAGAAGAATAACTACAAGAGAAAACAGGCAAACTTTAAAATATAAAGACAATTAGTTTAAATTAAATCTAGTGGAAAGCATAGTCAGTGAAGAAAATTTTGTAGTCCGAGCAGATCTACATTAATCAAAATCAGCAAAAAACTGCACAAAGCCAAGACTGCATCCATGATAGCCACAGAACCTTGAGAGAACTCTACCATATGTTGGTATGTCAGTAATCAAATTTAACAGAAAAATTTACATTCTTAGTAGAGGAGGTAAGGATTCAAGTTTGTGGTACTGCAATTGTAAAAAAATTGAAGCAGGCAAGCACGAGAACTATCCTTAAAAAACATACAATTTCTAAGCTTAATATTCTATTCTCTAGTATAAGGCATAACACATGCACCAAATTTTTCATTGCATACTAACAATTACTATCTATCAAATAGTAGTCAACCTATGTATTAATAATTTATACATTAAGTCCCTCGATTTAATAATGACCGTCTGATTAAACCTAACCATAGCACTACAATATTATTGTGATTTACGTGCGACTTTTGTTACTTAAAAGTTTATCTTTATTTGCAAACCCTTATCCAGTTTTGATAATATCTCAGAAGGCAAGCTAGAGATCAGTTTCCCGAGTCCATACAGTTCAGTGTCACGTACAGAAAATAGGTACTCGGTTAGGATAAAATTTGCTTCAACCTTGCTTCCTTAAGTGTTTTGATTTCTTGTATAGCATAAAAAGTGCACATTTTTAAAAAATAATTTGTTGTCGGCGATTGAAATTTCTCAATTTACATCTTTTGTGTTAACGTGGGTTTTTGTGAGGGCAAACTGTATAGGTAAACAGCAACCATAACTATTCCAGCACCGAGAGCAAACATCCAGGTTATTTCGAAATTTAAAAGAAATATCGAAACAACGGTGGAAAGTATAATAGAGATGGAGGTCGCGAACCCTTTCAATATGTTGTCTGCATACTTTATCACGACGGCCACCAGCAGCCCCCCTGCTGCAAACACAAATATGACGAACCACACTAGTGCGTCGTAGCCGTGGAAGAAACCTTTTTCAACAACCATGGCGTAGTCGGACGAACACAGGGCGACGAATCCGGAAAGGATACCGAAGATAGACATTTGTATATTCCTCAACCAGATCGTTCCTTTTGTGCCCTTAAGAATTTTTTCAAAATAGACTCCGGCAAAACCAGACGACAGACACGATATTATCACGGCGATCAGTCCGATAACAGGCCTCTGTACTGTGTCACCGGTGGATGAAGTGCTGCTGCTACCTGTTTGGGTTTGTACCTGTTGATATAATTTTATTTCAGTGCTAGTATACTAGCATATCTGTATGTTTTAGTTTTTCTCTTTAAACTATTATTATTCTATTTCAGTTGAAAGATATTGTGCCGTGATGTTCAAAAGGAAGGAGACACGGCGAAATTCTTCATTTATATACATCATAAGGTTGTTGATCCATGAGGACCAGACTATCAGTATTATAAAGGTACCTGAACGATAGCGACTCCAGCAAACAACATGACCATGGAGACCCATTGCAGACTTGACAAACTCTTTCCTAATAAGACTACCGAAAACATCGCCGTCGTTAATATTTTCAACTGATATGAAACCTGCGAAAAAATTTAAGATTCGGTTTGGTTAATCTTCGAGTCCTTTTTCTCAACCTGAAAACTATTTCTGACCTGGTAGGTTGCAGCAGGTAAATTAGACAGGGCAACGTAAAGTAGATTGTTCTGTATCGTGTAAACGATAGAGGGAACAGATACTTTGAGTGTGTCAATGGGTTGTTGGATAATGCTTTCGTTAAGGTACTTAACAACTGCAACCGGATTACCTGGAAAAAAATAATAGGAATATATTGTTCAATCATGAAAACCTCCCTTATTTGGAGTTACTTGGCCAGAACATACCTTTAAACTGGAAACACACGACAATCAAGCAAGCCAGCAGTTTAACTATTTCTGAAGAAATCACTGCACTGGCAGCAGAAAATTTTTCCCCCGGTCTTGTTCGAGCGTACCGCATTGCCAGAATGACCGTTGCATTCTGGATAACCAAAAAGAAGAGGGATACGTACTTCATTCGAGCTAAAGAAAGAGGTATGTATTTAATTTTCAAAAATTTTTTTTTGTTCTATCTAATAAATTTGTTTCCATGAACTACCAAAGCAATTAACCAGTCAAGCAGATTTTTGCAATCATTGTCTAGTGAATTCATATACAGGCTAATGCAAACCCTGAAACCCAACTAATTCACACAAAACTGAACTGATAAATTTAAAGTTTAATATAAGTAGCTGCTGCCTTTGCTCCTCCACTGGGTTTCTGTTGTAATGCAATTTATACAATCATTATATTCATTTTAACCTCTAAATTACAACCCTACGATGATTCCTTAATTAATAATCTAGTAAACACCGAACGCTAAATTCTATAATAATACTCACCCAAAATGGCATTTTTCCAACTCCTGTCTATCATGGTGTCCGTCTGTTCTTTATTGTAATCTTCCCCGTTTTCCAAATTCATATCAGACGCCGAATGAGCTAGTGATTAATTAACTATAGTCTAATTTACGTAGTAGCAACTATACGAAAATCAAAACAATGCCCAGAGTAATTAAATATCCGCCGTAGGTGACGACTCCACGTATTCTACAAGACACGTTGACGTATTCGAAGAAGAATGTCGGCTTCTTCCTGTGCGTCTCGGGCCTCGTTTGGTAACTGGGTTATCGCGCTATACTGCAAATCAAATAGCAGTTTTTTTCCGGCGTTGCGAATGTACTGTGCTTCTACCTACTCTGCTTTGCGTTGAATATTATGAGTCATTTGAAAATTAAACACGTTCGCTTTCCGGTGATCAGCCCTTATGCAAGGCATAACCAAATATCTTTGTGTCATATTATCACACTGTGCTTTAAAATAATGCTTATTTTTCCACTTATCAATGTCATTGATCTATCAACTTTGCAAGGCTGAATTTACACTTTATATCAAACAAATATTTTCAACCAGCATGTGCGGTATTGATTTCATTCACAAATCACGATACGTTCATCAAGTTGCAATACTTGGGTGTCCAGAATAGCCAAATAAAAAACTTATAATAATGAGCCATGTGTGAATGTTATGAAAACGGTCTCTATATCCGGTTCATATAGAATTTCCCAATGTAACTCGATCTTCATAAGGAGTAACAGTTGCTGTGGATAAATGTCAGTCATAATCGCTAGGGGGCAATGGCAATTTTACAACTGTTTGTTTATTATTTTCCGTTATTCACGTTTCAATGAACAAGAACTATACATTCAGTTTTTCTTTTTGATAGTATTCCCTAGTCCGTGTAAAATGGCGCTTTGTCGCGTCCTGGCACGATACCGACTGTTAACTTGTCATAACCATTTGAACAGAAGCATATTTCCTCGACACTACAAGCTATACTTCAATTCGATTGGCGGAGATGCAACGAGAAGCCAAGCAGTCAAGGCTTACGGACGATCCAGCGATCAACGCAGCGGGAGCGATAACTTTGCTAATGGGAGGACGAAATTTAGCCTTGTCATACTATCGGCGCTCGTAGCAGAAAAACTATACTCAAAATTTTCGATAAGGGCAGTTTGTGAACAGGATGAAACAAACGAGAAGGTATCTTTTAGAATTCATTTCCCTAAAAATGCTGGAAACTCGTGAACATACAGGAATATCGGGAAAGTGAAAAATCACGAATCCTATCATCTAATACTGTATATTTATTGAATTCTATTGAATCATATCTTCATCAACTCTAATTACGAAAGAAAGCATCAAGCCTATTATCTATATTAAGCATGGCAACTTGGGGAAAGCCTAGTTTAACAACTTCCGCTGTTTTTCCAGCACTTAACAGCTTGGAAAGGACTTAAGATCACACTTTACCAGTACCAGACATGTCCCTTTTGCTGCAAAGTGCGAGCATTTCTTCAGTTCTACCAGATACCGTTCGAGATGGTCGAAGTCCATCCCATTTTCAAGAAGGAAATCAAATTTTCAGAGTATAAAAAAGTACCTATCGTCACCATCAAGAGTGAGGGTGAAACGCAAGTAATTGTCTTATTCTTAGTTTTCAGATACATCACAACACTAGCCAGTATCATTCCTAATCATTTTTTTTGTATTTGAACAGCAATTGCAAGATTCTTCACTAATAATTAGTATTTTGAAAACCTATATGGAAAACAGCGGGAGAAATATCACTGACATCATCAAGGAGTACCCAATGACAGAAATGATTGACGAAAGCGGAAAAAAGAAGGCCACTGTGCTGAATAAGTATTGGATAATTGAAGAGGAAGAAGATAAGGCAGTTGTTGTTGAAAATGATCCAAGAGAGTAAGGCTGATTAAGTCAATTTCATTAATTACTAATGTATAGCGGATGAAGATTTTGAGATTCTATTTTAAGAAGAGGTGATTTAATCGAGGTATATTTTAATCTCAGCTTGGTTATTTCTAGAGATGAATCTTATTGGAGAGAATGGACAGACAGCCACTTGGTCCACCTCATCTCTCCAAACGTGTACCGGACTTACAGAGAAGCATATCAAGCGTTTGATCACCACGTCAAGTTGGGACGATTTAACGGCACATGGGAGGGTACTGTGGCCAAGATCGGAGGATCAGTTGCGATGTGGATTATCAGTAAACGATTAAAGAAAAAGTTGGTCTTAAATATTTGCAATTGTAGTTATGTAAAATCCTTTACCATTCGAATATTATTAATTTGACATCTTTTAGGTATCAATTAAATGAAAACGTGAGACTTGATCTCTACTCTGCTTGCAATAATTGGGTCAAAGCGATTGGAAAACAACAATTTATGGGCGGCGATAAACCCAACTTAGCTGACTTGGTAAACTGACCTAGCTATAATACTAAACCAGAATAACACTTAGCATATAATAATTCTGTGTATTTCAGTCCGTTTACGGCGTGTTGTCGGTTATGGAAGGCCTAACCTCTTTTGAAGACCTAATGAAAAATACGAATCGTAAAGTTGAACGGTGGTATTATCGTATGAAGAGTTTTGTCGAAGAGCCTCAACTGTCAATTAAGGCGTTATGATTTCCACCGTGCCATCTGAGTTCCCGATGTACAAACACTTGGCCATTTTGACAAAGAGTCCCGTCTCGACAACACCTGTGCGAAAATGGATTCGGTAACGATTTTTTTTGACACAGGACAGAACAATGATAATCGTACCTGGTATTAACTTTATTTCTTTATGCACCGCATCCCAGTCGAAAGTTTTTTCAAATTTCCAGTCCAATATAAAGTTTGAATTGTCGGTTACTACGGGTCCCTGAAAAACGATGCCGAATAAAGTCTTCGCTGTATTTTACTCAACTTCATCAGATTATAACTGATATTACAAAAACTTACTGCTTTGCTCTTAGCCATTCGTAATTCAGCTTTGCCTCCGAATTTTCCCACTATTTTTGATGAAACTGGTGCTGTTGCCATGGGAATTACTTCTATGGGAATGCCTCTCATCCAGTGTTCACCAAGATGTGTGGATTTCTTGCTGTTGGAAAACTTATAAATTACTATTTCTTCAAGAAAAAAAATGTTAAGTTTAACCTTACCTAGCATCACCTATCACAACGAATTCTTTTCCAGAGGCGGCCACAATTTTTTCTTGGGTTAAACACCCGCTGTAAAATTTTTAGATTTTGTTACAAGTTGTGAATTCGAATATAACTGAAGTATAGTAGTCGATGATTAGCGTATTTCAAGTCGTACCCTCCCCCTTTGATAAGAGTGAGGTCACTGTCAAACTCATCTGCGCCATCTATTACAATATCAAGGACAGGATGTCTATCTAAGTCACTGAGCACCAGGTCGTTATCAATGATGAGCTGACGGGCTTGGAAGGATGTAGGGATGCAAGTCACTTTCAGATTCTCCGTTTTCACTTTTTCTGCTAGCCGTTCGACTGCATAGACGATTGTTGAACCGCTGCCTATGCCAACTGCGTGACCATTCTGAAATAAGTATGAGGAATGGGGAATTACTTTGAGGTGTTCCGGTGGACACAATGCGACTTAACGGAGAAATAAATTAGTTATTGTGTTATTACTTTAATGTGGTTGTCGACCGCTTTCTCTGCAGCTGCCTTTTTTGCTTGATTAACCATCATATTTGTGCTCATGCAGCGATCTGCTTGGATTGCACTCAAAAATTTTATAATCGCACGCATTCGCGCAAATGTCCAGGACGAGAACTTCTTCTTCGTATAAGCATCAAGGAGGAAGTAGTGCCGACAAACTTCACTCTTCGAACTCTGACCCTTGTGTTAACTCAAGCGTAGCAATTATTTTTCCACATGTCATTGAGAAGTATTACTGTCAAATGCAATAATACAAATGGTAAAGTCCAAAATATTATAATTTAAATCGATTGCAACACAATGGGGCTAGATACTGACGAATTTAAGAAGTTGAAGGATTGTAACGAGGCTGTGAGATACGAACGTTTGGAAAATATTTTAGCTAGATTGAAAGCTGAACAAAACGTCGATAATATAGAAGGTATATTCTGTCGAATTACCTCGGTGTTAGCAAGCATATCAATTCCGTATTCTGAGGATGGCGATACATTATTGGATGATGCAATATATCAGAAGCTCTGTCGCTATGCACGCTTGGTTTTCAACTGTGTCAGGATGCTCTTGGAGTCTGTTACCTATGATGATATTAAAACCAAATTGAGTGAATTCAAACCTTGTTTGCGAGATGTTCTCAAGTACATTTCCTGTTTTCAAACTGAAATCAATGTGTGGTGTGATAAAGAAACACAGGTGATAGCAAACTATACTGTAAAAGACGCCCTTTTCTTAGTAAACTCTTCGAGTGTCGAAGACATCATTTCAAATGAAGATTTTGCCATTTATTCATCTTTGCTGCGTCCAGTATTACCACTGCTGACCAGGTGACTTGATATTAGAAATCTTTAAAGTGTATTTGTTTTTCAACGATATTTTTTATTTATAGAGATTCCTGGAAGAAATCTCCATTGGAAGCTTCTAACTTCATTTACATAACATTACACTCACAAGTTGAAGTATTGAGTAATAATTTTGACATGATTTTGCCATTTGTTCTGGTGTTGACTGATGAATACGCAATGAGATACATGAAACTAGGTATTAGATGCCTCAATCATATAATGAACATGATACCTCCATCAGAATTAAGGTATTCCCTTTACCTTTATAAATTTTTTTATTTAAAACTTGGTAGTTGTTGTGGGGTAATATCTTTTAGTTCTAATATTATACAAAAGAAATAGTATATATATTTTACTAATATTTAACCAGGTTACTTGGAAGGGCAGAAGTAATATACGATGCTGTGATGAAAAAACTGTATACAAGAGAATCTGAAGTTGCCGAAGAAGTGCTACCTTGCCTGATTTCGTGCCTGCAGTGTCTTGAAACGGAAGTCCAAAAGAAAAGGGGATGTCGTATGCCAAAACATGACGAATGTTTTGGAATTGTATTGAACAATTTTTATCTCACTAGCGATCATGAACTTAAAAGGTATTATTGATTAAGAATTGGTTGAATTTTGCCTTACCCTCATTGCAATGAATTGCAATTTTCAGGATATACAGCAGATTTCTTCCTGTTTTTATTGATAAAATTGGAATACAAATTGTCGGACACATGAAAGCACTCACACCCATTCTTGATTATGGTCTGGAAAGTGCAGATCGTTGCATAGTTGCTGATTGCCTCCTAGCAGTATCAAATCTAATAAATGTTGCTTGGCCAAGGTTATTGCTTTGATTTTATCTGTTATGTCAGCTGTATTTCAAATACTGACTTTTACTTGTGTATAATTCAGACTATCTTTCCATGCCGAAGCAATATTGAAGAGTTTGGTAAAAGCTTTGTACAATTTGAATACCAACACATGGATGATTAGAACAAAGGACCAGAAAATTCAACAACTTGAAAATGTTTCATCTGCTGTAAATACAATTGCAAAGATGGCTTTGATTTCAGAAGATTTAGTCAAAGTAAGTTAAAAAAATTGACAACAACATTTCCTTCCTCAATTTAACATCAGCAACTAAAACAAATTGAAGAGACCTTTCTCTGAAGCAGCAAACCAACACCTGTATGTTTTCCATCCTGTTTTATTTGAATACCAGTAACTATTCTGTATTTAACAGGAAACATTACAAATGTTGCGAAAGGAAAAAAGTCTGAATTTGTTTAGTTATGCCGAAGAGATAGAACAAATGCTCATAGTGGAGAAAGAGGATTTTTCACTGACTTTATCCAACAGCCAAAACAAAATCTGACCTATGTAGACAACATCCAACAACCACAGAATGCTAGATGTCAAGTGAGATTTTTAATATAATGCTAAAACTTCATTGTTTCTCTATCCCGAATCTTGCTGCTTGTACTGGGTTCGCTTTCATACTCGATCTCTAAATGTTTTCGTTTCACTCCGCCTGACATTTCCTTTTCTTCTTCCTCAGATTCCTCCTCGGCTGATGTAAGATCTTCCATGTCCTGTAAAATTGTTAAGCAACTTCATTATTGCTGCTGTTGACAAGTATATTCTTAAATATTATTCATCATTCTTACCTCTACATCGCTTTCTTCAAAATCTTCATCTGCAACATACTCCACTTCCTGTAAAATTATTAAGACACATTAAAAAGAAGACTTATTTTACAAGAGTGACCTGACCAAAATAGAATCAGAATAGACTTTAATTAAGTACTGCATTCATTTTTTTATATTTAATGGTTTGTTTTATGTAGCGTTTTGTTGACTTGTATTGTATAAAAAATTAAGCCTTTTCTTTTCGTTTGAAAACAATCACTTTGTGCTCAAATAATCATCAATATCCATTTCACTAACCTGTTTTTCTTCATGTTCAAGTTCTTCTTCATCCTCACTATCGGATTCAACCTCGCCCTTCTGCAGTGCACGATCGAAAGCCGTGACCGAAACGTTGTATATATCCCCGTAAGTTCCCTGCTTAAGTCTGTCCAAAAGTTCTTTTTCGATTGCATTTTCAAGTTGAGCAGCAATCAATGCTTTTTGCTAGTTCAGATAAAATAAAAAGCAGTATAAAAAAATCTTCCACATTACACCACACGATAAGTAGAAGAAACAGCCTATTTACTTCTCTTCTGGCCTCTCTGCGCTCAACTTTTCGACTCAAAGGAACAAGCTTCTTTCTGTTAAAGCAAAATGACAAC
This sequence comes from Halocynthia roretzi, assembly GCA_013436055.1. Lineage (NCBI taxonomy): Eukaryota > Metazoa > Chordata > Ascidiacea > Stolidobranchia > Pyuridae > Halocynthia > Halocynthia roretzi. The sequence continues at coordinate 158,864 of QRAM01000146.1, read as the reverse complement.
TTACATGATGCACAAAATAGAAAAGAAATGCCCAGTTTAGATACTTACTGTCGCTTCAGAGTCAGTCTTCGTATTCTTATCAGGTATTGATAGATTTTTGTGAAACGTTGCTTGCATTTATGCCTTAAGAAATACGGCCAGTAAATTAAGTTTTCATCGATCTGACCCAAAGCTTTATCATAGTTTCTGGACAACTTCACTTTCTCCCACATACGCGCTGGAAATGCGGCTCTTTCGATCGTCTTCATATACAAATAACAAACACCTACACGAAACAAATATGTATTAGAAGTAATAAACTAACCTCAGAATATTTACTCCTTACCTTTTTCTTCGCGAATGGTTGCGTACTGGCTATTTGATAAAGGACACGAATTTCTATTACATAATCCGGTCAGGTTATATTCATTACGGCAAAATCGCTGCGTTTTGGATGTCAGCGTTCTGAAAATAATCCGTTCATATTTGAATGATTCGTTGTTAACGGGGATATTCAAAAATTTATACTTACTTAGCTTTATAAGAACAGAAATTCGTATTTCCTATGATGTCCCATATCACCTGTATTGACGATACGTCGGTAAAATAAGTTTATACGATCTTACGACTCTCTCTATTATACTTTGAATGTACTTACGTCGTCGTGCTGCATTTTGTTATTTTTGTGGATGGTTTTATACGTTTATTCACGTTGAAAACTTCATTCAAACTTTGGAATTCACATAAACCAGGAAAACGTGTGTTTACGTAAACTATGTGATTTTTCGTCACGCTTGACCTCTTACCCTAAATGTCATATAGTTCACACATTCGGATCAATAGTTTTGAATCATCAGTTACAAACAAACCAATCCCAAACACGATATATTCTAATCGATATGCTATAAAATAAAGAATATGTATATGCTTATTTATGATTATAGAAAGATTTTACTGATTGTAGTTTCACCAGTGCTTTATACTGTATCGCTGTATAGTGCTATATATAAATTTCTTATGTTTTAATGATGATGATGATGAATTACAATATTCAAAGAACAGTTCTCAAATGGAACGTAATTTCGATCCACTTCTGTTATTATTAATCTGTTTCGTGCAGTTTTCATATGTTGGTTGGAATTGTCAATTTACTGTGATGTTCTTATTCTGAATATTTTAGGCTGAAAAAGATATTAGCTAGAGCGATTTCAAATCGGCAAAGGATTGAAATTCGGAACAGTGAAGAAGTGAGAAGAATCTTCGTGAAAACGATTTTGTTATTTTTCCCTTAAAGTAAAAGTAGAACCGTTTTACTTGAATTAGCACAACAGAATAATGGCGGATCAAGCAAACGAGTCCTCGGGGTCGTCGAAATCTTCGGTTAAGGTCGAGGACGTCGATACGTTTAGAGTAACAGACGACGAACTATTGCGCATGAGCGTCCGTGATCTTAACAAAAGTCTCCGTAATTTATCACCGGAAGAAAGCAGACGTCTCAAACAGCGGCGACGAACGCTCAAGAATCGCGGTTACGCGGCTTCTTGTCGAATTAAACGATTAACGCAGAGAGATCAGCTCGATCTACACAGGCAGAAGCTTCAGCGCGAAGTGGATCAAATAGCAGTAGAAAATCAAAAAATGAATATGGAATTACAGATATTGCAAAGCAAATATGACGATCTAGAACGTTTTGCTAGAAATGTAGCCAAACAGCAAGACAGAGAATCATCAGAAAGTAGCAATGATGAGACAGAGACACAACCGCCAATGGCAACCGAAAGCTGATTTATTCGAGCATGAAATAAGTTTGAAATATGATCATGTTGGAATATATTGAATGTATGGATCATGACTTAGATCATGTGGTGGATGGGGCAAGACTTATGTAGACTAGCTATAGCAGCTATGCATACTATATGAGTAATTGCTGTGTGTATATTTGGGATTAGGTAAAGTATATTATATCCTATTATGATCGGATTAGGGTTAACAATAATGTGTTTATTTAGGATGAGTTAAAAGTTGGGGATCGTATGACTATTTTGGATTAGGTAAAGGTTAGAAATACTGTATTCATATGACAGCGTAAAAGGCTGTAGATCTTTATTATGTTGCAGTAAATTTTATATTGCCGTATTAGAGTTTATTACAATATTAGGATCTTTTAATATCCTCTCCCTTGGTTTGCCATTTTAACATCATCCTACCTAAATTTTATCAATTGAACATCTTCCTCCTAAGATTCTAGAGTGAGGATGGTGAAGCTATCCCAATAATATATGTAATCATGACATGAGAAATTGTTTCACATGAGTGCATTGCAGTAATCAGGGTACGGTTTTCACCACTTCCGACCGATTTTATGTATAAAATTCCATGATTATTAATGAGAATAAAATGACCCATTGAAAAACAGTTCTGTTCTGGTGTAAGCCTGTAAGTGCCACAGTGGACGTTTATAAAATCAACATCGGAGCATCATTTCATTCGTTCGACCTGTTGACATATTCTCAACCGTTTGAATCTCTTTGATCCATCTGTGGCCTATCTGGGGTTCAATCTAGCAAGTACATCATCCTTGCTAACACAAACAGCACAATAACATATTCAAATTACCAAAAATCAATACATTTTCAGCTCACTGAATACAAATTATAATTTACAATGTTTTTATCTGTCAAAGGAACAACACATTAAATACTATGTATTTCTCTATTTCATAAGCTCCTTTTTGATTACTCGATGTTATATTGTGTATGTATTATTGGATTAATTTATCTTTTCAATATTATATTACTGTACTATATATTTTCAGTATGTCTGACTCAAAAAATATTAATTTTCTTCCAAGTCAAAATGCTGACTATGTTTCAGCATACCGACTGCAGATGAATTCATGTTATTTTCTGTGGTAAAAATAATGATTTCGGTAGATTTATCATTAGGAAATTGATATGTGTTGCATGCTCTCCATGAATCTATCTTTCTATTATTTATCCTTAATAATAATAATTTCCTCTTAACCTGCTTGGTATATATTTCTTAGGTATGGTTTGGAATAATGGAGTCTATAGCATTTACTGATTCTTCAGCACAACCAGCATCAGTTAAAATGGAAACAATGACATCAGAGGTCTCTGCTATCGACTCAAAACCATCTGTTGCGGGTGACAACAATCAAAAGATGTTGGCGGCTGTTTTGCAGTTCTTGAAAAAGAATAATTTGTCTAATACAGTTTCTATGTTGGAAAAGGAAGCCAATGCTATTTCAGGTTCAATGATTATATTCCTGCTGGGTCAAATATTATGAAGACCTTGTATAACTAAGTGTATGTACCTCCATTGAGTACATATGATACTGTTGTAGGTTCAGAGAGAGGTGATTCTGATCAAAGGTCATCATTCAGCACTTCAGATGTTTCATCCCTATTGTCTTCATACTCCAATCAAGCTGACCCATCTAGTTACCAGGACAATTATAGGTAATTTATATCTAAATTTATTTGTTGAATAAGTTTAGTTATTGTAGGTAATATTATTGCCATTGAACTGTTTCATTTAACAGTGCAACTTCCTTCATACAATACACACATTGTGTTCCTACTCATAGTGAATTCAGTATTCTTGTTCTTGACAAACTAACATAATATCTTCTTATCCCTGTATCCTTTGATCAGATTGCTGAAGCAATTCATAGAATCTAACTTGGACAGTCATAAATGGGAACTTGCCCAGATCCTATACCCCGTCTTCATCCACATGTACTTGGAACTGCTATACAACAGTCATGAAGAAAAAGCCAAAGCTTTTTTTTCACAGTACAGGTACTGGCTGACTTCATATAATTCTGAGAATTTATTGAATCTAGATATTTTTCAAATCTGAATTTCCATATTAATACAAATTCTTTTCAAGTGGGGAGCTTGAAGATTTTCATCGCGATGACCTCCAGAAACTCGCGACTGTGACAAAAAAAGAGCACATGGAAGGAAATGACTTGATGATGCTGTTTCACAGCAGTCAGTTTGTCATCAGAATGTCAAGAGATTCATTCCAATTGTTGAAACGTTACTTGCAAGTAAGAACTTTACCTCGCATAACAGGATTTCTCCGTTATAATGTGCAAAAAATGGGAGATAATCTCCTCATAAGCATAAATATTTGAATTATTTCTGCTGATTTGTTTAAAAAAATGATCAAATCATTTCCCAGGATAAGAATCTCCCTCTCCTTATGAGCATTGTGCAGGATCATGTCTTCATTGACGTTTTCGACGGCCTTCCTCGTACAAAGAAGCAGATTCACTCTGCAGCCGGAGGAATGTGTGGTGAGGCGAAGCGTGATGATAACAAGGCTAAGGTCATTTGTATAGATTTCTGGATATGTATTGTATAGGACTCAAAATTATTTAACACATGACCAGTTATCCTAATTATATAATATATTTTTAAATTATATCATTTCCCACAGGTGTATTATGGTCTTCTCAAAGAGCCAGACATAGAGTTCTCTTTGGAAGATGAGGATGAAGTATCAGGTACCAACGACGATCAGTCAGAAGGTACCCCAAAACCCCGGAAAAAGAAAAAGAGGGAAATTTTATCAAGAAAAAATAAAGCAGATCCCAATGCACCTCCGATCACGAGAATCCCACTTCCTGAGATGAAGGTTGTATACTCAAATTGAATACTTATCAAAAAGAGTAAAAATAATGAAATGAAATACCATGAATACAATGGTCTAAAATTTCATTTCATTCTACAATTTTTAATTCAAGGATGTGGATAAACTCGAAAAAATTTCAGCCGTGAAAGAAAGTTTGAAACGAGTGCGTCTCGGCGGCCCTGATTCAGTCATACCCTCAGTATGCTGCTACACGTTCACGAATGCTTTTAATGGTGTCACAGCAGTGAATATTAGTGATGATTCATCTCTCCTAGCTGCTGGTAATTATACAAGTTGACAACTCTTTATCCGAATTTGCTGGAACCAAGAGTTTTTCGGACTTATATCTGAATGTTTTTGTATTTGGATAAAGGATTCTTATCCTGTATTGTAGAGATTTCTAGTTTGTTGTTTAGTTTCTAGATTATGCCTGTCTTTCCTTATGTAGGATTTCAAGATTCTTTAATCCGTGTATGGAGTTTGACGCCGCACTCTTTACATACGATCAGACCGGCATCCGAGTTATCCTTATTGGATAAAGAAGCAGATGATATTTTGGAACGCATGATGGATGATAGAACAGCATCAGAAAGCAGGTACTATGCTACAATTATAATATAACATAAAATGGTTACCCACTAGCTGTCTGTTTGTAATTTCTGTTAATTTAGTGAAATATTGTTTTCACAGGTCTTTACTTGGGCATTCTGGTGTTGTCTATGCTGTAAGCTTCAGTCCATGTCGTCAGTATTTAGTCTCTTCATCAGAGGACACTACAGTCAGGTATGTTGGGCTAGATAGTCCTGTAATATATTGATAAACCTACAAATAATCTTGTATTTCAGGCTATGGAGCCTTTTGACGTGGACTAACCTTGTCGTGTACAAAGGCCATGCGTGGGCAGTATGGGGCACTTGCTTTGGACCGCACGGGCATTACTTTGCCTCCTGCGGGCAGGACAGGGTCGCACGATTGTGGTCGACCGACCACCATCAACCTCTGCGCATTTTTGCTGGTACAACTTTTATATTAATACAGGTCAACAATTTTTATCCGAAAACCAAACAGACTTGAAGTAGAGGATTAATTTTAAAGATATATAGTATATGCTATTGTATTACCATCACCAAAGAGCTTTCGATGAAGGAAAAACGGCCTGTATTTGAAAACAGAAAAATAAAATTTCCTAAATGACTTCATTAAATTTTTTCAATTTTACATTGCAAGGCCATCTGTCTGATGTAGATTCTGTTGCAATACACCCGAATTCTAACTACTTAGCAACAGGATCAAGCGACAGAACAGTTCGTGTTTGGGATATTTTATCTGGTAACAGTGTTCGAGTATACACAGGGCACAAGGTGAGCATGATTTGTGAAGCTCGAGTAACTTTCAATTTTAATAACCATCTGTCATAAAAATATATTAAGGCATCAGTGATGTGCCTGGCTTGGTCTCCCGATGGAAAATACATAGCGTCCGGTGGAGCAGACAACCAGGTACTCGTATGGGACATACCTAACAAAGTACTCATCGCAGAATTTTCTCAGCACACCAGCATGGTGTGCAGTATATGTTTCAGTCGTGACGGAGAAGTACTTGCATCGGGTGAGTTGTGAATGATTATATTTCATATATCTATATTCAGTGTATATGTGTTTAGTAAATAGTTTTCATCTCAAATTGAATCTAGGAAGCTGCGATAACACAGTGAAAATCTGGGATTTTCAGAAAGCCATAGGTGACATCGACACATACGACATCAACATCAGCCATGGACACATAACATTGCCAGAGAATGGCAACTATCTTTTATCCTCGTTATCAACGAAATCAACATCCCTTTTGCATCTGCATTTTACACGAAGGAACTTGCTCTCTGCAGTTGGGGTGTACACAGCCTGATTCCTTTTAAGGGTATACACACTAGATTTTCTTGGAACTGCAGGATGAGCGGTTCATGCCTTACACTGCGAATATTGTTATAGCCATTGTACAAGTACAACAAGAGAACTTGAAGGGTTAAAACATGGAATTATCCTTCCTAAAAGCATAGCAAACCAGCGGAACTCCATGGTAGGCATATGTTTGAGCATGAATACTGGACAGACTGTCGGAGACCGTCCTCTGTGAATCTGATGTAAAAGCTGGTTCAGTAAATTGGATGAAGTTGAAATCTGGATCCATGCTCCATTGTGCGATTTGTATTTTATAACGACTAACCAGTATTGGGTAAATCATAATCACACTGTTCACATAGATATTATCGAGAGTTAATATGAAGTCTCAAAAGAATATTGTTGGGATAGTTACTTTGATATCCTTGATGCCCTACTGTAGGTATAAAACATTGAAATAGAAGATGTCAGGCGTTTCATTTAATCATCCCACTTTTTTTTAAAAGATTAAAAACATGCAGTCGAATCATTTTGAGATAGAAAGGTTATCGGAAATACAATATAACTCCAGGCAAAATTTTGTTACAAAAGATTGAATAGCACCTTGTAGCATTCCTAGTCAACCGACAACGAAGGAACATGTACTGTTCTACATCATTGGCATGAGCAACATAGTACACAACATGTCATTTACTATACATCATTCTGCCAAACCCTAGTTCACAGTAGCATTTCTATTTGCCACAGATGTGACTGAAGCGATATGGTTTTCTTCATCTCCTAAATATCAACAATCACAAAGACTTCACTCTTCTTTTCATTATTATATATTTGCATTGCACTATAAGTTATCGCTTTGATTTCTGTTCCTTTCCCTCCATGTCTTTTCTGGTCAAATTCTTCACCGTAGGCCACGGCTTTGATCTTGAAATTATCGTGATCAAATTGCACTATCTTTACCTCCCTAGGAATGAAATACGGATCACAAGACATCAAGAATAGAAATTCATCAAGTGTTTTATAAAGGAGGGATTCAAGGTCGTCTCCTTCGGCGGTGATCGTCCGCGATTCGCGGGGAATGACGCTGTTGATGTCCGTCATGTAATTGAACATACCCATCGCCGCTTGCTCGAAAGCTTCCGTAAGATCTTCACCCCAGGCGTGGATTTGGACGTCGGCCGTGTGATCTAAGTACTCGAATTTTTGCTGCACTAATTCATACCTGGACAGGTCATCTGACTCCATTTCTATGGAATCCTACTGGAAAGGTGAGCAAGTTGCTTTATATTTGTAACGTGAACCACAATGTGGATTTTTATTTCAGATACATATTTTTTTCATTGACATGTTCATTAGTGATGTAATTTGGCTGTAAACTACGTCGTAACCCATAGCAGCAATGGCGCAATATACCTGCTTTAGTTTTAATATTTGAAATGCTTCATTACGCATCGCCACTAACAGACGCTCCAGTGAAAAAAAATAACAGATGACTATAGGTAGTGTTAATCTGCTCAAATTCTCTTTCGTTTTAAGTGCCGTACTTTACGGACTATAAGGCGATATTTTTTCAATTTTATGCAGACACTGCACTCCCTTATTACCGCATTGCTTTCTTATCCGGTGTCTGGTTAGGCTCATTAAACTGAATCATTTACCACTAGGTGTTGTTATACAACAGTTATAGCTATAGCGCGTAAACGTAAAGATTCTTACTACGAACTGTATGTTTAACGAAGTCTAACGAAGAAATGGCGACCATTTCGTGTCAAGCTCTGCAATTCTCAATGTTCAGAAACAAAGCGATCTTGAACACAAAATGACGGCCATCTATTTCTGTAACAATGGCGTAATATAGCCTGACATGTATTCTGAGAGACATTTTGTTTGAGTAAATTTCTTTAAAATTTCCGTGTAGTGTCTTATATTAGGGAGCGCGTTATAGTGCGTAAAGTACGGTATTCCTTTTATAAATTTCTGCCATAACGTTAAATCGAATATTTTCGAATATGGTCTGTCTAATCATGATGTCATAAAATTAAAATATTAACGTCACAAGTCGGGTTGTTGTGTTATTATTATCTAGTCTCTATTAGTCATGTCGCGATTCCTACTTTGTATTGTATTAAATTACTTTGCGATAATTAATAGTAATATCATATATGTACCTAGCAAAACAGAAATGTCGAGTTGGTCGTATTACCAATGATTTCACATTTTCCTCATATTTATTTTGCTGTAAAATGGCAGTGATAACAAATTTTTTACTGCAGATTGTAGATTCACAATATAGAAAACAATTTTAATTTAAAAAAAACAAGTAAGAGCAATAAATAGACAATAGTATGCAACTCAGTGGACGGAACATTCCATTTATTAAATATCGACGGCTGACTATCACACAAAGTAATATTTTCTTTGGCAGAACATAATTGCAACAGTATAGTGTATATAGTATAGTATAATGGACATAAAATGCCTGCATAATTTGTGTTGGCGGTTGGTTTATATACCAGTACCATAGTGGCGTTATACAGGAACACCCCGTCGATGACTAATTGACGATTTGGAAATTCCCTTGTTTACCACTGAAAGAAAAAGTTATTAGTGGTAACGGTAAACAGTAGAAAACGCCATATAGGTAAAGCTCTGTAAATGTAAATGTAAATGTAAAGTATTCACGCGTTCGATATAAGCCAGTCACTGTCTGACCCCGGTATTGAAAAAAATTTCTTAATTCTTCTCGACAGGCTAAGATGTGAATCCGACGAAGGAATCGTACTGTCGTAACTGAACGTTGGAGATAAATTGTTTGTCGTATTCGCGTCTCGATTCATCGCTATTTTTCTTCGTTTGCCATACCACGTAAATGAATATGAGCCGACAGAACAAAATACTATGAATCCAACCGCCACTATTAGGACAAGCAACGGGGCAAAATTCTCTGTATTCGTTGTGATACCGTTGGCGGGTGGTAAGTTTGTTGGTTCCATTTCTATAATATCTTCTTTTCTTATTATCAGTAAAGAGTTGTTCTTGTCAGACATCTGGTCTATAAATTCTATGTCCATATTTATATTAATACGGGTATATTCAATCTCTACATAAAAAAGAAAATGTTTGAGGTAGATGTAATGAATGTAATAATAATCTGCCTCAGCTAACTATTCTACTCACTCACTGCAAGAAAATATCTATATAATGCGGCACAACATTTCGGTCCCTTGGATTTGAATAGCTCTGTGATGTAGTTCACGTCAGGGTAAAACCTCATTCATTCTATCTGGCAACCTAAACCAAAAAATCCCCTACTATATGTGTGTCACCATGACTCGTATACATTCCACTCTGGCTGACTAGTTTCTATATTACATTATTCAAATAGTGAATAACAAAATTAAAGTTTTTCAAGTACTATATTATTATATGCGTCTGAAAACAATCAATTCTGCGGACGTATGACATTGCATAACATTACACGTGCGTCAATAGATAAAGAGCAAAAGTTCTATATGTGCATAGTACTGTACAATTTCGTATATATGTCGTCTTCTTACAGCTGTTTCTAATCAACCTACTCTTTCTTCCTGTTAATTTAGTTTGAATTTTTCCTCGAATATCTAGGAACTACTACAGGATATATTTCATAAAACTGTTCTAGGCAGTTTCTCCTAAAAGACAAGCGTGAACAAATCTAACTAAGGCAGTCACTTCGAAACACATTCAAGCACTAACAACATCATCCGATCGATGTCATGTTACTCTTTATTGTGCCCATGTTTTTCATTAAAATGCAGTAAAACATAACGACAAGTCAAAACCTCCCCCAAACCTGTTTGCTCAAGACAAAACAAACCACGGTATTGGACTATTTCTTATTACTGGTAAGGGTTGGGTCCAAGCAAAACTGAACGAATATATTTTACAGTATGACGGACGGTAGAATAGCCTATGACGTAGAATAATCGTCCGTGGTAATAATGTTAATGGCTTGAATACCAGGTAATCGTTCACCATACCGGAACTATAACCCTGCTTAATGGTTAGACAATAGTAGTAAACCGTATATAAATGTAACGTGAATGAAATATAACAATCTCGATTCACTTCTATGTATCTTAGTACCGCACGTGACGTACGTGAACATCATTCGTACGTCACGTCCGTGAACTCTTGATAGTTTATATATTACAGTATATAGTATGTCGCAGCTTTTGAAACCTACGTATGGAAGGATAGGGAACAGTTAACAGAGTATAATTTCTAAGAGTAAAATTCTGCCCTAACATACATAAAAAAAATGAACTGTGTTCATAAGTCGTCGGGCAATATCAATTTTACCGAGTAGAAATTGCAATTACTTCTTAGTTCTCTTTCGTATTTAACCATCTTCGGTATAAGAACCGTGTATAGTTTCTATAATATGTATCTTTAATCCAGAATTGAAACTACCGTATTTGCTTCTAGTAGATTTAGCTTCAAAATCCCTACTTAAAGCAGAATCAATACAGGTCAAATTATAATTATTATATTTGAGGCGAACTGCATATGATTCATTCTCACGATATGAAATATAACGCTACATACTAGTCTTGAACTTTATATAACTTTGTCGGTCTATGTCTGAGGCTTACTAATACTGATGAGTCTTAGCCACCAGCATCTTTCATTTCATCTCGTCTTCTAATTTCTATCTCCCTCAGTTGTTTATCTGTAAGTTCCCAGAAGTACTACAGCACGCCGATTTACCCATATCGCTCACTAACAACGACAATCTGCCGGCCGTGAATGATACCGAATCCAGTGTTCTGTCGTGTGCCCAGGAATAACTGTGGCGTTCTCAGTAACATCACTGTATAAGATTAGCATAGAAATCGAAGTCAATTCACATGTAATCTCTTTGGGAAAATACTTACAATACATTTACTGAAAGGAAACAACACATCACTAAAACAGCATTCGAAATTCCTGGAAACACCAAAACATATTTTATTTTTATGCGCATTGTTTAACATTGCTTCAACCTGCCAATTTAACGACCTAGCATGCTGTATTGACGCCGAACTTGCAGTATTGCTTCCTTATTATTCTTATCGTGGGGATGTTTTGGTACAGCATTCCAGAAAGTGTTTATCGCAGGTTAAAAAAATAATTTACGATTATACTTTTGTCTCTTTTACATCTTCTTCCTCTTTTAGCTTGAACGATAAACATGTCTACGACGGAAAGTTTTTATAAAAACAGTACAACTTCGTTTTATCACAACCATTGGGCTAAAAGACACCTTTTCTATCTTCTTTTCAACAAACTAGGCGAGAAACCAATTGCAAGACAGCACAAACAAGAAAATACGTGGAATACTGATTTCTCCTCACTGCCTTATCCTCCGGAATTAAGTAGGACTGCTATAGTATAAGTATTTCATACCTACTACGTAACAGTTCCGTTTTTCAACATAGGTAGTCACCAACTGCTTCGGTTGTACTAGTAAATGCGCATGATAACTAAAACAAGTATAATGTACGAGACTTCTCAATTTCCTATTTTTAATCTTAAAGCAGATATGAAATCATGAATTGTATTTGCCCGCAGTCAACTGAAAACTATTCCTTCTACGCTAAAATCACATTTCTGCATGACCAACCCGAGATGAAAAATCGATTGTACTCCCTTGTGTGAAAAGTCATTTGTCTAACGTCGCAATGTATAATGAACTTTGTGCCTGATTAAAAATCTTCTTAAAATGAATACCACAGTCACGTGTTAATTGATTTATATGGGTCACATGAATTTGCTTGCATTTATCTTATCTCTCCTTACTCTGCCCCCTCGATCCCCTTTACTACTCAAGGGCGCTTTCAAAGAGGCAGTAACTATGTGTTATCAGAAAAAATGGAACGTATGAGCTATTGTTTGTATTTTCCAACTGCTATTGAATAATATATCAATGGATAATGTCAATCATGGAACATTCGACCCCTCCTCCCTTTACGTTTACTTGCGTAAGACAAAAGTTACGTATTACACATTTACGTCATCATTATATTTCGTGTAGCCTTATCAATAATTAGGCATAGCACACACTGTGTACAGTTTCGCTCGGGCAGTGTATTGTAGACCGTTTAATGCTATAAATCTTTTGTCCCAAGTTAATTATTACCTCAACTGCATAACAAGGTTTAAAGGTACCTGGTGCAATGATATTCCGACTACATAGTGTTTAATTTATTTTGTGAAGTGTGCGTTGTATGAGTAAACGCCTTTAGTTTTGCTATGGTTATATGGTTATGCTATCATTCCGATCGAAGAATGTATTTCGGTGACATATGTTAGTATTATTTTTATTACCAATACGCTTCCGAAACTTAATTGCTTAATTCAGAGGTAGTCTACTTAAGTTGTATGCTTCGATAAACATATGCGAACTGTAGTTTTCATCGATGTGCATTATTGAATTGTAAGATGATATAGCTGGGAATCGAAAATCATTGGCCAAAGTTCAATAATGCAGTTTTGAAATCTTATAACTGTTTGAAAAAATGTCGCACAGAATATATCATAAGCTAGCTAATTGAGAGAAGACTGCAGATATAATATACGATAAAAAGGAACAGGCTAATAATATTCGTTCCTATATTCTTTTTTGAGCAACAGTTTAGCAAAGAATGAAAACCTGTGTGAGGTTTGAAGGAAGTAAAGAATGTACGGCCTATTAATAAGCTAACTAACATCGTATAAATGAAAGATCTTGGTTCGGGATACACTTACATAAGAAAAAAAATGTCAGCGAAAACTCCAAAACACAGCAAAACTTTGGACAAAAATGCAGGCACATCCAGCACGGCACCCGAGGTTTACACATTGGCAGTTGGTGACAATCTTGAGCCACCCGTGGCTCCACGAAGAAAAAAATCGAAATCCTTCAAACAAGTAGTCAAAATGGTGCGGGCTGCGTCGTCCACTGGTATACTTAAGTCGCCAGATAAAGACTCCATTACAAGTGGCAAGTTTATAGTAGATCAGAATGATTTTCAGTTTCGTTGGATTTATACAAACTATATTTCTAATAATAGAATCCGACAATTCTCCAAAAATCGACACCGATATAACGAATTCGCCTAATAAATCCTATCCAATTCGAAGGTCGCAAACTTTCGGAAAGTTTCTAGTCCCTGGAAAGAAACGCAAGCAATCTAAAATACGAGTAGTAGGTTGACAAATAATGAAATGGTTAAGAACGGTTTCATAGCAATTTAATGTTATAACCCCTAACTATTACCTAGGTGGAAATAATAGAAAAACAAGTGCAAGATGACGATATTATTGAAGTTTCGATTGAACCGGAAGAGATTAAAGAGATGCCACAGGAAGGCAATACACATGTTCTGTTTCTTAAGCATACTTGAATCAATTAAACGAATTTTAATAAAAACGCTTGAATTTAACAGAAAGTATATACAGTTTGTTCGATGACACAATCAACACGGCTAGCAAATATACCTCGTTGAAAAGAGACGTCAACACAACGAGTGCTTTGGATGAGCCTGATAGCCCGGACCAAATTCTAATCATTCAAGAGATAGAAAGCGGCTTCTTTTTAGGACCTGTTTTAAGGTAAATAGCTGTTTCAGTAATAGAATAAAATCTGAAATACTCAGTACAAATTGCCTTTTACGCCATGATGCCATCTACCGGACGGGGGATTGTAAGATTTTTTTCACATATTATCTTTTTTCCCGAATTTATTACATACTCTTATTTAAAAGTTGAATGGTATTTTTTTTTAATATAGAAATCTAATGCAGATTTTTATATAATTTCGATGTTTTTTTCTTATGAATTAATGAAGCGTAAAGAGAATTAATGGAGGAAGTCCGGTATTTTATTATACTTGTTTATTCTCTTTCACCCGTTTGACTCTCATTTGCTTGTTCTATAAAGAAATTACTAAACCAAATGAAAATAGCCTGCAGGGCTCCTCCGCGGTTAGTTTGTCTTTAAAACGTCGAGGCTTATTGAGAAATAGCCGAACGATTTAAGCTTGTAAATAGATGTATAGCGACATGGTATTATAAAGGTGTGAAATTGCCTTGCTACGAATTCCGTATTCTCCGTAAGCTTTACTATACCAAGGCTTAGTTAATGGCGGAGTTAGAAGAGGATTATGTGTTTGAAAGAGAAATCGGGGAGCAAGAAACAAAAGTCGATCGAGAACATGACAGAATATTAAAAGAAATTGAAACAACTGATACTGCTTTTGTAGGAGCGTCTTTGAGGTAATCTAAGAAACGGTCTGGATACGATAGTTAGGTCACTCCTGAAAAGCAGGAAACTCTGTTCCTACCAGAGCTGTGGGGTCAATACACGAAATCATACACATTAATCCAATGAGTATTCGTGAAATTTGAAAATTTAGAATTTTCGATTTCAGGCACATCTTAATAATTGCTCGTGACTCAACAGCCCTGGTTCCCACTCTCAAAACATTATCATTATGACCCACTATAGCCCTTCTTGTGATCAACATTATAAAACTTTTTGACTCGTTACAGAGCTGATTGAAAAGTTGTTGTTTGAAAAATGATATGTTTTCTTGCAGGGCGGTCTATGAGGGCAATGATCATGAAAAGTTTACAGAGAAACTGGATTCTCGGATCAAACAACATGACAGAGACATAGAGCGCTTGTGTAATTTCCATTACCAAGGTTTTATTGAATCAATTACGGAGCTTATCAAAGTTCGAAGTGATGCTGAAACCCTCAAGGTAGATAGATAGTCATCCGATAGATATGGAACTTCTCCACAGTAAATATTCAATTTATTCATGCAGAAACAAGTTGTCGTCATAAACAAGGAACTCCAAGAGTCTGGGAAAGAGCTCGCGAGAAAATGTGAAGATCTCATGCAGTGCCGTCTTCAGCAGAGAAATATCGCTTCTGCTATCGACCAACTTTCTATGTGTTTACCTGTGTTGCACACGTATGCTAAAATGCAAGACCAAATGGAGGCAGGGAGGTTAGTTGACAGTAATATTTATGCATTGATATTGAACATACACATATATATATATATATGTATGGTATGGTATGTTTTCCTTTATGGAAGGTTTGAAATGGCCATCATTGTGGTAATTTAGTAAGTCTAATGATACTTATCCATCTTTTAGGATGGCCACCCTAATTCGCAATCGCCCTGATTGAGTTGTGTATGTCGAAATTTCCTTTGATATATGTGTCACAATAAGATTGTGAAACTAGCGATAGGTTTATACGTTCAGTTTATACTCAGTTTCTCAACCCAATTTCATGGATTAAATTTTGTTCAGGTATTATTCTGCCTTGAAGACTCTCGAACAGCTGGAACACACGTATCTTCCTCGTGTTCACGAGTACAGGTTCTGCGAAATTATGATTGAAAACATCCCCAAAATCAGGGAACGGATCAAAGAAGTCTCCATGTCAGAGCTGAAGGATTTCTTGGAAGTCGTAAGAAGAAAGTCTGGTCAAATTGGATCGTTAGCCATGAGTCAGGTACATATTTTCTGTCTTTGCCCTTTGTTATCGGTTCGTTCAACTTTGTTAATAATTAACAAGAGCAATACACCATCGTTGCGTATTTATGTAGTGAAGGGGTGGCCAGACTTGCTCAATTAAAATCGCAGAGCATACAAGGCATTCCAACACTGTCAATGTAAATCATGCTACTTTATAGCACCTTTTACTGTTAAAGATTGGAAATAGCTATACTGACAATAGCTTTCTGACTCCTACTTCATTACCTCAAATATTGCTCCGACTACAAAACTCTGAATTATAGAGCCAAAAACTGAAATGAAAGATAAACTATTCTAGTCCGCCACAATCTTTCCTCCCCTGATATAATATTTCGATAATGTGCATAATTACATGTTTATATATACATGGTTATCATAGTATTACCATTAGCCTTATACCTCCAGGTGGATAAAGAAAGAAAATTAGAAAACCTCACGGAAGCTGATGGTAATACAGGCGCGCAGAGAAATTCCATACTATTTCAAGAAAGTCCAACTGAAGCAGACAGGAATCACCTTTCCAAGAACGAGTACAGGCGGAGGCATTCGAAAAAGAAAAATCGTAAAAAGTCGGATGAAAAGCAGCAAGACGTCAATCCAAATCAGAGACTCAATCCATTCGACCAATCATTGGATGATCTCGATAGCTCAAACCCATTTGCGGAACGCAACGGAGATTCTTCCAATCCCTTCGAAGAGACGAATCACAATGGCATCGACACTAATCCGTTCGAGGTTGCCGACGACGCTTCAGACGATGAGGATGAAGCAGATCGTATAGAAAATCTGGTACCTCAGAATTCGAAGGTAATGCCTCATGATTTTTCTCTTTATTCAGTATTTGCTTTTACATAGTATTTTTTTTTGTATTTTCATTTGGAAAAAGCCTGAACATGCTCTGTTAGTCAACCCACACAAAAAATGTAATTTTACTGAAGCAGAGTATTCACTTAACATTAATTTTGTGACGGTATGAATTCTATTGAAAGCCAAAATTCTAATTTTATACAAAAAAATATAGTTCCTGGCATGCGCACAAGTTGAGGACTCTCCTTGATAAAAGAATTACCCATGAGCGTTTTCTCGATAGAACTTATTCACGATATTTCAAACAATATTTGTGAGACATATTAGTATCAGTAGTATGATATAAAGAGTTCCTGTAAAACTCTAGTATGGAAATTAGATATGCCAAAACACTGTTAAAGCACTGCTCTATGTAGATGGTAACAGTGCATTCTTTGAATTATTATATCATGAGTGTGTCACTTTTGAAAATGTAACATAGTATTTTTGATAATTCCTGGCAATGTGCATGAGCTAACAGGAAGCCCATACAGTTAAATAGCCGGTTTGAACTATCACGTGGGTACTTTGTACTTCTCCCAATCCGAGCAGCCATACAGATACAGTAACAACAAAATTTGAATGGTATTCACTGCACCAACCTCAGGATATGCATTGAAGCTCTGCGGTGAATTTTGCCAAGGATTATTTCAATGCCTATTATTGAATTAATTCCTGTATTTAAAACGTTTTACCAATTCACGGTGAAAGCATCTGGTTTATAAGTATTTATATCTCATAAAATATGTATGGAACTGGAACCTAGCTGCTGTGAAAAAAGGAAGGGATAATGAATTTTAGTGCCCATTTTTATTTGCAAACTGCAAGATAATTTGGAATTTATACAATATACAGTGGACGCCGCTTCTAATTGTGGATAATATTAATTTATCGGATATTGGTATTGATATAAGTCGGTCACAAAACATATTTATATCATCTTCATATCCCTCACTTAATGTTATCAGTCCCTATTCGATCATAATATTTTTATTGAAAATTGAAATAACATAATGGTTATTATTAACGATTAACAACCACAGTTAGGCAATTCACAAGTCCCGGACACTACGGGCAATGCAGAGAAGCCGACTATCGTTATCATACCTGAAGACCTTACTGGTACACAAGATATGCCCCAGGAGTCACCTGTTATAGCACCCCCTCCCCGTCGTAAGAAAAAGAAGAGACTTGCTCCAGCTACACCAGAAGAGCAGCAAGTGGATAATGATAGCAAGAAAATAGAAACAGAAACTCAAGAAATTAAAAGTAAAAAGAAGATGCTTTCACCACCTAGTGACTTGATTTTTATGAAAGAGTCTGAGAAAGGTTCTGCAAATAGCTATATTTTAGCGGAAGCGGGCAGTGAATCGGTGCACCTGGAGCACTCGATGATAGAAGAGGATAAGGAGCTGGAGGGTGAGGAAAGAACTGAAGATTGTTTCATTGAAGAGTCTTTGGCAAACACCGGCAATCGGTTGGGAGTAAACCTTGATCTAAAGGATAATGCCTTTGAATTCACCGGTGGTATCACTCCTCCGGTTACTCCAAGGAAGGAAAAAAAACGACAGTACATGCCTTTAGTCCTACAAGTGGGTGTATTTGGTGTTGGTTTGACAATTAGCTGTAATTTTGGGACGATTCAACCCAATGTAATTCAGTTGATTGTAATTGTGGTTTAGTAGATTTAGTACACTATAAACTTATATTTCTTTCATGTGATTACTAGTAGTACGTATTTTAATATTGACTGTTCTATATCAAAAGTATTCAATCAATATTCATATCAATAAATTACAAGCATAAGGGAGGTAATTTTTTTTAAATCGCTTACGATCACTGATATGTTTCCTTGGTATCAGAAAATTTTATAGTTTAGAATAAGGAAGTAGTTCAGCAGACTTTATATTACCGCAATCTATTGCGTAACATCCTTCCAATTTTACGTGGTTTTCCAATAAATGCAGTTGATTATTCACTAAAGTGGCAACAGAACTAACCTAAAACAGTTGCAAATTTGGTTGACATGGTGACTTGACGCTCTGTAATTGCTTGTTGTTAATTCACACTAATGCAGTGTTTTCGTTCGAATTAGTTCGTCTGTCTCCAGAGCCCAGTCTCAATGAAGATCATTTGTTCTTTTCTTTATTTCCTCAATAATTTATGGCGGGAATATTCATGAATAATTTAAAGCTTTCATCAACCTGGTCTTGTCACTTTCATCATGTGTGTGGAAAATTTGAACACTTCATTGCACTAAGAGTTTCGACTCATGCAATTCTTTCGATGTTGTTATGCTAACCAGTGTATTCGAATGATTTTCAAATAATCTAGTGACAAGCTGATCTTTATATGCCATGTAGAGTTGAATGATTCGATTTGAAATAAAAGATAATTTCATGAATTTTAATTCACTTCTACTTTTGATTTATTCATTTTCTCCCATTGTATGTTTTGATTTCCTCCAAGCTGGTATTTATAGTTATTTTGAGAAATAAATATTCAAACAGTATTATGATAATTAATTTTATGATTTTATTGATGTGAAAAAATTTCCTTAATTGGAAAACTGAAAATATCTATGTTGTATAATTTTATTCACAGCATACATACCTTTTTCAGGACATATCCCCTTCGGATCTGGTCGATTTTTCTCCCGTCTACAAATGTCTCCACATATTTGGAATATTGAAATCGCACGACGAGTTTAAAAAGTATTACAGGTCGCAACGGAGCAGGCAAGCGTCAATCGCACTGCAACCCCCAACCAACATGCACGAGAGTTTGGAAGGCTATTCATCATACTGTCATCAAATTGTTGGGTCTGTTACTGAATGAATTAATTTTATATTAGGAAATATTGTTCCAGCGGAACCCCAGCTTCTTACTGCAGGACATGGGGGCTCTGGGGTTCCATCCTATTTTGATTTGTGTATATTTGAATTTCAATTTAGTTTATTCTTGTTCATGTTTTAATCTTTTTCACAAACTAGATTCTTTGTTGTCGAAGACCACATTCTCCACACGGCGCAAAATCTTATTGATCGAATATACATCGATTCATTGTGGGACAAGGCTTTGTTAGAGATTATTTCTGTATTCAGAACAGATTCGGTATATATATCAAACATTTCTCCTTTTTGTTGGCTTTCTCAGTAATAAAATAAACTTCTCATTGTGTCACAGGATTACTGCGGAGGAGCTGACATGCTGATGTCTGTTAAAAATCTAATTGTTGTGTTCGCTGACACTCTGAAGGTGAACTTAAAATTTTGTGATTTTAGCTTAAGAATTCTCAACCCGTAGTAAACTTTTATCAAAAAAAATGGGAAGTCTAGCTTACTCCAAGGTATTCACAATTGTGAGCATGCCAAATTTGCAAGACAATATTTTACCATACTACTTGTACTCTAAAAATGAATATGGTTGGACAGGTAGAACTAGCTGCTTACAGTTTTACATGCCTAGTCAACCCCTGGACACTGCTATTTCAATAAAATGTTAAGATACTGTGTGTGGTATTTTCAGTAACTCAATATCACTGCAGTTAACCTTCACCCATTGGATATAAATCCTTTTTTTTAATTACCAGGCATATGGATTTATAGTAGATCAGCTCTTTTCGCTCCTCATCGAAATGCGTGACCAGTACAGCGACATTTTACTCAAAAAATGGTCCGACCTTTTGCAAACAATCTTCGACGAAGACAACTACACACCGATCCAGGTCAACAGCGATTCTGAAGCCATCAGGCTGCTCTCTTCATTCCCATATGAAGGTACATTCCTATAGTTATAAGTATTCGCTCCTACTGTACCTATTCTGTAACACCACCAACTCTTGAAATTGTTTTTACAGATACCGAGTTCGAGAAAGCAAGCTTTCCAAAATATCTTCCTTTCTCACGCTTCGTTCCGAATGTTTTCAATGAAATTAAAAGGTTTATACTGGCTTGCTTGGAATATTGTGAAGATTTGCATCTAAGGTGGAATTACTTACATATTTCTATAAAATACATGAATACTACTATCAGTATCATTGCTATGTGATTTATGTGTGAAATAGTTCGACTGAAGTCGATGACATGATAAGAAAGTCAACCAATCTTCTGCTAACAAGGACACTGAGTGGAGAGCTACAGAAGCTTGTTCGAAAGTCTTCGCTGGGTTTGACTGAAGTATGATACTGATTTTATGTCTTTTAACAAAATTTCTTTCCAACTCCCAAATATATATATCAGGCAAGTTTAAGGAATGGAACTTGTTCGTAAATCTAGGAAGTGTTGAAACTTTTGACTTCATTAATTATATTGATTTTTTGAATTTTTAATATTTGTATTTAATTCAGCTTGTGCAAATCACAATCAACACCTCGTATTTGGAAAATTCTTGTAAACACGTGGAACAGTTCGTTCACAGCGTCACCGGGGTTGACTCATCTGCGTCTCACACTGCCAAACTCGTTGGAGTGTCAACTTTCAAAGACGCCAGGTGTGAAACAGAATCGCAGGTATGTGCTGGAGATGGAAGGGTGGGCATAATATATTGTATATACTCTAATCATAGTCAATGCCAATATATTGTTTCTGTTTTAAAAGATTTATTTAAAGCTTAACAGCAAGATAGACGAATTCTTTGATCTCGCTGATTACAACTGGAATGTGAGCGAACCTCTGGGAACAGCGAGCAGTTACCTTTTAGATTTGATCGCTTTCCTTAAACACAATTTTAAAGTTTTTACACATCTACCAGTAAGTACCAAATATTATTTCAGTAATCTATACATGAAGTTGTTCCGTTTGTCAGAATATTTTTTCCTGTAATACCAGTAATTTTCTTGACGATGCCCCGAAACCTCTGGAATAGTCAGATTAACATTTTGAACGAAACAGTGGACAAATTTCTCTCAAGCATCTCCATATATATCACTTTTCCGTTCTACACTATTTCTGTTAAATGCTTACGTGGAATTTTCGACAGAACGCTTACCATAAATTCTGTTGAAGGCTTGTTTTTAATATAAATATTAAAATAATCTATATGGAATCTTTCTCATTAGGAAAAAGTAGCCCAAACCGGTTGCATGTCCGCATGCAAACACATTTCCACAAGACTGATGGAACTGGTCATGGACAGAGAAATGCGGCAAGTCACAATGGCAGCTCTGCAACAGTTCAATCTTGATGTTATGCAGTGCGAACGTAAGACTAGCAATA
Organism: Halocynthia roretzi; assembly: GCA_013436055.1. Taxonomy (NCBI): domain Eukaryota; kingdom Metazoa; phylum Chordata; class Ascidiacea; order Stolidobranchia; family Pyuridae; genus Halocynthia; species Halocynthia roretzi. Next base: position 136,706 of record QRAM01000146.1, on the reverse strand, counting down.
AAAACTATTGGAGACACGAAATTCGGGAAGTATTATCATAATATTTTTTGCCTATTTCTACCTCAGTGTTTTCAAATTCCGAGCCGGTCCCCGGCTTTCAGGACGGTGCCCTTCAGATGAGCTTCCTAGAACTACGTCAGCTTCTGGACCTCTTCCTTTCCTGGGACTGGTCGTCCTATCTGGCAGATTATGGAAGCGGGAGCAGCAAGTATTTGAGAGTCAATCCTGCCACTGCCCTAGCTCTTTTAGAAAAGTAAGTTATATATTTATAAGTTTGGGGAACTAGTACCTACTCGCATATTTACTTGTATTACTAGTAAGAAAGACAAACAGCATTTTGTCAGTCTAGCTAGGTAACTCCTGGTTCTTCGACATAATCTCTGATCTCAAATTTACCAAGAGCTTGACTGATGATTGACAAACACTAACACTACACCCCCAAGACAAATCACTAGGTATTCACTATGTATAATTACAGAGTACGCGAGGACAGCAAGCATCGTAACATCTTTACATCGTTCACTCGTCAAGAACGGGAAAAAAAGAAACTCCTCGAGACGGTTTTGAAACAGCTACGTAACATTGTCAACGGTATGTCATGATTTCCACTGTTCCCTCCATTTACTAATACTCGCAAACCAAACTCACATGATGATTTTTAACCTCTGCAACTTTGGTTCCATATCAAAGATGATCTAATTGAATCATCTCTAAAATTGTCTTCATTTCTTCTGTGATCCAGTCTTATGTCACTACTGCAATAATATTACCAGATTCTTTCCATACAGGGAACGTCAAAAGAAAGTGTGAGATTTCGTAAATTTGAGTTGAAATAATTCTAAAACTATTCTGACTTTAGCTTAGCCTAACGTTTGTGTTTTAACCAAGGTTTTATAAGTATCAACAGTTTAATCGCTAATTGTAATAACAGAATTTGAAATAACTTATGGATTTCAACAATTAACCCAGGTTGAACGTAACGTTGAATTTAATCCAACTCCTGTCAAAAATCCTAAAGGTAACAATATGCACCATTCATTATAAGAAAAAAGTTGGAGAGGATATTATAAATATCTGTTTTATTAAAAAAACTTTGGGTAAAAACGTAAAATTATTAGAAAAATAGCTTACCATGCTAAAGCAAATTCTTTTGACTTTCCTTTGGATATAATTCTTCATTGAAGATCACTAATTTTAGACTACTTTTAATGTTATTTACTGATGATTCTGATGATGCTTTGCATAGCTTCTGCGTGGAACAGTTCGCTATAATTTCAGGTACAGGCTGTATTTGGACTTATTTTATGACGGGAACTGGTATTTTCCAAGGATTATTTTTTGAATTAAGGGCTACTGTACACATTTAGGTTTGGTTTAGGCAATCTATATAATTAGCAAGGCCGATTTGCTATGTCCGAAGAGGTGTCACAGCTTATAGTTGAAATACTTTAATATAATAATGAGTGATTGCCACAAGTAATAAAGTGTGTATGTGTGTGTGTGCCTCCATTAACTGACATTCCATCAAGTTTAATTAATTTCTCTCTTTTGGTATTGAGCAATGCTTGAAATTTTTATAGCCATGTTTTAGTAAGAATCCTACTAAAACTGCATCAGATTCCATACAACTCAGTTGCATCAAATCGTGGTGGGGATTGCAAAAGCCAGCCGATACTCTTCTTTATCCTCCTTTCCTGTAATATTATGTTAGTAACATAATGTTATCTTATAGCTTAATTGTATTTTTCTACTGGGAATGAAAATCCTTCATCTTTACCTTTTCACTATCCTTAGCATGGTGTGACTGGGCTATCTATGCACAATCTTCCTGCAGAATTGTGTTTTAAACCTAGCCAAACTACAGTGTTGCGTGATACTCATGATTACTATTCAGTGGTAATAAATTTAGATTAGTTTTAGTCAGAAATTGCCTTTTAGCGTTTGAAAAATGCAAACAGTTTACCAATGATTCTGCGATTCATGATTCCCCCTTATAAAAATTGCCTTGTTAGGCCATGTCAATCATTGTAGAGCCATAACACAGTATAATCTCCCTTCTGCTGTAATAACAGACAGAACCCTCCTAATATCGGTGCATATCCCGAGAGTTGTTAAATTAGTAGTTGCAATCGTGGGTATTTGTATCATTACCTAATGCTATCCGATGATGAAATCTCACCTAATAATTTAAGTCGATTATCATCAATACAGCTGTGTCCAATGATAGTAGTGATTCTGTAAATGGAATAAATGAGTGAGGTTTGGTGGTAGATTTCCATTTCTTGATTTCCTTCCTATGCTAACATAATGCATGATCAATGCATCGCTCACAATAATATTACAATATAATTTTTGTCGGTTTGGTATTGGTGCTGGTTATTTTTTATACATGTCGTTGGGTGAGATTTAGTTCATTTGCTTTCGTTTTTATATGATGCAGTTCCTGAAGAGCACGTGTCGCAAGCTCCAGCTCCCGCGCCTAAAATCTGGAATTATTTAGAAAATAAATTTCTGTCGAAAAAGGTTGTTTAGAATGAGCTTAGTTGGTCGTGTTATTATATACCCCAAACTTTTGCCGGTCAATGGCCAATTCATAGAAACGTACAGTATTTGATCATCAGCTTTCTTATTTCTAGCATAAGATAGTTATGGTGCAAACATAATCAACATAATCTGGTATGGGATCCAGTTTATTCATTTATTACAACAACTTTAATCAGCATTTTTCTTTGGTTGCATTGGTAGTTTGATTTTTCTGTAAAGTGTTTTATTCTGATGATAAAGCATTAAAGATTTTAGAGTTTATCGTCTTCTGGGCCGCTTCCTGATGATTACATTCTGTTTATGGGTTTAGGTCAATACCATTCGAAAACCATGTACTTATTGCTCACATGAACATTGTATAGACTTCGAAGAGTTAATTTTACATAGTTCATATTACTTTTATTTAGTTCTATTATTCCTCCCAATTTTTCAGTAATAAAATATGTGTATACTGTACATGGATTAAGCAATAGTATTCTTTGATTTCACCAATAAGTAAAATAATATTCAAGTAAATCATAACATTCATTTTTATAGTAAAATTTCCAGTCGTACCAAATTGATCTCTGTAGTAATGGCCCTATCACTAGTTTGATTACTGCTACTTGAATCACGTAAATGGCCATCGAAGATCAAAACTACAGCAAGGTCAACATACCGGTGTAGAATGTAAATGCTATTTTAATGTTGAGCGAGTTATCATATTTTATTGTCGATTATCATGCTTATCTGTTTCATGCACTTAAGGGATAATAAACTCGGTATCATAACCAGATGCCACATCAAACTCTTGTTTGTGAATTTATAAAGATCAAATGAAACAAAATCTTATGATTTGGCACACAATGGAACCATAGCCAGGTACTTGAGGTAGTGGTGTCATTTCATCTTTCATCCACTTTCCCCTTTCTGTTTCTCATTCATTCATACTTCTTTCTGTCTGTGTCTATCATCTTGCAAATTTTTGCATCATATCTTGTGCAATGGTGGCTTTTGCTGGTGTAACTCTCATTCATATGTGTTAAAGTGATCTGAAATAGTCCTCAATTTAATTACAATACATGACTAGTATTGGTAAATGAATGTTAATGTTTAATAATGAATAGTTTTATAAGTATACTAGTTTCCTATTGCATCCTCATGTGACTGGTTCTTATAAAGTAGTGCTCATTGTACATGTTGCTCAGTCACACTATCTTTTACACCAAACAGTCATCTGTGTTTGATCATATTTCATTTGTGGTAGTGTACGCTCATTTTAGGCTGTTCAGGTCTGCATCTCATCCCAAAGTCTTATCATTTTCATTTATGGCCTCGTTTCTAGGATGTTCTGGTAATATTTTACTTCGCAGAACATCCTGTTAGTAATTTGGAATTTCCTCATTTCTGCATCTGACTCTTTTCCCTTTTCATTGACAGATTGGACTTATCTGTGTGTGCCATATCATAAGCTGAACAAAAGAAAGCAAAATTCTTTATTAAGAATGTAACAAGGTTAATGATTTTATTTGAAGATATATTTTTGCATTGTGTAATTGTATATTTTGAGGTAGCTAAGTAAGGAAGGTATATGATTTTATTGTACAAAGTGGTAAGTGATATTGTATTGTACATAATGACTTATTATTACTACGAATTGATTCACAATGTCAGAAATGTATATTTCTCTATCGGTCCATATATATTGTAGATGATAGATTATAACAACAGGGTATGCAACACAATACCTCATTTTGTAGATTTGATTAAGTACTCTGGCTACTTTAAACTAAGTTAGAGCTAGGTACTTACATGGACACTATTAAGTGGCAATTTGAACCGTCCATTTTCCTAGGTTCTGCTAGCACTTGCCTTTTTTATTTATCGGTTCATCTTAGTACAAGTAAAAGCTTAGATATACTGTATTACAAATTGTTTATAGATAGTGGTTATTGTAGTAGCAAACTCATGAAAAATCTGCAGTCTCTGAAAGAGCCATTGTTGATGATATATTTTATTTTAGTCTATTATTTACAGAGCTGTAAGCTCCATTAACTAATTTATGTTTGATCTACTCAACCACAGACCAAATGTAGCAAATATGGGTGTACTGTAGAAATTTATTCATAGAAGAATTTAGATTTGATTTACTGAACCACAGATCAATTGAGCAAATATGAGTGTACTTTAGGACCTTATAATCTTGTTTTGAATGTACTGTGGGCTATAGTGTATATATAACACATTGTAATTTTATTTTTAGTTACATGTCTGTATGGTTTTCTGTTTTATACACTGAAAATGGATAATCTCCATTACTGTCCACAGTAGAACTTTTTCTCTCTTTTTAAATTTTACTTGTGCTGCTCCTACTTACTGTATGGCAATATAAAACTACTATGTATTGAAAATTAATTCTTTTATCCGACATGTTAGCTACAATATCAACATTGGTTCAACATATATTTTCTGTGTTACACAGAATGGTAAGATGTGATCCATGAATAGAGTGAATAGACTTGATATTACTCTACTATAATGTAACCAATCTGTGGATACTTTTCAATGGCTGATAAAAGTGCATGGGTTTCAGATTGCATTTAAAACAGGGAGAATTCTTGATTGCAGTTGAATGCAGACAGAAAATGTTGATAAGATACTCTGACTTTGTGTATTTCTGTGGGTTTATTGTTTTTTTTTTATTCTATTCCAAGATTATCTAATGCAAGAAGACAGACGTGACATCTTATAGTGTGTATTATGTTTTATCTACACACACAGTACATTTTTATAATATTTCTATGCTTGACCGGATTCCGGTAGGTGGAGACAAAGAACAAACACATGACTGGGTTTGAAATCGCATGGGAACCGGCGTCGAAGAATGAAAAAGGTTATTGTCGACTTCTCCCATATCTGCTTGTATTGTATATATGAGAAGTGATTCGAGTTTTACTGCGGAAAGGAAACAACAGCAAAGTTTTGTCAGTAATTATCAGACAGCACTTTAACCAAACTGTTGGTCTGTGAGTCACAGATAATTTTAGTTCAATTTATTCAAGCATTTAGTTCACTATCGTTCCGTCGAATCAATAATAGCTGACGTGGTAATTGACGGAGTAAACGTGAAAAGAGAGAAGTGGAGCAATGTAAGTACTGAGGTGTGTTAGTACAGTTAGAAGATTTGTTCAGTACTACCATTATTGTTGGGATATCTAATCTTAAACCTTGAGGCAATTCTGTAAGCAGGTAGAACATGTATAATAGTTTTGCTTACATATACTGTGCGTATACTGCACCTTTGATGGAATGCCCGCTCTATTATCCGTAGCCATACATTGTAGCCGAGTCCTGTTCAAACTTTAATAAAGCGTTTTCGTTCTATTCGGTTTGTTAGACATTTGAGATATACCGTACTATGTATTTGAAGTGCCGGATGCCATTCGTTTTCGGCGTTCATCTTCGGTAATCTTATATTGGCATAGTGCATTTTCGAAATATGAGTAGCGTATTGCAGTAACATAATAGTAAATAAAATAGTGAAAATAGATCAGCGTCTGTTAGCTGCTATTGTACATGAATTGAAGTACATTACGGTGCGCATGAATTGTATTTGTAAACTATGGATAGGAGTGGCCGCTGAAGTTTAGTTTACTGTGATTCTATATCGACCCGACTGCGTCCAAATTAAAAATTGATGCGAAATAAAGGTGTTAAATCGTATTCGACTCGTAGGCCTTAGATTATTACACTACTGCTACATCCGGTTTTATCCTGTTACCCATTCAAAACTGTGCGGTAATAACAATCTCTAGTCAAAAGGAAAACAGAGGAGTTTCAAATATTTTATACGTGCGAATGGTGTAGTTACATCTTGATACAAGAGGCGTTTCCTGATTTGATGACTTGTTCCCTGTATCAATCATAAATGTAAATAATTGGCGGAAACTAGTAGACTAATGGTGGGGTGGAAGTACACCGTTCCAGTCCCGAACAACTCTGAAATAGTTCCTAGAAGTCGCGAAATGCGGACAACCGCTGGTAGTCAATTTATGTACTGTAATTCGTAGAAAGGTAGAGAAATAGCTTCAAATATATGCGAGCTTACCCGTTTCCGCATTAATAAACCGCCTACTCGCTTTTGCATTAGTTGCGTGGTGGCTAGAATGCTGATTGTCCGGAATGCTGATTGTGCGAACTATACTAATGATTTTGTGGAAAGTTGTCTCGGTGCGTCTTATACCTGTAAGTAGTTCTTGCTGATCGAGGCCTTTGTTTTTTCGTGTGTACGCTCCTTAGAGATTCACTGTCAAGTAAAGTAATCGATTTCAAGATTGTTGAGCTTTGTAGTGCCACTTACTGATATTTGTAACGTCTTTTATTATTATTTTTTGTTCATAGTCAGGAGCCTCTTCCTTCAAAGAGAAACTTAGAATTACATTATTGATCAGCGTGGTATCGGAGCGAGTGTAAGATACGAGTCTACTGACTCAAGCAGGTGCCTAGTGCACTCAGCGTATGCTTGGATCAATACATTTCTCTACCTTGATGGTCGTGCATTAACAAATAAAAATGAAAGATCTTCTTAAAGCAAATCAGACTTCGCCAGCTAATTCTCAGGGGGATTCCGAGGTCGGCATTGAGACAGGAGCAATTCCACTGCGTTCGATTGCAGTAAACTATACTAAAAATTCGATAGGTGACCCCTGGGTCCAGCGATTTGACTGCGATCGAGAAATGATTGACGAAACCTCCCTGGATAATGCAGCACAGCATATTGGCCATGAGAATGGTTCAGAAGAAAGTGATTACGACAATATCGATTGCGACGATGACGACGATTACGAAACAGTGTCGCTTCTGAACGAAACTATACAAAAAGAAGTACAATTGAGATCGCGTAATTTTGTGCCACAGAACACTAGGCCGTTATCTCTGCAAATAGATCGTCGACCGGACGGACAGTTTCCGAATGCGACTGACTACTTACGACAATACGATCGTCATTCGTTAGCTGATTGTAACAACCTACCACCTTTCGGTGAGTTGAATACATATAACATTTTGAATGAGTTGGTAAAACTGCAATTGTAGACATTTTTTCAAACCGACTGTAGGCCAGACTAAGCGAATCTGGAATGAAATAGTGTCGGTGATTTATGTATATTATATTCCGAAACTGGCCTAGGGTTGCAAGATCTGAATTTCTGAAAATGACGAACTGAAGTAGCAAATTTGTAATAAAAAGTAGTCCAACAGACGGGGATTATATGATAAATAAGAAATAGTTGTCTCTATATATGTCATCCAGAGGTTTATATTATAAATGCTTGGATATTCAATCATTTCCTCTCAATCATAGACAAAGTAAGTCCTGCATATTTCAGCAAAAAGTAGAAAAAACTCCAGTAGCGTAATGTTGGCACGGTTATAGAATGTGTGTGACTCAACATCCATGCAACTTTCTCCTCAAAGTGCCCTTCAGGATACTGGGCCGGAATAAAATACAAAATTATCTTTTAAGTTGGAAATTATGTAAACCCTGGTAACAAAAAGTTGTATAGTATTATGTATACACTCTGTTGACGTAGTTATATTTCCTTGTTTATTTTACTTATAGCCGGAAATGATTCAACGGTAAATGCGCTGGCGGAAGTAAGAGACCCACAAGCGATCGTTGTCCAAGTCACGGGTGGAGAACGCGAAGAGGAGAGATCGTGGGCAAGACTGAAAGCGTCTTCAAGATCGTCGTCGAAGAGATCGTCAAGAGCCGAGGAAGAAAATGTGTTAAACCCGAAAGCGGTTGTTAAAGCTTTAGAACCCGATAGAATTCGACGTAAGAATCCGTACATCTTTTTTATATATTCGTAATATCTATA
>QRAM01000146.1:44114-126734 GCA_013436055.1 Halocynthia roretzi | reverse complement strand
ACTCTTTCTTAGACATATCTGACCAAAACCATCAGCAAAGAGAATCTCCGTTCGGCTACAAGAACTGGCTGATACATTTAGGTCAGCGTCGACGATGTGAAATTATGATCTTAGTTGGTTTCCTCTTGTGGCTCACGTTCTTCTTCGTTTTGGCGATATTTTTAAATGGTGAGACTTTATGTACGTTGAATTGTCGTAGGAAATTGTACATGGTTCAAATTGTTCGCTGTATTCATGAAATTATTTTAATTATGACTTCGCAATAGTCGTATTTATCGATGGGAATTGGCCGGCGAATGAGTATCCCGCTGCTTTTTGTGTTCACGTGGTAGTCACGGACTTTAAGCAAATATTTAATATTAACTTACTATACAATTGAGTACTAACTAATAGGAATTCTCCATTCAACATATTTTGAAATTTGAACTGTGTATTGGTCGCCTAGCTACGTCAGTAATCCTTTATAGTCATAAGGATATTGGGGGTCGTCTGTCAATTCAACGAACTACTTCTACAACGCGTATCAAATTATACATGTGATTGGGTTATATTAAAGTCACTTTCAGTCAAGTGTGAACAAAAACTTCCGATACAACTGTATATCATCCTCTGTATGTAAAACACATTACCCTATTTCAGTCACTCTATTCTGGTACTTATTAATAGACAAGAAATTCAAACCGGCTTACTAGAAGCATACTAGCGCGCTCACTGTTGGGACGGTTGTATATTAAAAAAACATCTCTCAAATAATTCAGGCAAAGTTGTCTTAACGCAAACATACTCTAGTCCAAAGTGCCGAGCATTATCGTGAAATGATAAATCTAGTGAATATACTATTTGACTGGAAAGTTCCAGGTAGTAAAGTCGATTAACATTTTATTTCGCCCGTTTTTTGTCTGTAATATATAATCACGTGTTCTTTCAAATTTCATTGTTCCATTAATCCGTTCATTGTATGAATCTCCAGCTTACAGCCCTGTAATTTCTTTACTTTATCTTATGCCATTCCGACTAGTCGATCCTATTTCCATACAGGGTTAACATACATTTGGGCGTGGTTTTGTTCTCCGACGAAATTTATAACTTGTTCGTCGACAAGCTTTGGTAATATCTTCTAGGCCTCTTCTAATATGGTGGAAATTCCATTCAATGTTTCTTTTAGGTCACTTGGTCATTGGGTATTTAAACTTCAATGTACTGTTTATACAGGAAGCACTGAAAGGTTACAGTAATCCTGATGTATATTCGTAAACGTGTATATATTTGACCCAGAGTGCGACAGTTTAGATTTTACTTTATACGATGTGAAGCTATTTACCTTCCTTTCATTTGTACTTACTCAATACTGTATAATTTTCAATCCCTCGATTCTAGTTATATATCGGTTGTATCGAGCACTGGTATGACCATTTTTTATTAGGTTAGTTAGCTATCCAACTCCCAACGTAGCTGGTCGAATGTATCCCCGACGTAGTCTTATTAGATCATTAGACCTCGGTATTGTTCTACTAGTATACTACTAAGATATCCGGCATTTCGTTCGAATAGGAAGAATGCCTTTTCTATTAGTCATACTCCGTGACAACTTGTTTCACAGAGTTGCTTTCATAGTATAGTTATTACAACCGGTGGAATTTAGATTCTGTGATTCTAGCCTCTCCGAACATGTCTATGTTCCAGCACAAAATGAATACCTTACTTTTTTCATTTTAATCTTTTGATGGCTCCAATCTATTTTCTGTCCAATGCACCAATGCACTCATTAAAAGATTACTATAACGGGTGATCGATCATTTTCATTCCATTGAATGAAGATATTCATTTTAAAGCTATTCATATTGAAGTCACTTACGCCCACTACCTTACGGTGGATAATGGGTTAGTGTGCTTACGCAGACAAGAACCTCTCTCATTTCTTCCAGCCAATCGTATTTTAAGCTTTTCAATAGTATATAAATCAGCTGCAGTACTGCGCGTATCACGCCATACTCATACGACAGAAACGTGATTTTTTTTGTTTTTTTTTTAAAAACAGGCAAATCGCCGAATGGAGAGAACGGCGGTGACCTTTCGACGGGAGACGATGACGTAATCGGTAACGAAATTTATGGCGCGAAAAATGCGAGCATTGCGAATCGACTTTTGCCGACAGAAATCCAACTTGGTGAGTTAGTCATTTCCCCTCTAACAATGTGTGTGTTTTAACAACGAGTTGAGATAGTTGAAGTAGAACTTCACTTGGGTCATTCTTGATGAAAAAGATTGTAAAGTGCTTATGATCAACAAATTGAAAGAAAAATAGTAGTGAACAAAAGATGGGGCATTTGTAGGTGAGCAACACATAATGGAAACATCCATGAAGTTGACGGTTCCCTTATATGGTTTGAATATTTTGCAGGGCAACGTAGCAATTTTCAGGGCCTTTGAGTATTATAGGCAAGACGTTAATGATGATTTACTTACCACCCCCTCATAAGAATTTTGATTGAGTATGTAATTGGGATTTATGATAGTACTTTTGAATATGTTAAACAAACCATGGACGAGTGATTTTTAGATTACGTATTCTGGTTGAGGGTGGGCGTTTTCAACACCAATGAGATTACTTGTTGGGTACAGTCGAGGTCATGTATTTATAGCAATCATGTGTCGTACTACGAAACCTTAAACCCCCCCCCCAAAAAAAAACATTTTTACTCGAATAGTCCGAATCATTTTAAGTTACTCAATCTTTTGCCTGCTGGTGCACTCTCCGTTCTAACTTGTGTTGTGAATAATAGTTCATCAGAGAGCTGTATCCTCTTACGCGCAGCATGTTAATTAGTCCGCTTGTTCACTTCCTTGTTATACTTTATTATTTTATATAACGATGAATGCCTAGTGGTTCCCTTTTTGATGAAGCACTTTATTGTATCCTAATATGGTAGATGTAGATCGAATGGCGGACCGATAAATTGAATTTGGTGTACGATGTAACAGTTGCTGCAAAGTAAAGCTGTACATCAGAAACTGAAAAAAAAATAAGCACGTTGATACATGAAAAATAATGTAGGATAAACCTCAATAGCATATCTGTATTACGTGCTGAATTGAAAAAAGCATAAATAATTTAATTGAAACTTAAGTGGGTCACTTTGCATTATCAGAGGGCGCGCGATACTAGAACGCAGCGTTTTATAAACACCTCTCTAGCCCTCCTAGTGAAAGTTCTCAATAATTCAAATCGTCAACTTGTTATTCCGACTGGCAAGATTATGTCTTACTTGGAACTTCTTTATATCGCGTTTGTCTATTTGCCCTATGTAAATTACGCATATTAGCTGCTAATATATCGATGCTACTATTCGTTTTCCATACACACGACAGGCTCGTGGTTTATTCCCGTACGCTCAATCATATTTCTTTCAATCACATCTCATTGAATTTAATTGAACTTCCCCTTTGATTGATTTCTCCGTTTAGATACATTGTCTGATACAACTAAGGCAATAATATTTCCAACGACATCGAAATCCCCGCTGAGGTCATTAAACTCCGACAAAAGCCGTCTCAGTACAGCTACGTCACTGCCTGCAAGCACTGTTTCCCTCATAACAAATTCATTTTCGGAGATATTGCATGACGTAGCTAAAGCTCATCCAAAAGTTGATAACACCATCGTTAAAACCCCGATTGATCCCACGGACTCTGCATCGATTGCAGACGACTCTTTTCCGACTTTGCCAGTTCCTGTTACGTCAATTACGAACAATAATTTGGATTCCCAACCGGAACCGATTGATCCCACAGATAACGTCGCGGAGAAGCATCTAGTTGTACCTGAAATGCGAATTGTACAATCGACAACTTCCGAACCCGAGATCGTTGGAGCGTCCATGGTGATAGGAGACATGGGTGTTGTGCAGTATCCTGAAGAAACTGACTCAGTTGATGTCACTAATATTATTCGAGGTGAGACTTCGATGTTCATTTATCTAAGTATAGCTTTAAGATGCTTGCTTTTCAATAATTAGGGAAATGAATAGATTGTAGGTATGGTAATATTTTTTTTATGTAGGCCAATGGAAACGGCGGAAATTTCAATTTTCGCCTTTGAAAAAAAAAAAAAAAAATTCTATGATTAAGTCTTGACATAATCATTAAAATCAGGCCACTTGAACAATTTACCAATAAGACAAGCGTGAGTTATAGCCGGAGAACTTTTCGGAAATTGGTTCATTTCAAGAATTGCTCCATTGTATCGAAACACCCAGTGAAAACCTATTAACCTATGTACAATAATTACAATTGACATAAAAATTGGGAGGAATGTTAGAATCGTCTCTTCTTAATACGTAGCATATTATGTCAGAAGGCAAATGACGTAATAATGGTCGAAGTCAATTGATGACGCTGTCGCCGACTTGTTATTATACGACTTTGATGCGCACAGTAGAGAAAAAAACACTCGGAGATGGAGTAGAGTTTATTTTATCGGCCAATGATGCCGCTTTAGCATCGGGAATTTGTAGACAGATAGATTATTATGCTGCAATAAGGTGTTAGTATTATGCAGTTTGCATATTTTGCTTAGGTTTATTATTTTTGTAATTTTGTTGTAAGTTATCGGAAATATTTATCGTTTTTGGCTCAATTCTACCATCCGCATAATCGCTCTCTATCAATACAATACAATACACTCAATACAATTTTTCCAATAGGATTATTATTATGCAATGTAAACAACGATTATCTGCGCGCCAGATCTTGCGGGCTTAGCGTGCAGCGATCGCGCTCCATATGTAGCCACGCGGGGAACCTATCACACCGCAGCGGCAAATTTAAAAGCTGAGGAAAATTCCTCATCCAGACGATTTAATCATGCCGGGGTCTGGAACTATGCCGGACAGTTAACATCCAACCGGTATTGTTGTATGTCATTATACTTAATTTCAGAAGTAAAATCTTGGAAGGGTTATGTATATAAGGAGCTTGAACTGATCGTTACCAACCTTATGATTACCCTTAAATTGCTGGTAGTGGACAATATGTGCCATTCTAGAACTATCATTATAGGATAACTGTATGTTTGGAGTAATTATTGTGTCGATGGTATATACAGTATTAGGCCTATATAAAAGAAATAGCAAGATTAATTTAGAAAACTGCAAGAAGCTGTTTCATAGCAATAACTCGTAACAAAAATTAAAATGTGCTCTTACTGGATTTCTACTGGGCTAATCTTGACCTCGTTAGTTTTAGCTAAAGGTAAATTCCAAATTTTTGAATTGATCCTTTGATTTGTTGCTCATAATACATGAGAAATTCTTTTTCAAGGCAAAACTCCAAACTACCTGATTGGCGTTGGAAGGGCTGACGTCACTGGACCAGCGGCAGACGTGAACATGGTATGTTCCATTTCATATCACATATGTAACTACAGGTAGAACCTGTAACTTTGAGACCTGACCATTGCCTGAACAGTATAGCATGGCATCAAAACATTGCAAAAAATTGAAGGCTAACTTTATATAAATGCAGAAGTATGATAAGAAGTAATTTGTTTTTTTCAACACAGATGGGTTATGCTAATCCAGATCAAGTATCAGGAGGAATACACATGCGTCAGTATGCCAGAGCGTTCATATTTGTGGACCGCAAAACAAATACAAGAACACTGTATGTTAATATTGATGCTTGCATGGCTTCTACTCTTCTTAAGTTGGAGGTATGTTAAGTATCCTGGTAAAATTGCTCTCTGTACTTGAGTTTTTTTGTTTCTGTTTGCTTTTAATTACGATAATCTTGTTTGTATTCATGATTCTTGCATTCCCTCCTATGTTGAAAAGTGATCATTTATTTAAAGGTTCTGACAGCACTTAAATTACTTTATGGAGACTTGTATACTGCCGAAAATGTTTGTATCAGTGGAACACATACTCATTCTGCCCCTGGTGGTGAGTTGTGATTTTGATATTCAGTCATATCGGTTGGCGGAGAATATTAAAGTATCGCATAGTTGGATGAAATATTTTCTTGGTGCCCAGGTTTTCTTCAAGATGTTCTGTTCCAAATAACATCATGGGGTTTTGTTCAGGAAACATTGACGGCAATGGTAGATGGCACTGTTGAGGTAAATTATTTGAGCCTTGAACTTGCCTAAGACAACAATGGTGCAGAGAGGCTCTGTCTATGCATGATGTCTCCCATTTGCGAATGTTTTATTACCTATTTGAATTGGAAACCCCCATGCTAAAGATGTGGCTTCCTAATAGAATATGTTATAACTACGAATACCTGATTGATTTTCCAGAGTATCAAAAGGGCGCATGATGGGATTCAACCGGGATATATTTTTTTGAATAAAGGGCAACTTATGGATGCAAATATTAACAGGAGTCCAATGGCTTATATTAACAATCCGAAGGAAGAAAGAGCAAAGTAGGTCATATTATTTTACTGTCAGTATTGGTTAAAAATGCTTAACAGTAGCTTTACTGAATCTTTTCAGATATCAGTACGATGTAGATAAAGATATGACTCTTTTGAAACTAGTCAATGAAAATGGTCAAGGTGAGTGTATGTGCATCACTTTTAACCCATTTTGCTCACAACTACTCAATTACGAGTGAAAATTTTTCATTTTAACTGGGAGTAAACATTTTATTTCATTTAATAATTGTTTGATTACCGTAATAAGTTTTACTTTCAATTACAGGAATTGGAATGATAAACTGGTTTGCAGTTCACTGTACCAGCATGAACAACACCAATAATTTGATCAGTGGTGATAACAAAGGTACAGTACAGCTTGGAACAAGGATTCTACTGATGGAACATTTTCACTGAATTCATGTTGATTGTTTTGTTTCATTTTATTACGATTAAAATTCAGGTTATGCGGAGCTGTTGTTTGAGCAAGAGATGGATCCTACTTCGCTGCCAGGAACCAGCAAATTTGTCGCTGCCTTTGCTCAAAGTAACGAAGGTGACGTGTCTCCGAACACAAGAGGGCCTCATTGCATAGATACCGGTACGACTTTCAGTCAATGGTATTGATGTATTCATTTTTTAATTCATTTTTCTTTATCACAGGTGAAGCTTGTGACAACATTCAAAGTACATGCAATGGCAAGGTAAAAAATTGCGTTGCCTCTGGTCCAGGCAAGGATATGTTTGAGAGTACAAAAATCATTGGTACAAAACAGTTTGAAAAAGCCTTGGTATGTGATTTCATCCATATTCTATTTTGTATTATATATATATATATATTATCCATCTCCCAGGAACTTTACCATTCTGCTACTATTCAAATAAATGGCTCTGTAGGCTACGTACATCAGTATGTCAACATGACAAACTATGAAGTCGTTCTCAACAATACACATAAAGTGAAGACTTGTAAACCAGCGATGGGATTCAGTTTTGCTGCTGGAACCACTGATGGTCCCGGGGCATTTAATTTCAAGCAAGGTTTGTTACTCATTACATCTAACTATTGCTGTTCTTAACAACTAACTTGCTATCGTTTGTTTCCACAGGTGATAAAACAGGTGCTAATACATTTTGGAAACTTGTTAGAAATTTAATACGAAATCCGTCTACTGAACAAGTGAAATGTCATTCTCCAAAGCCCATACTTCTGGATACAGGAGAGGTTTGATTTATAAGATTATTATTTAATCAATATGGAAAACAGTTGGTATTGTAGCTTCATCCATTTTCCTGTCTTTAACATAACTTTTTTTCAGATGTTCAGCCCGTACCCTTGGCAACCTAGCATAGTCGAAACACAGATCTTTCACATTGGCCAGTTTCTGATTATCGCAGTCCCAGGAGAATTCAGCACCATGGCGGGTCGTAGAGTTAGGAATAACGTTCTGAAGGTCGGTTTGGGTCACTTTTTTTATTATATTCCCTGTTATTTTTGTACAGAAATTACATGAGTTTATATCTGGAAACATTGTTATTTTGTAACACCATAGACTTTGTTTTTCCCTTGACACTATTTCAGTCAAATGAGTCTCATGCATGTTACTTCTACCGTGATAAAAATTCATATGTTGTGATTCTCAACAGACATTGCACAAACTGAATCCACAAACTCGCCACGAAGCTGTAATTGCTGGACTTTCCAACACATACTCTGACTATATTGTGACTTATGAAGAATATCAGGTAGCTCATGGAGCTTATTATTATTATGAATAGTATTGAATTAGGATTTAGTTATCAGTACTTCATTCACGATTCATTCCATGGCCAGGTACAAAGATATGAAGGTGGTTCGACAATTTATGGTCCATACACAGCAAATGCATACATTCAGCAATACAAGAAATTGGCGGATATGTTGAGCAATGTACGTTTTGTGATTTGTAATTTTGTCCAATTTTCAGATGATAACACTTTTTCGTTTAGGGTCAGCACCCTGTCCAGACAGTTCACCCTGAAAACAACATCAAGCACATGTACAGTTTCTTACCAGGGGTTTTCTTTGACAGTTCTCCTCTGGGGGCCTCTGTCGGAGATGTGATCAATGATGTGAAAGAATCCTATAAAGTTGTAAGTCCATATCCGTTAGATCGACTTCAATGTATTTCTCTAGAACAGAGGTGGACAAATTTTATTTTATAAGGGCCACATGAACATCTCAGGCCTCAAGCCACGAGAATATATATTGTTCATCCATTCTTTGATAAATGTTAAAAACATTTTAAAACACAGATAATAAAATCTTTTTAAAAGGTTGATGATGTGCCATGACATGTTATTGGTTCCTTACTAAGCTGTGCCTTTGTTTGCAGGGTGATGTTGTTTCAGTCAAGTTTATCGCTGGTAATCCAAGGAATAGTTTGCGAATGCAGGTATGAAAGATTTTCTCTATCTGTCAATTCTGTTTTCGGTTGGAGATGATACTTAATATTTTACTAGACTAGACAGAATTTTTGTAGTATATTCAATGACAAGTTATTTGAATGGTAGACAGCAGACTAGACAAATAATGTTCATAAGCAGATCAGGTCATTCATTGCTGAACAAGAAAGTAAAGGGTACAGAGAAAAAAAGAAAAAAGTTGTGGTAATTTTTAGATGAGAGGAGGCGTCTAAATAATGTAATAACTGGATCATATTTTGTTACCTCCGTGTAAATTCATTCTTTGTTCACTTGCAGCCAAATATGACATTCTTGGTTGTTGAAAAAAAACTGCCTGGTGGATCATGGGAAATAATTCACACTGATGCATCATGGGAAACAAGGTAAATACAGTCAACTGAAATTGAGAAATTGAGAGTATTTTTTATCAACTCGCATTATTAAAAACCAGATACATTTGGAAAAGAACCTCTACTTTTACGGGCCGTAGCGAAGTCACTGTCGTCTGGGAAACCGACACAAATACCAATCCCGGTACATATAGAATCGCGCATCAAGGACACTACAAGTCCATGTGGGGCGGAACAATATACTCATACTCGGGTCAGTCTAGCGATTTTAAATTAGAAGTATGATAAGTATTATGATGTCAAAGTTTCTTACGCCTTCACCAAATTCAACCAACCGAAGTTTTTTATTTTTCTATCTGATAATAAAACACGATGCTGAATATATTCATAGGTTTAGGTAAGATATTCTCAAAAATTCAAATTCTATGTATGTTCACTTTTCTTAAAATAGGCGGGTTCCCCTGACTTCGAATGAATAGATGAAAAAGTTATTGATTCTTCCCTTTTGTACATTCCTTTGAAAACTAATAATTTATAATAATTATTACTACCTTACTTTACCTGTTGATTCCTGCTTGCTTTGGTTTGAATACACATAGTTTGCAACACTTTTTTTGAATGAAAGTATTAAACATATTATAGTTCACACTAGTTACATTTGTATTTTGCATGCAGTTTAAACACCTAAGATTTTTCAAAGATTCTGACAACAAAAAGCACATGATTTCATTTAGTTTTATGTACATCACAGTAAAGAGTAAATATTTGCACTGAAAGGAAGGGGAACCCGTTAAATTGGCCACTGTGAATTATGAGCTGTGAAATTAAAGTCAATTGTTTGATACCGTTTTGACACGCAAATGAAATTTTTTAGCTAAATTTACCTTATTTAACAACGTATTTATATATTTAGTGCACGACATTTAATAATCTTCACAATTAGGAAATTGTGATGGAAACCTGTGTAAAGTGTTCTTGTTGTGAAAGTGTGTGTTTTCCATACTGGAAATTATGGTATTTGGATTTGGTATTGTTCTGACATATAGAAGAATTTTTAGACCTTATACTGCATAATATTTGTGATAAGTTTTGTGGTGTCCCTCCCGTTATTTGTGTGATACTTGAAATATTTTTGCTGCTCTATATTACTATGGGCATTCAACACTAATATTTATAATTCTATTTAAAAGAATAAGTTGTGTTCTAGCCTTATCCATACACACAACAATACATGTCAATTCATGGATTTCCGAAGTTGAGTCTCATGCTCACAACGACCCCATATAAAATTAAATTTTCTAAAAGAACATGACGACAGATGAATCAACCTCGCCATTTTATTCATAATATTGTTGCTTGGGGGATAGTGACTGGGACAAATATACATTAATCGCTGTGTTACTCTTAGTACACCTTAACAGCTTCCTCAATGACGTAGTTACTTCTGCTGAGAGTTGGCTTAACGGTTACTTTGACAATGCTTAAGTTATTGTAATCATAGTTTTATTGCTAGTAAAGTATCTTCGTTTGTATACTTCTGCCATTAATTGTTAGGTGCTTTCAGTAGTACATGTAAAACAGTGATTTAAGCTTTTTGCAGTATATTTTCAGAATATGTAGAATTGCTGCAATCAACGTAACGACCAACCAATCATAATCACTGTACAGTGTTTTTGGCAATTCTTCTGTTAACACTTATTTCAAGACTGTTCTTGTATTGTGCATTGCTAACCAATTGTAGTTTACTGAGATAAAAATGATAGTTTTTGTTTTTAACAAAATCTTTTACGTGCGCGTGCTGCTGAAAAAAAACTTTAAGGCCCTATTTGATATTTCATCTTTCCTCTATGGAAGGATTTCCGTGCTTAAGACACTTCTTTCGTTACGCCTACCCATACATCCGCGTACACAACTAGCTAGCTCAGTATTCTGTTTTATAGAATGTACATATTTCGAAAAAACAATGAAGACAATTTTTATTTCAACTTATCTTGCACGAAACCTCCGTAACACATTCTGTACTATGTAGTTATGAACAAACAAGACTACAGTATGCTGTATATTGTTTTAAACAAATGCGTGTTTATTAAATAAGAACTCTCCTAATCCATCTCCGGCACATCGCTTGATATTGGTTATCAACTTTTTTAGGTTGTCAATTTGATCGATGTTTTCTCTCGCGAAATCAATCACGAAATCTTGAAACTAGAAATCACACAATTATGTAATTACGTAATGATTACCCGTAAATCCTCAGATAGTAATAATACTGCTTTACCGCTGGGTCAGAATTCGAATTCGAATGAATTTCTAATAGCTGTTTATGAATAGACTCCTCCAATGCGAGCGCACGATTATATGCAGACAGTACTGTGTAGGATCCATAGTACAAGGTTTTCGGTGCCTGAATAACGTTAGTCGCAAGTTATAGGCTATTATCTATAATATATATATTTAGCGATGACTTACACTGATGTCGAATAACTCTATTTGACCTCCACGAACTGTTTGATACTCGATCATTTTCGTGGCATATGTTTGTTTCCTTTTCGAAGCTGCGTCAAAAAAGTTGGAGATATTCTCTAAAGAGAGGTCGTTCCTGTCGAAAAATTCTTTCTAAGAAAAAAGGAATATCAATCAGTAAACATTGTTTTCTTCCCAGATAGCCTATTATTTAGATTGATATAAAAATACCAGGGATAGATACACATATGATGCGTGTAATTCTGACTTGATTTGCTGGTTAAGATCGTCGGCTGTCTTTTGTTTCCAGAGCATGTTTTATTTTTCCTCACGAATATGATGTTATATTCTAGCAATTACTACTAGTGATTCTGAGAAGACACGATCGCGCTAGTGGTAAGCAAGTCTCCTATTTACCATTCTTATATGATGTGTTATTTTTAATTGATGGCTCAAACGCAGATGGTGTCCAATAATTATTACGCACGTACGGCTGCTAACGACAATTGTAATACGTATTTCTGACATTTAATCGTTTCGTATTATCTTGTTCACACAATGTGATCATAAATTTAGCACTCTTTCGCAATTCCCCATCTCATTACTCGAGATCTAAACTAATTTATAAATCTTAGCATGGCAAAAAAATAACCGCTTGGCGATGCTATAGAGTTCTTGACTTATGATTTAGCTATTCACTTCAGTTAGTTTCATTTTTACACTACTGTATTTGTTGTTGCCGGATCGGGCTACGAATAGAACTTTGTGATAGTTTAAAATGTCATTCCCTGTCTCACATGAATTTCCCTACTTGCGACTCGTCTGGGGTACTTTTAGAATAAGCTGAGCTAACTTAAGCAACATATACTGGGAAGGAATCACTGCACTCCTGTAATAGACCTTGATAGGGTATTTAGTATTTCCCGACTTACAGAGATTCAATTCTTGCAAACTTAACAGTACTCTGAACAAACTGAAGCCCCATTGATTCCTTATTGTGAGTTAGGTTAAATTTATTACTATTTAGCAATGGAAATTTTAGTGAGCTTGCTACAGTTCTATACTTTATTCCTGTTCTTCCCTTACGTGCGGCAGACTCGATGTTTCCGTGCGGTTGATTTCATCGATACAGTTCAGTTGAAATGTGATTTAAGATGCCAGACATGGTAGTAAATGAAATATGAGCTTTATAGGATATGCGTTTGTAGTAGTTGTGCAAAATCAATATGACTAACAGACATGATCTTATCCCTCAGGGTCCTACGCCAAGTAATGTTCATATGGATTAGTTGCAAGTTTAACTCCCGGATTAAAGAAAATCCCCCTTTACATCATCTATTACCGTTTACTAGAAATACAGTGTGTGTGTGTGTAATTCACACATTTTGTAGGAACTATATTTGTTTCAATGACCTGTGTGATGTGAATACATATCTATATATATCATATTACTACTAAGCAGCAGGTGTTAAAACCTAATAGAAGTGATTTCAAGTCATCCTGTTGACTCACAGTTGTAGTATTTCAAGATAAATTGAAGCTATACTTATGCCACACTGTTTTATTTAAGGAAAAGAATTTGAGCACAAAATACTTATCAAATATGAAAACAATGATTTTACACAATCATCGAAATTCATCACGATAAAATAGTCCATGTTCTAATTATCAAAATTAAATTGTTATATTGACAAAGAATTAAAAGTACAATAACATCTGCAGGGCTTGGAAAGACATGGCAGACCTCCAATGTTTTTTTTACTCCTTGAAGTGCCTATCAAAGAGGAATTCTCCCAGGCCTTCACCGTTTCTCTTGATGTTGGTGATGTATCCTTTCAACTCGTGAATGGCATCCACTTGCTCATGAAGGAAGTTAGCTTCAATGAAATCTTGAAACTAGGATAAAAAAATTTAAAAGTATTATGACACCACCAGCTGTTAAGTTATCTACAATAGTCAAGTTTAATACCTCAGGATCATTTTCTGCGGTGTCATGAAGCTTGAGCAGGTTGTCATACACCGTCTCCTCCAACTTCAGAGCAGCCTGCATTGCCTTGAGGAGATTGCAGTTGGTCAAATCCAAATGCTGTGGAGCCTGTATATATACACCAAACATATTATTATACAATCCCAAATAATTATTAACTTAAAATTTGTGATTCATAGTAATTACGTCAATCTGACTGAAAACAGAAATCCCTCCTCTTTTGTTATGGTAACGCATCATTTGTTCAGCATGCCCTCGCTCCTCATGAGATGCCTTTTTGAAGTAGTTCGATATTTTGTCCAAAGCAACATCGTTGCGGTCAAAAAAGTGGGACTGAAAATGATAACAATGATGTCGAAACAAAAAAATTATTTCCATAATCGGTAGAAAATAAGATGAAATCTTACCATAGAGAGATACACATAAGACGCATATAGCTCCAGTCTGATCTGTCCATTCAAACCCGCCTCACATTCTTTGCTCCATGTAGATGTTGCGCACTAGAAATAAAGGGTATGTATTCTAAACAGTTCTAGAACTTAATTATCTGCCTTTTCAAACATCTAGTATACTGCTTTGGTAGGTTCGTATTAGGGTATACAAAAATCTTACCTGGGAAGTGCTTGCTTGTTGCTGTTGGCTCATTTTCTTTTTCTGTATTAAAACAGGTCCAGTCTTGTTTTAAGAACTTTGCTTGGAAGTTGAAGTAGTTTTTGTTGAGTAAAATAGTCTCGTTCGCACACTGACGACCCGAAGAACTTCCTTCACTCAAGAGTAACAGTAGCTAAATACAATAACTTTTTACCTTACAGTACGTAATATAGAGCTTCGGGAAGGTCCCGTGTTCACTTGCCTTATTTGCACTTGATAAAATGTTACACAGCTATATATTAAAACAACTAAAACTTCTGCAGTCGAAAGTACACAACTGGTAGATGGTAAATATTTGCTATTCGAGAGCAAACAGCTGACAGTAAATTGAATGTATAAGAAAATATTTATCGCGGCTTACTACCAATAGGGAACATATGCGAATGACGGCTATACTCACGTCGGGTTATTGACGAGGTTGTTGTGCAAGAAGCTGGTTTGCTGGGTCGGTTTGATCTCTTTCTCTTTACTCCCCACTTTCTGTACTGTTATTCGATGAACTTTGACCTAATACGTGTATATATTTATTATTTAGACTTTGCTTCTATCCTGGTATACAAGATTATGACCACCTGATGTGTAGGTTATTTTAATATTTATAGTTTACTGCCGTCTTCTGTCCGTCGTCTAGAGATGAAGGAAGTTGAACGAGTCTCATCATTATCAGGAGAAGATTTTGAACATGACTATTTGGTTCCTGGTCATCCTGTGGTCATAGAAAATTACTTCCAAACTCTGCCGAGCTCGAAATGGAATTTACAATATCTCTTAGAAAATGTCCCAGATAATGAAGTTAACGTTCGAGGGCAAACCGACTCCCAGGCTTACAAACTCGGGAAATCTTATACGTTACGTAAGACTACCTTGTCCGAATATGTTAGAGATCTGCAAGATGGAAATTACAAGGGCCGGAGCTCGTACATGGCTGTGCAAAACATTTCCAAAGTCTTTCCTCAGCTGGTTGATGAGTGCGTTATGCCAAAGTATATTGGGAAACCTCATAACGGTCCTTTTTTGTGGATAGCCCATAAAGGTCATTATGAATTTTGCCATTTCGATCCGGATGAGGGTATGTTGATGATGATCGAAGGAGAGAAAGAAATTAAGATGTTTTGTAGTTCGGATCTTTTGAAACTTTACCCAAACGCACTGGGATCCAAGGGAAAAACCATTCAGTCCCAAGTAGACTGCAATGAACCTGATTACAGCCGCTTCCCTGATTTTAAAGACACAATTTGCTATCATTGTAACTTACATGCTGGAGAAATGTTATACATTCCAGCATTCTGGTGGCACCAGGTCACATCTGTAACTGATGTAGTTTCAGCAAACATATTTTTTGGAGATGCCGGTGAAAATACTTACATTACCCGGCATATAAAGGGCGAGTCGTGGCCAGCATTTAGGTGGTGGATATTGAACATAATTGAACAAAATCGTTGTCATTCATCTTTTCAAAGAAGCTTGTCCCGGCTTTCATTGTGCGTTGAAAATCTTTTGCTAAAGCAGTTTCATGAAAAAGCCACAGTAGAACAGCTAGATTTTATTGTTAAAATTATTATTGAATATCTGGGCATTGAAAAATTACCAAGCTTTGAAAACGGCGGTAAAAATCCACCACCAATTAAAATAAGAGGTCTTAGATGGAGATAACAATTGGCCATAGTAGTTGAACTAAAAGATAATCGATGTCCATGACTCAAAGTCCGAAATTCCATGCTGTAGCTGCGCTCGATAAAATGTGTGTGTGAGTTATGCTCGCTGATATTTCACTAAAAAAAATTACATCTGGTAAAAATCAAAATTGATCCTTTCATGCACTTGAACAGGCTTGGTTTATTCAAGGGACAATACAGTTATGCTGAACTATTATAATTTGTAATGTAACATTGTATTTGATTATAACAACAAGCTAGTGTAAATACATTGTGTTAAAACATAGGTAGTTTTTAAAATGAATAATACCAATTTTCTAAAAATAGTTTAGCATGAATGCTGGTGACCTCAAGGTTAACGTAACCAGATGACATAAATTATTTCTGTCTGATTTCCGAGTTCAAGAAGATTTAACATTTACATGTTTTAGTTGATGGTTGGAGTCTACTCTTTCTCGCCAACCAGTTACTAAAATTACAATTTGAATTGTTGAATTGGATTTGAATCCCACCACCAGTTAGGTACACATACTATTTCCTTCGAGTGATTCGTTTCTATCAGAGATTCATATATTTATTCTTTTAGTGGGTTGAAGTGTTTCATCAATATTTTTGTAATATGTATATCTGACCAGTTTCTCTCATGTCTGACAAGGCAAGTAATTGCCTTGTGTTTTGTGAGTCATCATGTTAATCGATAACACGATTGGTTGGAGGGGGTAAAGACGTATGAATGTAACAGCGTAAAATTTGCCAAGTCATCGGTCGTGTGATCGCTGCGTCATTAATAACTAAGCACAAAGGGAAACAATTCAGTAGATTGAGCGAAGAATAGCATTGCGCTATTGCTATGCATATTGTACAAAGATTGTGCGAAAACAAATTATATTCGGAACAAGAGATATTTCTTTCACCCACTAACAGTTATTTTAAATATCGTCAAGATATATTTAATGTTTAACAGCATTCTTCAGCAAAATCTTGTGGAAATTGTCCATCATACTTCAGTACAATGTTGCAAGATTAGACTATTTTTTTTGATGTAAAAGTTGCGAGGGGTTTAATATACGAATCAATTGCAAATGTAGCCTTGGGTGGTTCTTACCATCGTACAAGTCTTCATTTTTCACCAAAAACACATGAACAGGGCCGACCACATGTCTAGTCCATTCAATGGCTTTCGTGATTTTTATTTCTTAGGTACTAGCGCCTCTAGTGTTAGTTCATCAAAATAGGAATGTGTTACTAATAGCAACGATAACATGTCAGGTTTTGCTCTGTAATCTCCCTCTATATTATTAGTTATTTTTCGAAATAAAAAAAATTGGCAATAATTTCATCGCTCAGTTTTTTGGAGTTCGTTCCCAAATATGTTACAGTATAAAGAACTTCTTGAAATTTGCGTCGAAGCGCTAAATTCCTTTCGGGTAGAAGATCAAAGTGTTGAGGAACATATCAAAGATTTTTTAAAACGTAGAAAGGTTGAAATTTTTCTGATAGTTCGATACTCGTTTCTGCCATTAGGATTGAACTATATAATTGCTATAAATGGAAAATAAATATTATACTATTAAATTTAATACTCTTATCTGAATTCCAGAACCTGGATGACGACGATCACACTTTCATTGTCGAGGTTTTCTCTGGCTGTTTTCAGTTTCGAAAATTGATCAAGGCAGTAATAGACGGATATTATGTTCTTGATGGTTGGTGATATATTTTCTTAGCTAAAACTTTGATCATTATTGTTCTGTTTTATCTATAATCAACGTGTTTTGTGTAGTATAAGTCATCATTAATGTTCGTCTTCAGGAAAGAATTGTTTATCAGCCGATAAAAACCTCTACAACACGCTGTGCTATCTCATAATATTTCGCTTGGATGAACTCGGCCGATCACATTTCCGAAAATTTATCCAGTCACAAGATGTCAATAAAATGTATAAGTGAGTGAGAAGACTAAAAATTTCTTTTATGCAGGGTTAGATATATATACACTAATACCACCCTCGAAGCTCTCCCGCCTTGCGCTGTTCAACTTAGCCATTAGTTCCATTGGGTACAGTGGTCATGAAAATACCAGCACTAGCCATCCTCAATCTACATATATATATATGTGTGTTTTATTGATTTCAGATTTCTCAAATTTTTCCTATCTGAAGGCAACCTTGACACATGGATTTACAGCGAATGGTGCAAGCAGTATGACAGTCAGTTTGTGCAAGAAACAATGATACCGTTATTAAGGTTATATCAGCTCATCATAAAGTAAATTTACCGATTCTGTTTACTAATATAAAAATGTTTCCTCCTCGTAAGGTGGAAGCCGGATCTGGATGAATTCATCTCCGAGCTGGGCGACATCGTTTCCAACAAGGTGTCTTCGAGGAAACAAGGAATGCCGCTGACAAAACCGCAGCCTTTCAATATAACACAGCCAAAAGCTAGAGGTGTTCCTCTTCCAGAAAAGTTACCCAAGCTTGCTAAACATAAACCTGTTCCGCGACATATATTTAAGTATGTTTGACAATAGACTGAAATTTTCCGTTGCATGAAGATATGGAAAGTTTTCAGGAATATATACCATATTAATTCGAATATGGGAAAAGTGTTATAATTATTTTAGCAGTAGTCCGTACATTTTTGCTCAAAATTTGTGTGACGTTCTGCGTCGTATAATCAGAGGCTTGGAATATTCGAATAATTTCCAGTAATCTTCATTTGCGATTGAATTATAGGCCAATATGCCATACGACCGTTTTATCGTTTGCAGTCACCCGAAGGAGATGGAAACCTTGGCTAAATTAAGAGAAGAAAACCGACAAAAAGCAGAAGAATTTTTACTGGAAACCGAAGCAGATAGATTCAGATGCGCGGTCACAGAGAAGTCTCCCAGAACTAAAGTAATTCCCATAGAAGAATTAAAATTTACATCATCTGCAATGTAGTTTTTTTAATATTCAGATGGTGATCAATCAGATATTGGATGAAGAAGAGGCAAAATTAAACTTCAACAAAAAGCATACACGTCCTATACCAAAGCATGTGGTAATCTAGTACAGTACAGTATAGTATAGTACATTTTCTTATGTACCATACCCATTCTGAACTCTAGTGGTTCGCAATAGGTTGTGTGAGAATCATTTGTATGTGTAACTTGGCATTCAAAAACTTATGGCCATTCAGGGCCAGACCTTATTGTGTTACGGTTACAACCCATTGATTTCATACTATCAATAGTGATGTTTTAGTGATTTATTGATTCATGTAATCTAAATAAACTTCTTCCTTGTTTCTCAAATAATTTCATGCCTTCAAGTCCATAACATTAATATACAAGCATTTCATCATATCAGACTCAAAATCGTCCCATAAAAATGAACGCAGCTGCGATTTTGCGAGAAGGATTGCTTTTTCAAAAGAGAGAAGAAAAAGAACTAGAAAAGTATGTTCACTTACAACTAACTATCAGCTTTTACATTTCTAACGTAATGTTTTTGCCTTACTTCAGGCTTGAAAAACTCCTCGATGGAGCTAAGGATGGCTCGGAATTTGAGGCATGGCAAAAAGAAAAGCTTGAGAAAGATAGAAAGGATAAAGAAGCTGAAATGGAAAGGAAACGATTTGAAGGAAAACTAAGTCACGAGGAGGCGATCATTGCACGACAAAGACAAGTTAAAAAGAATCGGAACAAAGTTTGTACATTATTAATGTTGTGATGAGGCTTTCATTTTTCTTGATTTGCTGAAATGTTGCTTGCGTTAGGTTAATCAAATGAAATTGGAAACAGCAGAAATGATGGAGGAATTTCTCATGTTGAGACTTGAAGAAGAAGAGCAGATGAGAAAGCTTGTTGAGGAGATAATGGGGTGCCATGAAAATGCAAAATACGCTAGAGAAAAACTCAAAGAGTATAAGAGAAAGATAGGTGGGCAGAATCTTTGTTTACTGTGAAGTGAGATTATCATTTTATAACAGCGGTTGGATTGGGTTTTGAGGAACTGGAGGTATGTATTATTGTGTGTAACTGAATTCCTATGACAATAGTCAATAGTCAATAACAGCATATTGTCATCTCATTAAATAGAATGAAGTGGGCTAAATTAAAAATTACTTAAATATTATATTGGATTATTCGTTGTAGTGCAAGAGGTGAACCAACAGAGTCGAGAAATGATGAGACAAGCACTGGAGGATGCTGAAGTAGAAATGCGCAGGAAAATCGAATTGATTCAAGAGATCCGGGCAATGGAATCTATACCTGTCAATCGGTGTGATGCTCATGATTTTACTAAATTCATACTCATATGTATCATAATCTGAGAATTGATTGCAATGATGTAAATGATACCTCTTTTTCTGCTCCAGAAATAAACTGCTTGATCTAACCGCTACTGCCGGTCACGCGCTCTTGTCCGAGATGTCCGTCGCTGAGTTGAGGGAACGTTTGGATCTTTTGAAAGAGGATAAGAAGGCAGAAGAGGAAAGGACAAGGGATTCTATCCTGAGAGAGAAGCAAGCTAAGAACGATCGATTGATGGAAACATTAGCTAAAGTTTCGGTTCATCGCCGTGAAATGACTCGTGCTGCAGCAATGAGGTAGATCTAATTTTTCTGCGACTATAACGAATAAATTATTTGAATATTGAGTTACATTAAATATTTTCAAATTGGTTATGCATGTAATTGAAATGATCTCATATGCAATTAGTACAGGTTAAATATAGATTTTAATACATTTGACACTAGCTACATTTACATCTAGTAAGTGTTTAATTTCATTTGAAAAACATTTATTTGTATTTTGGACATAATTGGAGGTGTAATAAAGGTGTCACAGGTGTAATAATGGATTCTCTATATAAACCTCGTTATATCGTTTTATGTTAATCCAGAAAAACAAATTACAGAGCATTTTCCTTAAAAAAACAGAAATGCAGTATTTTATGCACTGGAACAAAAAATTGAACATGGATTCCGATCCTCGGTCCAGAGTTAACCCATACTTCCATGTTTTGTTGTCAGGGCCGAAGAGGAGATGAAACTACAAGACTCAATGAAGAAGAAGCTAGAGGAGGACGAAAACTTGCTGAAGTTAAAAGCACGACTTGCAGAGCGCAAGGAGCAAAGGATGAAATTGACCAAAGAAATGGAAATTAAACCTTCTCGTGCTTCTGATTCACGAACGAAGAGTCTTATGAGGTGATTTGATCAAATTTATTTATCAATTCTATGTGGACCAAGTGGTAAAATCGTTTTTTTATGTGTGTAGGCGTTAGAATTTCTATGATTTAAATTTTGCAATTCCGCTCGGCTAGGATGCGCGTCATTTAAATATTAACTGCGATTCGAAGTTTACTTCGTAGGAATTTCAAGTTCTTCACTTAACGTTGCAAATGTTATCAGGTCGAAAAAAGTGCAAGAACACAATAGATGGCGTCAGCTTGAATCCAGTCAGCTGCGTCTGGCTAAACTTCGAGCTGAAAATATATCCTCTCGGCCAGTCACAGAAAACACCCCGTCAAAGAGAATGCCAGTAACGACATAAGTGTATTCCTTCTTTTTTCCTGATAACTCTTCTATTGACAGACCTTACAGCATAATTCGATTCGGGTATTAAATGTTCTCTGGTGTAACAAGGGCTAAAGAGAATTTATTTTGGTTGGGATCTGTTTGTGACTTCGTCACGTTTGAGTTTTGTTAGCTTGTCAGTGCAGTGTTTGTGTGCGTGCAGTGATGTAAGAAATCATATTTACGGTAGTTTCTAAAGTTAAAATTTAATTTTAAGATAGGATTCTTTTTGGCTTTATTTCATTGTATTCCTTGTTTAAACGCTCGATTTCCACGGACTGTCACGTTGGAGAATTGTTTTTGAAATTAATCATTTCGCCATTGCGTCATGCATTCTTCGATTTGACACGTCACTGCGTCACGTCATTCCTCACGAATCTGTCATTCGGTCATAGAGAGAAGTGTCGTTTAGGTCGGTAATGGATTTACTTTCAACGGCGTACTCTGCTAATTAGTTTAGTTTAGCAGCGGTACCATATACAGAAAGAGGAATAATCATTTTATCTGTAACTGTCATTACAACGCAACTTCGTTTCTACCAACTTCGGTTCAACATTAGATCTTCTTTATAGTTATACACTAGAACACCGGTTTACCGCGACCCGCTTTTTTTCGCAATCAAATTTTATAGACAATCGAAGCTAACCTGCATTAACGAACAGGTTTCCTGAAAGTTGGTTAAATATCCAAATATACTTCCTTGTTCACCCGTATTGTTGGATTAAACAATAACCAGCAATAACATGTAGCAGTGGGGCACCATGGATTATAGCCTCAAGAAGCTCCTAGCATCCTAGCTCGAAGCCGAGGTAACCAGGCAAATTACTTCTCTACCTCACATTAATTTATCAGGTCGTTTTCGCAATTAGTCATGTAGCGATCGAATGGTGACCAAGGGCGCAGCAGGACTTTCTACACGTTCAACCATTTAACCCTACTTACAAAATTTCTATGCACAACAAATTTATACGTAATTTTTTAAATCAGGTTTTTAGTTAGAAAACTCGCTTCTCAGAAAAGAACTGCACGAAAGTTAAAAGCTAGTTCAGCCGCTGATGTCAGAATTAGAAAGACTGTCTAGGATATTCAAAAATCTTAATTTATTCCAAAGTTCAAGTATTTTGGATTTACCAGTGACAACGTCGATGAATGTAGTGGAATTCTTGCGGATGTCTGTTGTTAATATATCCACGATTTTAAAATAAATCTGCGTAACCACGATTATTTGCATAATGCATTTTATTCGTGATTATGGATAGTTACTGCTGTTCATGACTAAATTATTTAAATAATAAATTATGCGTTAAAAATCCAGTAATTCATTTCCAGCTGGTCGTCTAGTTTTTAAGGGCTGATGGACAGCTGAGTACAAGGTCATTTGATTCCTTGAATTTTTTTTTTCAAGGGTATAAAAATACAGTGATTCAATTCTAGCTGGCAGTCGAGTTTTTACGGGCTGATAGACAGTTGAGTACAAGGTCATTTGATTCCTTGAAAATTTTTTTTCGATGGTGTTTTTGCAGGTAACTCGTTGTCGTGCATGCGGAAATTTGAGTATGGTCGTAAATATTCAAGTTCCGACTATTCTTTTTGTCAATGATCGCCTCGGAAATAACCGCTAATAAACTAGCTGAGCGAAACTTTGATTACGAAACTAGATAAATTCTAACGCGGTAAATATATCTTAAAATGCGAAGTTTTTTTGCTGATATCGTTCAATATTCGCAACATAGGTGTTTTTTCATGTCGATTGGTTTTATGTCAGCTTTTTCGTAGATCGAAAATGAGTGATAAAGCGACTTTATTGCTATCGTATGTGAAATGGTCATTGACATTTTGGTAAGTCTGTAACTTGGTCAAGTATGTTGCCAGATATCAAGCTTTACCATTGCCAACCCGCGCTTTCGTTACCGGTAATCATTATTTTCTTATAACAAACAGTCTTGACGTTTTTTAATGAGCTAATTTTCATTACTGTACTTATTACTGCTTTGACAATACAGAAGTTGAATCAGAAAAAATAGATTTATAGAAGTACTATACTTCATCCACTACCGGTCTTAGATTTTTCAGACTTGTGCAGAGTATACTGAACAGCATGACACGGCATGACACAAGTCAAATTATTTTTCAAATTTATTTTAGATGAAATACAATCAGTAAGATTCAACTATACAAGTGTACCTGTAACAGAATGACAATAACAACAGAAAAATCAACTAATATACAAATATATAGTACATAAATCATCAATAAATTGGACTGATGAAACACCGGTAATGCTATTCTGGCAAAATATTGAGAATATGGGTTCATTCATCATTGAACCCGGGAGTGAACATTGAAATTGTGTTTTATCACTTGAGGTTGGTGACACTTCAATAATTTTATACCAAAACATTAGAATGTTGTGATCTGTATCAAGAGATCCTTTTTTTGTTAAATTACCAGTTTTAGTGTATTTGTCGTGTTATTTTTTGTGGTTAGGCGACAAAGGAAAGATTGTATCGAATTCGATGACGTCAAGTATTATCTGACGTGAAAGACGCAGACACTTACTAAATGAATCAACAGATTGCGTATGTTAGTGTTTACAGTACCCTTGCAGTCTTCCTGAAAGCATCCAGGCGTAGCTGATGAATTAATATTACCATACATAGTACTACAACTAGCAAGTAGTGATACTTCGGTGTCTATTTATCAGGTGTAATAGTTTGATTTTCGACAAGAATACGGTGACTAGTTTAACTGAGTGAACGAGTATATTTTTGTTGGTTGTTAAACTTATGATTTTGGCCCATCCACAAAACCACCACGAGTCATTGGTTAAGATGAAATACATAGTGTTTATTTATCTGAGTTTTTTTTAGTTGATCAGTCTGTATAGATATAGCTTGACGTAGTCATAAAACTGCTATTCAGAGCATCGTGTCATTATTCTTTTATTTTCACCTTTACCCATTACGAATAGACCTGGTTGCGATCGGTTTGCGTTCACATTTGAATCTGTATGAAAGGTGTGTCTTACTACCATGCCAAGGGAATAGCTGACATTGTTGTACCATGAAATATTTAACTAATGTACTCTATTAAAATCACAGGATAGGACAGTCTCCTTCTGTATACATGAGTTAATCAGTGTGGCAAGAATTTAATATAATAAAAGTAAGATTCAGATTGACATGCATCACATGCGCCAGTAAATTACTCAACTTTAAAAGAACTTAAGCAGAAAAAACTTTGCATTTTTCGATTTACAGCACGTTCGAACTTTGCATGCTATAATGCAGGTTGTTTTCATCCTGGAAGTTGCTTGTAACCCCGACACTAGTTTAGCTTGCAGGTCAACAAATTAAGCTACTTTTCATGGGAAGTCTCTACATTGACGCTGACGCCGTGCGTTTGACAGGCTTGCAATGATGTGCAAACTAGCAAGACAGGTTTGCAATGATGTGCAAACTAGCAGACAATTTTAGTTTCTATTTTGTGTCATCGATCGTGTTCGTATATCCGTGTGCAACTATTCGTATTTCCTATGACTAATTGTTTTTGCAATCTTTAAATATTGCGTGACGAGCTATTTTTTTTAACATTCATTCAACTAAATGACGGTACAGGTGCGATTCGCTCATTTGGCTTGCTGCCCAGTCGGTGTGATGGGTCATAGTTGCAATGCCACACTAGCCGTGTTCCAGATTTCCAGTAAATAATTTGTATAGTACACAGCGTTCGAAACTACACTATTGCAAATCGTTATTTGACTTCGATAGTAACAGTGAGAACTTTTTGGAAGTAATAACAAATACACAACGTTTTTTTCTAAATTTAGAGGTGATGACATTTATCTTTATATTACTTTGTCCAGGTTTAACGAAGCTTTGTGTTTGAGGTTCTTTTGTGTCATTTCTCTAACTCGAAAATTGCTATATTTTTCTGTCATCGCATCCGCTCTCCTGGTCGAGTGAGAGGCGGACTTGGATGCTTTAACGAGTCTTATCCTATTTGTAGAGTATATTAGTATTTCGGTATAGGGAATTAGGAATTTCCTATTTCATAGACAAAAATGTGGAATTCTTCTCAGTGAGTTTTCGTTTGTGATTCAAACAAATGTCGCACTGTACAATCTTTGATCGGGATGAATGTCGCTAGTATTTGTTGTAGATTGATTTGAGGTGAGATAGTCTGTTTGAGTTAGTGCAGTTAAGGGTGTGTGGTTAGGTTACGTTTAGGAATAGGGAAAAGAATTAGAATTGATAATAGATTATTAATTTGCGCCAAAAATTAATTTCGATCTCAAGGTTCGGGTCCGGTTCTTTCAACGTTTATTATTCAGCTGGTGTACTACAACCTACGCTTTTTCATCCATCATTTCTCGCTATCATTTTTTCCATAAGACCACCCAGGTCTTTCCGATTTAACTTCCCTTCTCGGTAGAGCAATAAAAAGAGCCCGTTATAAAAGTTGATTGACAATACGATACGTTTGCTATCTGGACCGTAATATTAGTTACGTTGGTCTGATTTTATGGCGTATATCAAATCATTCGGTTAAGTGGAGTAGTACGAGGAGACCCCAGTAGAGTCTAAAATTAAAATTTTAATTGTACGGAACACCAGGACTGATTGAATCGGTACCACCAAGAGAAAAACTTAGCTGGCCCCACAGAAAGAATTTGAAAAAATTGTTGGTGGTGGTCCATTGTATAATGCAAAAGATTCCTTGCCAAATGCAATGATGCATCGTCGTCATACTAATTTTTGATTCAGCATTTACTAGAATTCAGATTCTTCTCTTTGTCATGTAAGGTGATTACATTTAGGAAGTATTGAAAACTAGGCTAAAGAATATGTTTCATTAACTATTTATAAGATATTTTAAATTCTTACCAATTAAGAGAAGAAGATGAGAATCGACGCAGACATATTAATAGCATCGTTATTGCGTATACGACGAATGTTTCTTGGTGGATATTTATCTGGAAGTTCGCAGAAAAGCAACTGATTTATAACGGCCCTATCAAGGACAATAGTGAGCGTTTTTCTGACAGTGATATATGTTAGATAAAAACGAAACGGATACAACATAGCAAGAACGTGAGAAGATTTTGTGACAAAAATAGCTAAGGGATAGAGGGTGTTCAACTGCGCGAGGTATATAGGTGAAGTAAGTCTTCTAAGTTCCGTCTTTACAAGGTTTAAAGGTCATATTTAAAATACGTCACGAAGCCTGACATTTCATTACCCTCGGACTGATACTTTGTAGAAATTTGGCCAGAAACCGCTGTATAACTGTATATTTTTTAGAAAGATACATGCTCTAATATCGAAATATATTATAAATCTATATTCAAAAATCCACTTTCAAGCACTAAATATATCACCATTATGACCATTTTTTTCGTTACGGAGTATCAGATCAAATGTAAATTGCTTGCAGAGTAAATTGAGAATACCATCGTACAACGCTGAAACTACATTACGTTCTTATCGCGTAGGATATTCCTTGAAATTCCTTGAAATACTCGGGTTCTCTCCGAATGCAAGTTACGGTGGTCTTTTCCAACTTCTACAATCATATTGACGATTTGTTCGCAGTGATAATTTCGTCACGTGAAATTCCATGAAGTAAAAACGAATATGGCAAAGCACTGCTGAATGCCAGCGTGTTGTGACCTGACGTCAACTCGACAGTCAATAAACGAATATGTCAATCACTATATTCGTGCATACACGGTTGTTATGTGCCTGTGGAGTAACTGCGCGTAAACTTTTACTTTTTATATAATAATGAATTATTGAATAGAATCTTTTTGTCGCGAGCGGTTGCTGCACCTGTAAACTATTCACTAGAAGCAAGTTCTACTTCTACATACCATGGATACGATTTATAGCTTAAAAACAGAAATATTCTAAAAAATATGTCTTATGATATTGATATAACGTATCAAAACACAAGCTTTATCACACGCACAGTTTTGACAGCTCACTGCTGTTCGTGATTGCAGTAGACTCGAGTTTCATTGGAATTGAGTTATAAGAGGTTGAAGAAATGTTCGGGCTGCTGTCTTCTTCAATTAATCTCTGATCGCTATGCATTAATCGAATTATGATGATCGTTGGTCGTTCCGTCTCAGCGATGTCAATATTTCTTAACGGATGTGTTCTGTCGCGAGTGTGACGTTTTCTGTGAAAATTTTCAGAAACGTTATTCTCAGATTACCTATCTCGAATTCATTTCTGTCATATCGTTTTATTTGCCTTTTTCAGTAAATTATTTCTCCCCTTCTTATATGGTTATATGTATATATATCTTTATATAAGTGAGATCAAACGAAATAAGAAATTAGTCTGCCAGAATCGACATGAGCGGACTTATCGAGCTTCTCAACACGATGAACTCCACCGACCCATCTTTGGACAACGACATGGAGAACAAGTTAGAATTAAGAACGCTTGTGCTGCAATGTCTTCTGTGGACTTTGTTCGGGGTTAATATATATATATTGACGACTTTGCTTCTGAGAGAATATTTCATAACAAAACATAGAAAAATCAATCGTTTGGACCGTCGCTCAATTGTTTCAGCGCGATATTCCCGCGCCCTGAGAGCGGCCACAATCATAGGAAGCGTTTCATACCTGTTACGTAGCGTCTGTGAAAACGTGGAAATTATCTTCGACAACCAAGACGGCGATTACTGTCACATTCTACTCCGGATCAAGTTCATTCTGACGTTCTTTTTTGTGACTTCGATATACACCTTTCTGTGGATCAAGCAAAGAATGTGCTACATAAATCCTGCAATGAGCCATCTAACTTCAAAAGTGACACGTTTCGTCAGCTGGGCTAGTATTGTGTTGATTGTATCGTCGGGATTAGTTGGCGCAAATCTATTCATGTGGTCCAGAAGTTACAAAAAGTAAGTCTTTATCAGTCTACACCATTGTGTATATACATACAGTATATATGCACATATATGCATATATATATAATTTAACTAAGAAAATAAAATAAAAATTCATATCAAGTCGAATCATTTTCAATGGGAAAATCATACAGACAAATAACTGAAATTGTTGATAAGACGCCCACAACATTGCATGATAAACAATTGTATTATTCTCATAGTAGCGTTTATATTTTCTTTGTTTAGAACCTCGGTTGGATGTGATGTCGACTTTTCCTACGTCGACCCGTCCATAGTTTGGGTCTACTATGCGATTGCCACAACAACATTTCAAATTATGCTCATGGGTCTCTTTATATATCCATTAGTCAAACACAGAAGTATCGCAGCACACGCACATCGCGCTGGAACTCGAGGTCGCCGTCTGCTTCCGCTAATTCGTCGTTCTTTCACCACTTGTTGTGTGTGCATATTGACTGACATAGTCAGTTCTTTAGTAGTCCTGCTGGTCAAGGACTCATACAACATAACTCCCATTGCGGCTTATAACATAAACCTTGTAACAAACTTAATTTGTATTATTTTGTCATTCGCCTGGTGGCGCAAGATTCTTTTCCCGTATCGTACTGTTGATCGCGCTTCGTTTTCAAGTAACGATGTAACAGGTACAGGCCACAGCAATAATAATTATAATTCGAAAATTGTTAGACAAGATATTGAAGCCACGTCTCCTAATGTTAAAACTGTTTCAAGTAGGGCTTTAGGTTTACCTCCGGCAATATATAAGCAAGTGCCTTGCGTGTAAGCTCCTCTGTGACCACATTTATTGCTTCCGTTTCGAGATTTAGAATTATCAGTGTTCTTTTATTTTCCTTTTTCATTTTTTAAGATTTGAATATGGTTATGTGTATTCAAATATGTACGTTTATCATATTGAAGCAGAGCTCCTTATTATCAACATACAGTTACAGTTAGAACATAAGTTTTTCAGATCTGAGATTATATTGTCACAGTGTTGCGGTTCAGCTTATTAGCTTCTCTTTGAGTCTTTTGCTTAAATTCCTAAAATTACCAATAATTATATATTGTACAGCCCTCAATTATTATACACATATCCAAAGACTCTACTAATTCTGCAGACGATAATCCCTTCGTAATCTTAATAATTTGCTTCGCAAGTGATGATAATAGCTTTTTTTTTCTTAATAAATTATGACTGTGAAACACAGAGTGCTGTGTTCCAGTCTACTTTAAAACGCGCTATTTCAAATTTTGTCTATAGAATAGTACAGGGCACCAAGGTAGTTGTATTCGGCTCTTCCGTATTCTTTCTCCCTTCTTCGATGATTTACTCTTGGTTTTTGTGGTGAAAAGACGTATTTTCCAGTCAGGTAAAGAACAAACAATGCAGAAAATGTTGATTATAAGAGACGTGTTGTACAGTAACTGACTGAGAATGGATATCAAATAGGGTGATAGAATAATACTTAGCATCGCACCTGTGCCATCTGACAGACTAATTACAACGGCCTTTGCAGTGACTCGTTTGATGAGCTTCATAGTTTTTGTTGTGTCGCTTTTAACTTCCAACGAAATTTATTTTTTCATCCTTCTCAAACCTTTTTTCATCTCATTCCCCATTTTCACTGAACATCAAAAGGTTATTCCCCCCTTTGCCAAGATTGTTATACTCAAAAGTAAGTTAATAAAATAAATAATATGGGTGCCCTCTTAAGTTGAACGGAGCAATAATGGATGCTTAGAGTGCAAGCATGAGTCATTCTTTCTCAGGCGGTCTAGCATTGTGTTGATTGTATCGTTGAGAGGAGTTGAATCCTTTGGTCCAGAAGTTACAAAAAATAAGTTTTCAGTTTTTAGTCAGTAGAATCAATTTAGAACTATATTTTCAATATCAGTTTATGAGCAATGTGTTTCCTTACAGTATATATATAGACATATGATTTTCCTGTAGGAAATAAGTAATTGAATGAGAAGTTAAATAAATATCTTACGGGAAAATCATACAAGCGAGCAACTCATATGAACACATTAATGTGCTGATTAATAGTTACTGGCGACGACACTTATGACGTATAAAGTATTACATATGCCCAGTTTTCCAACGCTGATAAAGAATTGCGTAGCTGAAATACGTGTGTTGACGATTTTGAAGCCTATATTCGCCTACCATTATATATAATATACAATGTGTTTCCATACATATATTTTTGAAAGCTATCTCTCGACGGACAAAAGACAAAAGTGCTTCGAAAAAGATATCAGTCGTCTTCCAGAAGAACTCAAACTCAGTACATAACAAATAACTCATTACTATTCACATAATACCGTATCAATTCTTCTTTAGGGACCTCGCTTGGATGTGATAGGGACGTTTTCTATAGATAACATATCGTGAGTCCGCGCTTTCGGAGATTTACAAATATCTTCCACACCGCCATCTAGCGGGTGATTATTTATTGATAAATTAATTATACGCTTTTACACTTCATTTAGTCATCGCTAAAATTACTGAGAATACCAATCATTATACAGCATTAACGACCATCAATTATTATGGACAATTTCTCGTACTTTACCAGTTTTACAGTCGTTATTGCCTTCGTATCTTAATGATTTGTTTCTGGAGGAAGGATGATAATAGAGTGCTGCGCGTTTCATTCTACTTATTACCTTAGTAGTGTTTCCGTCCATTTTACATAGCAACAGTTTTCGTTAAATTTCTAGACGTGATTTCCTGATGATTTACGTGAAGTGAAAGACATATTTCCCTGTCAGGTAAGAACGACGCAGAGACTACCGTCCATTGAGAAGTGTCGCGCAGTAACTGGCAGATATGAATATCAAACAGGGCGATAAGATAATATTTAGAAAAGCACCATTACGATGGCGTGTTTATGAGGTTTATTTATTACAAGCTACATTATTCCTGCGATGAGCCATCTAACTTGAAAGGTGACGGTGACTCTTTGCTATCAATTCTCGTATTGTCTAGATTGTATCGTCGCGATTAGTTAGAACCAACCTTTTAATCCGGTACAGAAGACACAAAATGTAAGTCCAATTTTCAAACTTTATTTATTGATATCATTTTATTCACAATCCATTTACATTATATATTGTTCTAATACAGTATCCGGTACACCTTACTTTAAATGGGCAGGAATAGAGAGAGGCTTATACCGTATTTTTGAATGATTTTTAGTTCTTTAAAATTTCAATTTCAACTATAACCTCAACCGTTGCCTGAGTTAGAATTTATAAAAAGGTATAACAGATAGAAAAATCATACGAACGAGTCATTCATGCAAAGACAATAGTGCTGAATAAAAAAGTGATGTGCGGAATTAAACTTATGATGACAGATTAACTGAAATTGAGGCCGAGTTTTCCAACACCGATAAAGAATAAATGTAGATTTTATTTAATATGATTTCTCGTCAATCGTAACTCTGTGTTGTGTTGTTGTACTGGTCAAAGACTCCAAAAACATAACTAACATAACAGGACACACCATTCGCTTATAATGCAAAATCTTTAGACAAGATATTGGAGCCACGTTTCTTGATATTAATACTGTTTCAAGTTAGGTCAGTTAACTTCACCTTCACTGTTATATCAGCAAGGCAACATTCATTGCTTCAGTTTCGATTGAAAATTCTCAGTATTCTTTTATTTCCCCTTTTTCATTTATTATTATTTGGATATGGTCATTTGTATTTAAATATGTACAGTTTATTATCTTCAAGCAGAGTAAAGTAAATTAGTTGCAGTCGTAGTACATTACAGTACAGTACGTACATAATATGACTATGAAAGAGCGAGAGAGAGATGTGTGTTCCATCCTATTTTCGAACGCGCTATTCTAAATTTTGTTTGTACAGATATTTTGTCAATTTTATAAAGAAGCAGATTCCGTACGATTATTATATCCCGTTTTTCTTCTATCGTCGATTTCCTGTTGTTTTTTGTGGGGAAAAAGACGTATTTTCCAGTCACGGAAAGAACCAACAACGCAGCAAATATTGATTATAAGGGATGTATCGTACAGCAACTGACGGAAAACAGATATTATATAGGGCCACAAGATAATACCGAGGATTGCGCTTACGCCGTCCGATAGAATCACGATTAATGTCATTAGGGTGGCGCGTTTTATGAGCTTCATAGTTTTTTTAGTGTCACTATTAGCAGCCAATGAAATTTTTCTGAATTTTAGCAGGGGATAGACAAATAAGGCTTGAAGGATGATTTGGAAGGTGACAGTGATACCAAATAGAAATGCGCCTGGTAAACGACTTGGTACAATACTATACAGTAATCGGCAGCCTCTGTAACTGCTGTTCTCATACTTCCTTGTTGTAAGGAAGAGCAAGATGGCGGTTGCATCTCCCACAGACATTATGACGATAATTGACAAGTGACAGACCGTTACAATGCGTGAACTCAGAGGTTTTAAGACATCTGACTTGTAAAATACACGCTGTCGCAGCCATAATACGGCATAGAGTGGAGTGATGCACGTTGCATAAAGAGCGTTTTTTACATGACGTAATACGTTACATACGTCATCATTTTCGAAAGAATACCTCAGTTCGATGCATTCCAAACTTTGCCTTGCTACCGTGAACGCTGCGGAAATGAGACACAAATACCTGATGAAATCCACGATAACGTCCCGTGGGGAAATTGCCGGATCACCGGATCTGGTACGCCGTTGAGATGCCTTTCGGCTGGTGTTCGTTCTTACTTTCCATTCGTACGCGATAAGTGAGATTAGAATGTATATGCTGACAGCCAGTAAAATGGATGCTAAACATATAGCAATAAGCCATTGTTCATAGATGTTCTCGATGTATTCCTCATCTTTGCGACGAGAATTTTCAGTTGAGTTGTTCATTTTCAAATATTTTAGTCTGAAACA
The DNA here is from genome assembly GCA_013436055.1 of Halocynthia roretzi. Lineage (NCBI taxonomy): Eukaryota > Metazoa > Chordata > Ascidiacea > Stolidobranchia > Pyuridae > Halocynthia > Halocynthia roretzi. The sequence continues at coordinate 93,351 of QRAM01000146.1, read as the reverse complement.
ATCCAATGAATTTTTATAGATAGTGTAAAACAGGAGAGGCGAATTGAAAATAGTTGATTTGCTGTTACAGTTTTATTCCTGGCAAAGAATTCACGTATACAATATATTTGTAATAAGGATCAAATTCTATGAGAGAAATAAAACTCTAATTGATATCATACAATTATTACCTTATGAAGCGACGAGTATACACGATGTCCTCTTTCGAATGTTGATAAACCTTCTTAGAAGAAAACAGCAATGGTCTGATCAGTCCATTCAACTTTGTCCCCATATATTCATTCAGATACAAACTCTGCTGCCTTCTATTTATGGTTTCATATTTTCAATATTCGGAAATCACATCACCTTATAGAACAATGAATATCAATATTTTTTCTTTCATTCCCCGTTTTCAACAAACACGGAAAGGTCATTTACCCTTATGCAATATTGTTTTACTTCAAGGTACGCTCAAAATAGTACGCATGCCCTCTCAAGCTTCACGGAACAATAATGGATGCTTGAACGTACAAGCATGAGTCATGCTTTCTTTTACGGTGGCAAGGGAAGTACAGCCTTTAGTTCATCAGCCGGTCTAGCATTATGTTGATTGTATCGTTGGGTTAAGTTGAATCACTTGGTCCAGAAGTTACAATAAATAAGTTTTATTTCTTGGTCAGTAGAATCAATTTAAAATTGTATTTTCAATCTCAGTTCATAAGCAATGTGTTTCCATATACAGTGTATGTACAAAGAGATATGATTTTCCTTTAGGAAATAAGTAATTGGATAAGTATGCAAATAATTTTTCTTATGGGAAAATCATACAGACGAGCAACGCATGTGAACACATTAGTGTGCTGATAAATAGTTATTGCCGACGACACTTATGACGTATCAACTATTACAACTGCCCAGTTTTCCAACACTGAGTATGGGTGTTACTGAAATCCGTGTGTTCACGATTTTGAAGCTTATATTCGTCTAATATTTTACATAAATAGATTCGGTCGTCTTTTGAAAGAAATCCAATTTAATCAATAATAGCAGTGCATACGGATCTCATTAAATGAAATTAAATTTTTACGGGACGTGTAGGATGGTACATAATAAAAAAAAACTTTACTATTCACATAATAGACTATCTAGTATTCTTTAAGGACCTCGCTTAGATGTGATATGGAAAATTAATATATCTTGAGTCAACTCTGTCGGAGTCCATTTCACATAGCAACAGTTTCTGTTTGATTTTTCGACGTGGTCGGCTGTTCACTCTTCTTTCTTTTTATTGTTGCTACGATTTTTTCCTGTTGGTTTACGTGAGGTAAAAGACGTATTTTCCAGTCAGGGAAAGAACCGACGACGCAAAAAATGCCGATTATAAGAGACGTGTCGTACAGTAACTGACGGAAAATGGATATCAAATAGGGTGATAGAATAATACTTAGCATCGCACCTGTGCCATCTGACAGACTAATTATTACGGCCATTGCAATGGCTCGTTTGATGAGCTTCATAGTTTTTGTTGTGTCGCTGTTAACCGCCAACGAAATATCTCGGTGTTTTAGCAGTGGATAGACAAATAATGCTAGGAGTATGATTTGAAAGGTAACAGTGATAGCGAACAGAAATCCTCCAGGTAAGCGGGTCGATATAATACTGTACAATAATCGACAGCCTTTGTTACTACTCTTATATTGTCTGGTGGTAAGGAAGAGCAAGATGGCGATGGCATCTCCTACAGACATAATAACAATAATTGCCACGCTCATAGCTCTTACGATGGGCGAACTTAGACGGTTTAAGGCAGCTGACTTGTAGAATACACGTTGTCGCAGCCATAACACGACATAGAGTGGAGTGACGCACGCCGCATACAGAACGTTTTTCACATGACGTAATACATTGCATAAGTCATCATTTTCGAAGGAATACCTTAGTTCGACGCATTCCAAACATTGCCTGGCAACCGTGCATGCTGCGGAAATAAGACACAAATACCGTATGAAATCCACGGTGACGTTCCGATTGAACACCGGTGTAGCGTTGGAACGATGCCTGTTAAGAGCTGATTTGCGAACGGTGTTGTTTTTCAATTTTACTTTCCATTCGTATGCGATGAGTGAGATTAGAATGTATGTACTCACAGCCAATAAAACGGAGGCTAAACATATAGCAATAAGCCATTGTTCATGGATGTTCTTGATATCTTCCTTGTCTCCACTAAGGGTACTTTCTGTTACGTTGTGCATTTTTATATCCCCAAATCTGAAACAAACCAATTAAAATAGACTGAATCTTGGAGTTGACGCCCGTAATATTATCTTAGGTTACATTTTTTTTAAAGTATGAACTTACACTACACTACGACTGTTTACCACTCTACCCGATGTTTTACCCATTGCTATTTCTCGCTTGCTGCACCACATCTTTTTAATCTCTGCTGTTGGTTATGAACGCATTACAAATCATGATAAACAGATGTTGGCTTCAATAGAAACTTTCTTCGAAACATAAAAAGAATGCTCAGATTAATCCGTCTCAAGTTTCCACTTTATTTCCGTATACATTACCGGTTAGTCACAAGATTCTAACTTATTGCTAGTTGAGTATGGTGTCTGTAGGTTGGATCAATGCATATGCGGAGATGTAAGGAAATAACGTCACAAAGGTATTTTGATGAGTGGTTTTGCACTGCTCATCTCTCGTTAGATATCGCTTTTAAGTGTTATCAAAACTTTCGCCTCAGTTATGCCCTGAAACAAGCGAAAGTAGGTAAGAGCTTACTCATCACTCGTCATCCATCATATGGAATTGTAACGGAAAAAACGTGATGCGGTTCCGTGATTGTGATTTACATGCATGTGAGTGTAATATACACCAGTATATATAATTCGACTCCCTTAATTGTTTTCAGGATATCATACGAACAGATCACTTTTATGAAGACAATAGTTTGCTGTGTATTATGTATCCCTGATGACGCATTAAGTAATACTAGTGTCCAGTTTTTCAATGATGATGAAGAATGACATGCACTAGTTACTAGTACAATATATATTACAATACATAATATCGCATTGTCCTAAATTCGAACGTCGTTTTGAGGTTATCTGTGATTTCGTTGCACTTTGACCTCATTTTGACCTCTTGCTCACATCAGCAAAATTCCTCACGCAATAAGGAAACAGTCTTTTACGCCAGTCAACGAAACTTAGAATAATAAAAAATAAGCCGAGAACAAGTTCGGCCTCCCAGACGCAGAAAAAAAGAAGTATCGATTGCCCGCGTAGGAATTCACCGACCACTGTAGTTGCGATGTATACAGCTATGCACATGCAGTCGACTAATAAAACTCTTTTAATTAGAGCCAGCAATCTGACTTCGTTATTGAGCGTGCAGCTCAGTTTCAGCTTCTCTCTGTGCTTCATCAGAGGATAGATCAGCATACCTAGGAAAAAAATTCGGTACACAACAATCAGCACTATCGTTGCACCCAAAGATGCGTGCATTGACAAACTTCCCATTACTTCGTTTTTAATGATAGCGCATGCAGTTTCTCCTATCTGTTTTGCTGATGACGTCAATAAGAATATAGCTAGTGACGCTGCAGAAGATAAAATCATTGTCGTAAGCAGCATCCAGCTTACCCCGTTTGTGAACCATGTATTCAGATGACGTAATACTGGGTGCTTGTAAAATATTCGCTGACGTAACCACAATATAGTATTCATTTGAATTCCACTCATAGTTCGAAGAGTACCAGCTACGATAACCCAAGTATTGCAATACGAGACCTGCCGGGGCGCGCTTAAATTCGCCGCTGATATTACGGCGATAATAGCGTCGAATAATATGGATATAGATGACGATATGAACATCATTCTAATGCACTTGGCGTACATGCACGAATCCGATCGGTTGTGACGAAGTCTTTTCTGCTCTTCGCTGCATCTGCTGTTTCTATTGGCAAGGTGGTGATAACTGATAAGCGAGACCACGTAGTAAAAGGCAAAAGCCGACATCAACGCTAAAACAGACAAGTAAACACTCCAAGACAATGACTCGGAGTTAGTTCCCTCAAAATCTGATGTATTGAAAGATGAATCTTTGTTTCTAGTTCCATTTATTCGCAGTTGTTTAAAAAGAATCTCTGGTTGAACGGTATAGGAATCAGTCTCCAGTTCTTCGGACGGAAGTTGCTTTAGAACGTAGGATATCTCTTTAAGGTTGTAGAGTTGTATCGGCTTGTATGTATTCTTGTACATTTTTGAAGTAGTCGATATTTCACTAACGCTAATTTCCTGCTGTAAATGTATGTAAAATGTAAAAGAAAAGTTTAAAAATCTCGAAATTACGATTTGTTCCGATTTCACACCTGATCAATTGATTTCAAGTTCCGCTTTGCATGTACAGTATGCTGAACTTCTGTTGTCTATGTGAGTATAAAAATAAAAATAACTGTTTATCAGAGTTTTAAAGAGTTTAATATACTTCTTTACAACGGAACATATAGCATTGTCAGAATGACTTGTGATTTCGCCGCGCACGAAAGCTGCTAATATCTTATTATGGGGGAATAGGGAATGATCTGTGACGACTTTTATTATATCACGGACAAACGCAGCAAATTAAGCAATTCAATTTAAGAAGGATGAAGCTGTCTTGCTTCGCAAACGGAAAAATGGGATGAATAGCTATCTCAAATATGGAGTAAGCAAATCGCAAAAAGTGACCAAAGAAGTATAATTCTGGGTCAGGCCTAATGGGTTTACGGACTCGAGCATTGCCTATTAGACAGGTTACATATATTTGGGTTGTGTACAAATTAACTTGATTAAATTATATCGTGTTTTCATTTACACTAACACAGCATTTTTACTCTAGGGATAACAAAATGTAGAATGCTTGACTTTTAAACGATATTGCATATACTTTTTTATGAGTGGTTGAAAAAATAGATACCTCAGCATTTTATTATAGACACTCTGTTTATGGATTTATCGGGTTATTTGTACAGGTCATGTAGAATTGAATGATTTGAAATATGTTGTGCATCGGAGCAAATCAGCAGCTGTTCCTTTTTTTCTTTGAATTTATCCGTTTAATGTTTGTCAACAGAGAGCGAGGTCGTTAAGCTTCATTGATCATTGGCCATTTGTATTTCGGCGTGTTAACCAGCTCATTTCAGCCAGATGGTTGAAGCCAGCATATGTTGAACTGTTTGTCGCTTAATTTCGAGGTTTCCAATTATTATGTCGTAATACTCAGTAGTTGCAACGTTTGTCTTAGTCTGGATCACTGGAATTAGCAACGTTATATACAAGGTTTGTGTCTTATCATTTTTTTTTTATAACTTCTAGCCCTCGAATTCTGCTGTGATGTAAGCTTATTTCGTATGTTTTAGTTTAGGGTTCAAGTATGCGTCATTATACAAGTTCATTTTGATTTGGGTAATATTAACAAAATTCAAAAATGAATATTTTCGAAATAATCAATTTTAATGCAAGGGATATTATGATGCTGGAACCTTTGCATCACAGTTTATGTACGTCGGTAGTCTAGACACAGAATTTACCCTCATTTCTTTTCTCTTCGATTTATAAGGTTATCAAAAAATGATAAACTATATTTTTATTGTTTTTATTACTATTTTTGAGACTCAAATTTTACTAAGATTTTATTTGAATGAACAACATATTAAATTTATAAGTTTACTGGCTGCTTCACAGCTAACTCCTGTAAAGGCCTGTTGAATACTGTTGAAAAGTTCAATAATCAACAATCAATTCACAATTCGTCTTTATGGAACAATGCAGTTCTGCTCAGTCACAATCTCATCTATAATACTGTTCTGCATAATATGATATTATTTTGCCTGCTATTGTATGGTGTCTTCAATGTAGCTATGTCACAACTCAGTAAAAGATTGTAACACTGTAAAAGAAGTAGAGATTAGTAACATTCACACAGATATAGTCGCTAGCAGCAAATTATTATTATCCCAACCAAGTCAGGTTTAAAAACTTTAAAACTGCATTAATTTTATATTTCAAGCGCAATCCGTTCAAGCTTGCCTAGTTCAATAACAATTCAAAAATTGTACCTATTGCTAATTCATCTATATGAAACACTGCGGTCCCACCTATCAGCAATCTCGTCTATGATACAGTACTGCATAATATAATACTATTTCTTAATTACCCTATGCCGAACATTGACAATGGAAAGTAGAGTGAACTCAGTGAAGTACAGTACTTTAGACAAACACTCGTATGAATTACTCTTTATTACAAAATGTAATTTCCTAATTTTGCAGATGCTTTTCTATCCACAAGGAACACATGTTCTGCTGATAGTATTTCTCTGTCAGACTGTTAATCCAACAGAGACAATACTAAGCATTCATCGTGCAGGTAACACCAAGCTATCCAGCTCTCTGCAAGATGATAAAGACTCACATTGGTCTGCCGATGGGCACTACGAGAATGACGTCCTGTCAAACGAAGTTTTTATCAAGAACTCTGAACATGAAAATTTAGAAAACAGCAACTTTTATAAGACTTGTGATGGGAATGATGATTATTGTAGATCATTATATAAAACCCAAGGAACAAGCACTAATAATATGACTGAGAGTTACACAAGAACTATAGCAGCAGGTTATTCTTTGTTCAGCGCTGCCCTGGTTGGGCTTAGTGGCATATTTCCGCTCATGATCTTGCCAAATATTCAGGCGGGGGGAAATATGTTCAAGGATGCAGGTTTGTTATTTATAATTTCTTGATGTCTTTAGCATGCTAGTATGAGTTTTATGATAGTATGAGCTCTCGATTTCAATTCCACTGACATTTTTTTTTATTTGAAGATATCAAATCATATTTGTTCTTGAAATTATTGACGTTAAGAGATAGTGTTTTTCTGTATTCTTAGACAACGCAAAGAAACTAAATCGTCTCTTGAGTTTTGCTGTTGGTGGTTTACTTGGTGATGTTTTTCTACATCTGCTTCCTGAATCCTGGAATCATTTACAGAATGTTGACCAAAGTAAGTTATGTTCTAGCCTACTTGCTGTCATTTTGTCAATTATAGTTTGCAGTTCAGATGAGCCATTGATTTTTCCAACACTCCTGGTTGTAGATCTTTGCTAGACTCAGCATTAAAAATGTCAAACAGTAATTTGATTGCAGTTAAATCTAGTTTTGCACTGTATCTTACTTCACGGAATATTCATTTTTAACAACTTCCATTATTTGCTGAAACGAGACAGGAATCTTATCAAAAGTGTAAACAATTGGCCTTTGTCATCATCACTTTCTCCTGTTGTTTGACATGTTTTTCAAATAGCAGATATGTTTCAAGAATTGCCTTTTTCGTTTACTTTTGAACGTTTAAACTGCAAATCCATTGAAGTAAACAAAAGCAGTGACATCCATTAAATGAATGCTGAATTATCTTTTGTTTCGTCAGCACACTAATGTTAACAGAGTATCTGTGCTTTGTTTCGCAATTTCGCTTGCTATTAGGTAATCTCTTGAAAGAGTTGACATCAGCAGGAAATTTAAAATGCATTTCGATGTCCTTATTCCTTACTAATGTTTAATTTCCCTAATTTATTTTTTAAGTTGTATTTTATGTATGGATGGCATCTTTTTGTAATATTGCAATATCTGCAGTTATAATCCCAATGTTGCATTTGCCATACTGGTAATAATCTGTGGCGAACAGTCTTATTTGTTTTGATCTGCATAATGTAATAACAACTGGTTGCTTGTTGTATTATAGTAATCTTTATTTAGTGACTCATTATGTGCAACAGTAAGGAAGAATGCTCTTATGTAAGCATATGGTCGCTTTTTCGAAGTCGCATGCTGTTGATGAGAAGCATGCCTTTGTGATCAATTTCTTCCATATGTTGCTCTTTCATGATATCCTTCCTGTCGCTTAATGACAGTTAACCGATAGATAAGGAAATAGGATACAATGCTGCTGCTGCAAGCAGGCGTTTTAATTTGTACTTTATTATCTAACACATTTTTGTTTTTTTAACATTTGGTGCTGTGGGTTTTGTAAACAATAATTGGGTTTTTGTTCTATCTTTTAATGCAAATACGTTTCCTGAAATGAGATGAAATTTCAGCAGGGATTTCCAACATTAAGTTATGAATATATAGAATATGGTTACAGATGAATATAATCATCGATATATAAGTTCAGTTAAAACGTGTAAATAGACTTATAGAGACATGGAACATTTGAAACATTTGAAACATTTGACTTTCCCCTTTTCAAATTAATTGCTAATAATATATGCAAGGTCATGGAAAGGAATGAGATGAGATATAGATGAGGCATGGGTTGGGGTAATAAAGCTCTGGTGTCTGAAGTTCTAAATATAGGGAAATAATGCATACAACCATGCAAAAACATAAAATTTCACGGGCGTGAGTTTTCTCCTATATCAATTTTTATCAACTCTTGCATTAGGTTTCTGAAAACTACTTAACTGTGCTGTGGGATTGCATTTTAATATTTTCGATTGACCTGTACTGATATGAACTGATCTGTTTTGCAGATGGAAAGCATTCCCACATTGCGGCAATGACGAACGGTATTTGGGTCTTGGTCGGCTTGATAAGTTTCTGTTTCCTTGAAAAACTTTTCCCTGACGCAATTCCGAATGATAGAGTTTCTCCAACAGTTCCTAAGAACTTGAATGTCGTCGTGAGTTTGTGCTTTGTTCAGTTGGTCGTTATGTAACTAGATTCTGGGTGTTCCTACTTGTTCACAGGATGTTAGTTTTGATCTAAGACTTCAGCAAATACAGTTTAAATTGAGTCTATATGAATGCTCTAGCATGTCTGGACCGAGCATTTTATTTGTTCCTGTAAAAGATTTAACGATATGAACCAGACTAATCCAAGTGTCAAGATAACAACATGTTCATTGTTGGATGTGAAGCTTGTCAAATTTACTATTTGCTTGATAATTTCTTAGCCCCACTTTAAAACTGTCCTTATTTGACTTAAAACACTATTTCTTTGTGCTTTGTATTTACTTAAGTTCCTTTAATTTGACTTTATTGTTTCACTACTTACACTTTTCAAATAGCTCTGAATTATAAAGCGAAATTGGTTTTACATCCTAATGGTGTGCTGAGCATTACCCCAGATTTAATATCCCTTTTTCCCAACAGATTATGGTATTGACTGAGAATTATGCTATTGTATTGCTGTAATTAAAGGCTTTATAGTATGTTCAGTTGAATTTAATTGCCACCAAATCTCAGTTACCATGTATAAAAAGATTGTTGTTTGCTACAGACCAATGGCTATAACAGTAATCATAGTAACAACAAGGTCACGAACGGAGACTGTGTTCATAGCGTTCATGAAAAGTCAGCCGAGGTACAAAACAGTGAAGATGAAAATGAGAACAATAATAACTTGACGAAGCAAAGGAAAATCAAGGTGCATAAATGTGCAGTGGATATAATGAAGTGCATTATTTTACCGTCTGTCTCTCATTCACTGACTAAATTACTGTATTCTCATTCCGAATGAGTGCTGTGATAGAATGTTTTTGTTATCGTTTTATTCTCATGATTATATGCATACCGGTCTGTTAAAATTATAGTTTTCTCTTTGGTGCAGATCAGCGGCTACCTCAACCTTTTTGCAAACTGTATCGATAATTTCACGCACGGTCTTGCCCTCGCCGGAAGTTTTCTTGTCAGCAGGCGTGTCGGAATTTTAACAACCATAGCAATTCTCTTGCATGAAATTCCTCACGAGGTAACAAGATGATCATATAAGTCACTGGTTTTCAAACATTGTGCACATTGTGCAATGTGTATAGTCAAAGTAAACTTTTGACGTGTCACATCTGTTGAAACTAATAAAAATGCTACCGTTTAGCTTTTAGATAAAGAGGTGACATTCTTGTGAAAGTCCGTTTGGGAAACACTGATATAGCAGTCTTGTCTTCTTGTTTAATATCATTAAGTTTTTGTAAATTCCAGATCGGTGATTTTGCTATTCTACTAAGAGCCGGTTTTGATCGCTGGAAAGCTGCTAAACTACAACTCTTAACTGCCACGGGTGGATTGCTTGGTGCGTCATTTGCCTTGCTTGCTGACTCTGCCAAGGCCGCAGGTACTATTTGTTTAGTTATTCCTGTGTCTGTTTAGTGGTAAACATAAATTGAGTTCAACTTAGGTCTCATGCTGGAGAATTGATTGCAAGATCATGTCATTCAATATTAGTTTTAAAATGAATGCAGAATTATACCCAAACATTTAAAACTTTGTTTAGAGGTGTCTGAAAATAATATTTATCATTCATTTAGGTAATTTCACAGTTTTTTTACATTCCATAATTTCTGTTTACTAGCACCGCAGCTACTTCTTATTTCTTAACTTGAATAATGCCTAACTTCTGCAAGGCTTGAGTAAAGCATATGTAATCATGTTTCATGGGCATACGATCAAAGTCTATGTTTATGTTCAAACTTTGCTTATGTGCATAACATGCATTTATTGCAGTGATATTAGTTGGTATCTTTGGATATTACCAGCATTGTTAAAATCCTTTTCAGGAGATCAGGTTGCTTGGATTTTACCATTTACATCTGGAGGTTTCATTTACATAGCGCTCTGTACCGTTGTACCTGATATATTGAAAGAAAAGTCTCCTAAGTGAGTATACACGAAATCTCTTTGCTTCCTCACTAACATATCCATTGTAGATGTAGTAGTTCACCCATGTAATTTTATATAATAATATTTTAGTGAGTTTGATTCCTGATGTTTGGTTCCTATTTTAAAATATTGTCCATTGTTTACCAAATAACTTCCCTTCATTTAAATTTAAATGAAATTAAGTGTGCCCTGTAAGGTTCACCTACTTCTTTGCGACCCGAGTTCTGTTGGGAGAACATTGTGGTATTACTTCCTGAATTAACCAGTTGGTTGTGATACCTCTGGCTTTCTAATTTCGCAGGAAATTGTAGTAAAAAAGCTGTTTGTAATAGTCTGCAACTATCATCAACAACTTGAAATGGAATGTAAAAGTGATACACACTTCGCCATCCGGTAGAACTTCTGTTGCAATATTGCAGTGTATGAAGTTTCAAATGAACCAATTTACAAGAGTAAAATGAAAGTAAAATAACCGCAAGAATTTTGAAACATAGTGCTCTCATTATCTTGGTCCTTGTTATCCAGGTGCAATTTTTTCAATATAGTTGATGAAGCCATTTTCTGTTTTTATCTGAATGATTTTATCTCATATTTTTCTCCTCTGATACAGAGAATCAGCCATTCAGTTGATACTACTGACGAGCGCGATTGCCATCATGAGTCTAGTGAGCATCATTGAATAACGAATAATGTGGAAATGTCCATTGCGTGCTATGCCTTTCCTCTTTATTTTTTTAACGATCTATGCATTTTAATTGTCACACTAATCTATTGTTTTGCCGTTCACCATATGTGCTCTATATTCAGAACTAAAATTTCCAATATCCAGAGTCGTGTTTTCTTTAAACAGAACTTATTCAAATGATGCATTGTAGCCACTGAACATTTTTCTATATCACGTATGTCTATACAGAAAAGGAGAATTTTGATTATTACAGTTTTCTTTACTTTTTCTTTCCACTCGTATCGTGATCTCGTACAGACTGCATAGTTGCATAAAACAATGATACGTAATTTTGAATTCAAATAATTGTTATTCTAAAAAAATATTAATTCAAACTGCAGTAAATCCAGAACATTCTGCAGTATTTTGTATTGTATAATACTATTGAATAGTTTCGTATTTTGTAGATACCAATCCACCCTGTATGGTCATCTCAAGTGCATCGTATTTGAGATTTCCATATTATGCATATAGTATGTTAAGCATATATCAGACGCCTTATGTCAAGTTATTTTTTATGCCAACTGTACTACTTATTTCCACTAGGACAATGATTCTAACTAAACCTTTTCACAAAATCTTATAACTTCAATCTCTAGTTAATAGCCCCATGGAAATTGGCTTTTCTTCAATGGGTTCACTTACAAACAATATTCAACACATTCAATGGTAAATTTGAATCAGCATTATTTATGTTTCTCTTTGAATACTAGCAGGTTGTCCCTAGCTACGTGATACTCTAGCCATCCTGCATTTCTTCCCTCCCATTGTGCAATAGCATGTTTAATTGCATTTATACAAGTGTTACATATATTGCAGTATAGGCAATACTACCATTAGTTCAGAAGCCTGAAACTATTTGCATCTTATTTCTTTCCTAAGCTCTTCAGTTTTCATTTATATAACTATGCTTATAGAACAATGCTCTTAGATTTACATTGAGCCGGTTCAAAACATTCTTATTGCTCTTGGGATTTTTAGTTTTCCTCCCAAGTAAGATATCCTATGGGAATTTTCTAATTAGATCTAATATCTGTGATAAACAAGATTTCTTGGTTTGAATACTTAAGTTTGATTATCTGTATGTGTGTATGCTTTTATGAAATGATCTAACTATTCTAAAAACTTTTTGAACTTCTATAGTATGTGGACATAATCCTCTGATCGATATGAATACATTTTGTTAAATCTTTGGTTCATTTGTTGCTACTTGGTGGAGAGTAGAAGGTATCATATTACGGTAGAACCAAATGTGGTTTACTCACTTTCTTTTTCATCTTTTCGCACAAGAGGAGGTTGTTGGGTTGCTATGATGATATTTTTGTGACAACATTTACACAGTAGGTGAATTCCACAGAGGTTGGCACATACTTTCTTGATGGGAAGTGAAGTGAAAAACAACCTGAGCATGTAAATGAAGGTGAAATGATTTGTTAGGATGCTACAATTTAGTATGTAAATAGAATTTCCCATGGTTTAACAAAAAATTTGTTGTGTTGCTATAGCCATGACTATTTGATGACTCTGAGAAGGTAACTAAATTCGATGGAGAAAATCACCCTGCTGATTGAACATAAGATGAAATACAACAATAGCATGAAAATAAAAGTAAAATGATCTGCTATGATGCAACAATTTAGTATGTAAATACTTCTAATTTCCACTATTGAACAAAAATCTTTTTCAGTTGCTGTAGTGATGACTTCCATAAGGTAGCTACATTCGATGGACAGAATGACACATACTCCATTGGTTTGAGGAGGTAAAGTTAGATAAAATTATCTGTTGTGCTGCTCTAGTTTAGTATTTAAATACTTCCATTGCTGAACGAAAGAGTCAAATCAAACACCCTGTGTGATCTAAACTAGAAAACAAATGTAAAGAATTGTTCAACAATCTCTGCCATATGATTAGAAACTGCTTGGCAACCACGTCCGGGATGAAAATACCCTATAGTTCTGGACAACTTTTATTGTCAATAGCATTGTAACAGGTTGAATGCTCACTTCACTTCCCTGATTGTTTTTTGTGCCTGCTGGTCATTCTGTTCTGCACAATAGGATTTTCTGAATAGAATAATTTTGATGGATAACAATACAATTGTCAGATTTCGTATGTGTTGACTTCGTCTGAGATTGTATTGTTCTGTTGCTAGTTTGGTTGCTCAATTCTAAACAGATGTATTTTTAGGAAGGTGTAGCTTCAATACATGTTGATACAAGATTATAAATAGTTCAGCACAATATTCCTTCATATTCCTTACATTCAGTGTCCAGGATTGCGTAAGCGATTGGTGGTATAAAATGAGTGAATTGAGTTTACCTGGGGCTAGTTTGAAATATGTGATTCAGGTGCAGTGAGAACATGAAGAAGATAGTATTATTTTTTGCTCTGGTAAGAAATGTTCTGCATTATCAGGATCAGTTCTAGTCTATCGGTTTATATTTGAAATTTGACTTCTATTGCAGGTGCAAAGTGTCTTGGGTTTTCCTCTTGAAGTACAAATTAGTAAGTAATTTTCAAGTATGAAATGTTTTGATGGATTGTGAAGTCTTTTGCTATCGGTAACTTCATACCTAATGTGTTGGCTATCTTGTTGATTGCATTAGTAGATAAATGAAAGAATTCTGATATATAATATAAGTTGATGACCTTCTGAAATAATTATTCTTTTACAGGTACAATAACTTCTATTGACCAAGTAGGAGGAATTAATGAAATCAACAAAAGTAAGGATTTGCTAGATTGAATGGAAATCTGAAACCTCAACAAAATGTACTATTTTTTTGATCAAATAATAATGATTTATCATCTGCAGGAATATCAAAAAGAGTTGGTTTGGTGCACGGTGACATTCTACCCCCACGAGGTAAGAACACCCTCCTATCTGGTATCTGGTCATCAACAACAATACCGGTGTCGCTGTCATCAAGCTTGCCTTATGATGTGGGTTTGATTATACATTCTGGCTCGCAAACCAAGAACCAGAAATAATATCATCTTTTATTACAGGCCATTGCAGCTTTTAACCTGGCAGTAGAAGAATTCAAGCTAAGAACCTGCATTAATATAGTCACCCGGACAACAGAAACCAACTACATTAGTGTTCAACCTCTTAGCGGGTAAAAGTTTTGTCTGCATTGTTTTTGTTGCTAGCATATTGTTGTAATTAGGCATTGTTCCGGCATTAATAGCATAATATTGAAGTTGTTTTGAGTGTGCTTGTATGAAAGTATTGTAACTTCTGCAGCATTGTCATTATATTTCTTTTCAGGTGTTATTCTTCTGTTGGAATGGTAGGAGGTGTACAAACCCTCTCTCTTGGATCTGGATGTGAAACAAGAGCGATAACTATTCATGAATTCCTTCATGCTTTAGGAATTTACCACGAACAGTCGCGTGCTGATAGAGACGATTATATCACAATTGAAACATCTAATGTTGAAGCAGGTATAATGTTTATTAATCTATTATGTTATACGAATACTGCAGTTGTTTGTTTGAAGTAACAATTGTTTTCAATCTAATTACATTTCATCAGACAGAATCCACAACTTCAACAAACTCACTTGGACAACAAGCAGTGTTCGACGCCAGCCATACGATTACTTTTCTATAATGCATTACAGTGCCTATTCTTTCGGGTAAAACAGACATTTTTATATATCTAATATTCTCCATATATGATGTCTAATGATATCTAACAATCATTTTATAACTCTCATTCACAGCATTGATTCATCAATTCCCGTAATTGTCACTAAAAACTCTGCCTTCCAGTCGGTCGTGGGACAGCGTTCGACGTTTAGCAGGAGTGATTCTGAAAAAGTTAACTTAATGTATGAATGCAGTGAGTATATTTTATTATTTGTTTCAAAGTTGAAACTGGAGTTATGACAATTCAATTATAAATCTTTGATAACTCGTGGTTCTTCTTGGATTTACTTTTGGTCTTACTTTTGGATTTGTATGCATCATTAGCTTTTAAATATTTTTTCTCCCAGTTTAATTGTATCATTTCCAATAGGTGATGCCTTACTAGTCAGCTACTACTGCGATTTTGAAGATTCCAAACTGTGTGGATACGTGAAAGATTTCAGCGGTGATAACTTAGACTGGATGCACTATGTCATTGGAAGCTCGTCAGTCACGTCCCCCGCAAGTCCCCCGAATACTGATGGCACCTACATTGAATCGAACAGAGGTAATGATTTTCAAATCTTACATATCAAATATTTTTTATTTTTATTTCCTTGCAATTGGATATTTATTCAACCGGATTCATATTTAGGAGGTTACATGTTGCTGGACACTAGTGGCAGTGCGGCTGGCCAGACTGGACAACTGAGAAGTATGAGATTGTTGAGCTCGGCTAGCTCACAGTGTCTTCAGTTCAGTTACTATTTAGATCGGGCTGATGCTTCGAGTACTTCTTCAATAAGGTATGGGAATAACTGCATATCTGATTTCTATTGGAAAATCTCCTTCTCCTTAGTGTTACAGTCTCACTA
Source organism: Halocynthia roretzi (assembly GCA_013436055.1). Classification (NCBI taxonomy): domain Eukaryota; kingdom Metazoa; phylum Chordata; class Ascidiacea; order Stolidobranchia; family Pyuridae; genus Halocynthia; species Halocynthia roretzi. The sequence goes on along the minus strand of QRAM01000146.1, from coordinate 77,435 downwards.
TTCATTTGCCACCTTAACAATGGTGCAATACAGCAAATTCATTGTTATAATTATGGGTGGAATGTTTTCTGTAACTTATTTTCAAGGAAGTAACAAAATAATATTTATGCAAGATATTAATGACTTTATTTTTCCAACTTGTTTTTATTTACTCAAATATTTATAAAATTTACATTGTATTATTGCAAATATGCACAGGGGACTTTTGCATTTTGGAATTTGCATTGCTAGATTGCTTGGGTAAAATAATAACTAAACTAAAATAATTTCACAGCGTCTATGTGGCACAAATCGATTCGACCACTGGAGACATCACAGCACTTGGCAGTGCTGTGGCAAATTTAAACCAAGATTACGGAAGCTCATGGAATTTACACCATGTCACGATCTCTGCACCCTCTGTTTACCGACTCGTTTTTGTGGCAACAACCGGTATGATTCATAGATGAAATACAACTTGGTTCACTCGCTTGAACAGACCAATTTAGACATTATAAGACAAATACATGTAGAAAACCACTTGCAGCCCTATTCCCTAAACAGAAACTCGGAAGACAGGTTCGACCTGACTTATTGGTTGAGATAGCTTATAACCATACCACAATGTAGCAGGTAGACAGTGGTTTTTACCAGTACACAAGTACAATCCTATATCCAATCCTCATGACAAATGTGGTCTCACATAATAAATTAAATGAAGACAGTCTCCTGGGGCAAAGACCTCAAAGGGTGACAGTTTTATAGAAATTAATTGCTAGTTCTTGGTTTGTTTTGTCATACTGCTTAGGTGCCCTAATTTTGTGATGTTTAGGTTCAAATACCAATGATGTTATTGCTATTGACGATGTGAGTGTACAAGATCGAGCATGTGAAACAGCATACCATGTATTCAGTGGGTTCACATCTCAGCTCACCACTGCTACTCAGGGTGATATTGTCTCCAGTTCGACTTCCTACACTGACGATGGATATGCATTCAATTTGGGGGTATGCATTAGTCTGTTATGATTTTTTAATTTTCACATTTCACTCAAGTAATACAGTAATTGATTTCTTGAAGGTTTTTCCAGCAGGAGCAAGTAGCTCTGTTAATGGCTACGTAGGACTGTTTTTTGGACTTACACAAGGAGATAACGATTCTTCCATTACATGGCCGTTCAGTAATCGTTTCATACAACTAACAATTCTTGACCAGAGCGGAGATCCTTTGTATGCACTCAGCAAACATGGTTCTTTTTTGACAGATAGTTCAACTACATTTGAGCAACCGGTTAGATAATTCAAATATCTTAGAACTAGGAGATTGTGTGTTGGATTTGTGCACATGTTTCATGGAATTCAAAATTTTTCAGTTCAAAGATAACACATAGATTTATCATTTCATCATTTATATTCTAAAAATTTTGTTGCTGAATGTTGTCCTGTTCTATGAGCAGACGTGTTATGTCAATGTATAATACCTGTGATAATTAACTTAATTTTTTCTTTTAGAGTGGATCCGTAAATTATCGGGGTTATAGTAACTTTATACAAGCTTCTGAGCTTACATCATCTTCCAGTGGTTATTTGAAAGGAGACAACTTATTGGTGTCGGTCTTGATTACGAAGAGTGGTAAGCACATTAATGGTTTAGGACTATCATACTGCCATTTATTTAATCATACTGAGTCTCAAGTCTTGGAAGCAGGTTAAATGCAAGTCCTGTTAATTTCCACATTTAGTTGTTGCCCATCAGCTTAAATCCATTTAATAAATTAACTACCATGCATTTTTAAGCACACATTGGGATAGCTTGCCAATCTACCATGGAGATATCTTTCATAAGTTTATTTATTTCTCTTTAATTGTACAGACCCTAACTACGAACATGTGGCCCCACGAATAACGTTTTCAGTTGGGCCTGGCGCTTCCTTAGGCTTGCCCTGCCTAATATAGTTAGCTTTTTTGATAATGAGATAAGGCTTACTTTAAGCAGATCAACCATGACACTGACACACACCAAGTTCACTGATTCTACTAATGTACAGAAACGACGACAACCACAACATCTACAACTACTACCACTACTACAACAACAACCTCTACCACAATTACTACTCCTATTAAGCCTGCAGAAACCACAACTACCACAACTGAGAGTACCATAAATTCAGGGAGGAGAGCTTCTTCTCAATCTCCAGATTTATATGTTCTACTGTTATGGATAGTTCTAAAATTGTCTTAAGCCAAATGAGTAAATTTAACAGTTGGATTCCAACACTGGACAAAACNTATATTATGTGGATTTAGATTAAAATTAGTCAATATTTTTTAATCCTTTATTTATTGTTAAACGTATGTTATTGAAACTGTGAATTTTGTTTTCATTGTAATAAGCCTAACTAGTGATATGATATACATAATGATCTGGATATAAAAGCCATTTTGAAGTAAATTGAAGAATTGAAATAGATTTTATATTTATTGTTGTCTGATTGTTCTAACATGTTACCATTATAAAGTCCCAATGAAATGAGTAGTCATGTAAATAGGAATGTTCCTGTTCCGCGAGATTAAGTTATTATGAATCTTGCTGTCTGGCCCAGCAAATCAAGTCTAGACATGTCATTTCCGGGGTTTGTGTACTTGTCTGATAACAATTCGCCAGAAAACTGCTTCGCGAGGAATATGGTTTCCGATATTGTTTTGCCTTTGTAGATAGAATTCCTAAGACAAATATTATTCGTGTTATTACCACCGCAGGCGTTTTCGTAATACAGTAATTATTTTATATTAGTACTGTACATATATAGTATATATATCAGTTACCACACAAATAAGTGAACTGAATCTTCCGCGAGATGGCAGTATGGTACTGTTAAAAAACATTCCGTTCTTCGGTGTGTAGTGTATTTGCACATTGCAAAGTGTTTCGAATCCGAAGTTAAGGCAGGTGACAATTTCGTCCGATTTTTAAAGTTTTATATATAATCAAAATCTGAAAAAGGAATATAAGTACGATGTAGGGGGTGTTGTGGTACTGCTTGTGAGATTTGATGTAGTCTCTTTATAGTTCTTGGAGTTTATTATAACGATGTTAAAGGTCAACTAGCTACAACGAGAAAACCTTCCTGTATAGATCAACACATGTACAAAGAGTAAGGTTTTTTTCAAAGTTACAGGTCGTAAAAATGCTTTGGTAGGATGTCGTTAGCGAAGCTTTTGCTTTCTTCTCAGCAGAAAATTCTGTTGAACCACGGGTTTTCTAGCATCAAAGCCCTCAGTCCCGTTTGCATTTCCCAAGTAAGATTTCGCAAACCCAAATGGATGGGACGTGCGTCTTCGAAAGAAGGGATTTATTTCAACAAACCGCAACCTTCCGAAAACGACTTGAAAAAGGCAGAAGTGATGTATCAAAAGTACAATGCTCTTTTGCAATCGATAGTGGCTGCATTACAAGAGGAAGTTTTACTTAAAGAACAACAAAATACGACAATGTATGGCTATGAGAAATGGAACGAAGCAGCGCATCACGAAAAATGCATGGCTTACATCAAAAAAGAAAATGAGAATATGGCATTAGCTAGAAAAGAAAGACTAAATCAAATAATGAAAGATCAAATGATGAAAGATCAGGAGGAAAATGATCTATTGTGCCAGCAGTGGTTAAAAAAAGAAAAGGAATTCATAGAAGATTCAGACGCTGTGATTGAAGAAAGCAAAAACTGGGTTAATATTGATAACTTAGAGAAGAAAATTTTGTATGCAATTGAAAACCCAATAAACTTCAATTTTGCGGTACAGAAGTCTGGGATGATTAAGCATCGTACTTACCTTCCCTGAGTCTCCGTTGATGATATTGTTTCAATTTGATACCGATTGATATCACACTCAATTCAAAATGTAGTAAATTCGGATCACAATTTAAAAGGAATCCGCTATCTACTAGGGTTATATTTCAGTGATTTTCAAAGACCCTTAAAACTTGTTTGTTGGTAGCGTAGCGTTGTCAATCATCCATGACTAGGATGTAATGCACAGTTATTCTGTAACAAGAACCAACTTTAACTTTTTACAATGTGGAAGTCCTCATCTGAGATTTTCAATTCTATCCATTTTTCAACAGTGATTTTCCATATAAATTGCGAAATGCCGGAGTCACAATTCAAACGTTGATCTGCTTCCTTTACCACTAGTTCTATCGACAATGATCATTTCCGTGTGCACCATACAATTTGTAATTATAAAAATGCGCTTCATACGTTATCAGAATCTATCTGGTTCTTTGGTGCACCTTTTAACAGAAATAGCCTTATATTGCGCAAAGTATGGAAATCATTATCAATGTATGATCCAGTCATCAGTAACTCTTCTGTGCTAATTACTAGTAAAAAGCATTTCATTCCTTGCATTCCATTTCATTCATTCACAACAAATCAAATGAATTCCTGTGACATATGTTCTCTTGCTTTGTTCCTGTGAATTCACATCTCCAATTACCATTAGCTTTTTTATCGTTACTATCTTATAATTTTGTTTGTTTCTGTTAGAACAAACCAACCTTAAAATTACAGTAGCATATTTGAGATTCGTAAAATGGAAAATGAAACGTCAAGCACGATGAACGACAACGTGATTGTACAAGATTCAAACCTGGAGGATAAAAGAGAATGTGATTCTCTCACTCCTGTCAAAGATTCAGAAGATGCAGAACCACCTGAAAATGGTATCCAGCAAATGGATGTCGAAATTGATGATAAACAAAAGAACCCTTCCGAAGAAGAGAGCACTTTTCAGGATGACATCATCCAGTCGCTTGAGTCTCTGTTAAAAAAATGTGAATTAGATGTGGTGGAGGTTGATATCAACAACAGCATCCCAGAAATTCATGAAGACAAGGAGATTTCATCAAGCCCGGAAAAAGATTGTGATGAGGATCAGGCAAATGTGAATGAAAAAGGCACATCAAAGTTATCGGTATGTTAGCAAGCTTTACGTGGAGTTTTTCTCGATTGGCATAAAAATTATTGCTATAACCGGACTGAAGTTATATAATTCATGAATTTAAAGTCAAGACTTAACAATGGCTATGACACATCCTCAGATTCCAAATAGGTAGCTAAACTACATTCTTGCAATTTTTAATGTACCAGATTTTTTGAAAGAACGTACCTGACAAGACTATAATTAGATTTCTCCATTTTGAAATCGGACAATTAAATGAGTGCTGACAAAAAAAAAAGGGGAATTGAAGTAGATTGTCGTATATTTGACAATGAATGATCGATCAAATATTTTTTGTGGTAGAAACGTTACAGATATTCATGTGGCCCTCACGGAAAAAAATCTTGCTCAGCTCCAAGATATGTTAACCGAACCTTATATTTGGTTTCACAGGTGGCAGATGAAGTCAAGGCTCACCCAGTCAAAGACTGTATATTGGAACCACTTACCTTCCCTGAAAATACAGCGAATGCTTCTGAAGAAGGTGCGTTAAAATTTGAAGATTTACCATTACATTGAATCTGTATAAAATGTTAAGTGTAAAAGATATGTATATTCAACTCCAAAATTGTCGCTTGTCTGTTCATAGTTGAACTGAACGAGTCTGAACCAGATGTCAAGGATTCAGCAAGCCGATCAGTAACGCCGTGCCTTTTATGCGATTACGAAGTGGATAATATCGAAACAAAAGAACAACAAGATGACTACTTGTGCCACATTGTGGTTGAGCATAAGTTAGTGATCGCGGATGTGAAGTTGATTGCTGACTTTAGAAGGTATCTCTTGCGCGCCCAATATTTTTTTATTTTTGACTGCTTTTTAATCTTGTTCGTATTTTGCAGCTATGTTCTGTTCTGGAAGAAGAGATTCAGTGAGCAGCCAATAACAGATTTCTGCACAATTATCAACACAAACACGAGCGAAAAAGACAGACACGAAAGCGAACAATATTCCTTGCTTTGTGACGAACTACCGGAAGATCGAACACTTCGAGAAAAATTGCAACTAGAGAGATTGGTGAGTAAAGCAGATATGGCAGTTCACATCAGTTTCACTGTTACTATATTTCTTCGAATGTAAGCACTGTATAATATTTATTTTTTGGTCCCTTTATATTCTTAGTTTCTAATAATAAAAAAGTACAGTGTTTTATTGAATACCACATTCAATTTTTACAGAATGCAATGATTGTGTATCAAACTGAAGAGAGAAATGATAAACAATTGGAAAGAATGTGTCTGTTTTGTACCAAATTTTTTATTGTAAGTGTTAATACATTAAAGTTTATTCATCCGACCTCTAGTTTTTATTGCATATTTCTTGTTATCAGGGAAACCGGATCGATTTATTCAATCACATGAATGAAGACCATAATTTCAATGTTGGACATCCTGACAATCTAAGTAAGATACATTTTTAAGTTCTTTTATTATGCAACTAATTTCGGCAATCCGATTGATATGATTTTTCCATTCAGTCAATGTGGAAGAATTTCTCAACCAAATAGAGAAAAAGTTGAATGAGTAAGTACTGCATTAAATGCAAAAAACTATTTTTATGCTTTTTGTCCTTCAAAAACACTACTATTAACAGATATAATATATCCATCAAATCTTTTTAGGCTGCAGTGCCTGTTCTGCGAAAAAGTTTTCAAAGACAGACCTTCCCTTCGCGAACACATGAGGAAGAAATCTCACCGTCGTTTGAATCCTAAGAATAAAATCTATGACCAGTACTACATCATAAATTATTTGGTAAGCTACCTGCAAAAAAAGTACACATTCTCTGAATATCATTATAAAAAGTAATGCAGTTTGTTGATGAAGACTTCGAGGAGAGAAAAAAATGTTTATAGCTCCTGTTGAAGATCTCCATGAAAATACGAGTTTCTGTCCCATATCAGTCGTTCTGAACTTAAACCTCCTAAAGACTGGACAGAAAGCTTTGCCCTGCAGTCTGTAGGTTTCAACTTCAATCTGACCCTTTTTCTCTATTTCAGGAGCTTGGTAAAAATTGGGAAATCCTGCAAGGAGAACCTGACCAGTTTGAAAACCTAACTGAGTGAGTACTTGATTTTATTATTATTACATTTTTAATTGATACAGTACCTTCAGGTTTTACATTTCAGTATATTAGTATAGTATTTATCTCAAATTTATATTTACACTAGGCTTAATACTAGGAATAGTGTATGATTTTCGCCAACAAAGTCATCTGGCAGTTGAAATTAGTTCTCAGTGAGTTTTATTCTTAGTGCATACTGATCATACTAGTAAACTTACTTCTGAGCTATTTTTGGAACTAGGAACTTTCTGTCAAAAGGTATTTGTATCAAGTTGAGAATTTCACTATTTACCTAGTTCCGTTAAATTGTCGTTGGGAGTTATACTGAGAGTGAGATAAATTGCATGTTTGTTAATTTCTAGTATTAAATCATGGCCTCTAAGCCCAATGAAACAAAGCAACACAGCATGTGACTTGCGTTTATACAATCATAGTATATATAAGTAGTAATTTGTAATTGCACTAGTCAGTTATTTGCTGATCGATTATCTGATCTCTAATTCAAGTCTTTTATTGACACAAAATCTTTGTACAAAACAATGTATTCACAAAAACTGATTTTCTGAAAGAAAAAATTAGGGAAGACTATTTTATCCAGTCCGACAGTAATCTCCTCCCTGTGAAAAAAAATGGGAGGTATAGTAAAACATAGCAACAAGCATTTTCATGATTATAGTAGAACAAATACCAAAACTAAGATATAGAAACAGTTCTTTTTTTGAAAGATTATTTTCTACATTTCAGTTTATTTTAGTTGTGATTTTTGCCATCAGGGAATTAATTGGCTCTTGACTGTGTAAAACTTGTAGTAGCTGTAAAGTACACGACACCTTTATTGAATCTAATAGCGGCGTCACTTAGTCAGTACTGCAGTTTTAATAGAAAGAGTTAGTAAAAGTAGACACAGAAAAAATATTTGGCAAATAGTTGGAACTTGATTTTGTATCCTTTATGTGGTAACTTTATTGTTAGTTGTATTGGTATGTGATAGCTCTATTCAACTAATATTAAGAGCAAGGTAACTTTCCCATGATTTTAATGTATTAAACCAACACTAGTCAAAAGTTATTTTCAGAGGTAGAACTCCAAATATAATGATAGTAATTTCCAAGTCTTTGTCATAGTAGTTTATTTTTACCATTTCAATATAGCTGTGTAACAACCATTGGTACACTAACCAACTTTTTTTTTTGGCAATTGGCATTCTGAACCAAGGCATAGGTATTGTACTTCTTCACATCTTAGATTATAAACCATTTACCACCGGAGCATTCATATTGTCGTATTGATAGAAATTTTTTCCTTTGAATGACCCTCTCCCAACTTTTCCTATGCCGTTGTGATTCCCCGCCAAGATGTTTCCGTTCGGCATTTCAGTGGTCATTGGTGTAGGGGGGGGAGGAGCTGGCGATGTGATAGATAACATGGTCGGTGATGTTAAGTCGCTGTCGCTTGATGATGATATCTTGCTGGTTAACGATTTGCTTCTGGTCGTTCGTTCTTTTCTTGAAGCCATTGAACTGTGTGTGCTTGTTACATTCAAGGTTTTAGCTGTAAACAATGGATATCTTTGTAGAATCGTGTGTTACGGCATTTTGACAAGTTCCTCTGTTGTAAACACCATCATTTACATCTGGTGGTGTTTTGGTTTTTCTATTATGTAATAAGATAAGTAGTGTAGATGCGTTAAAGGATGGATGGATGGGTGAGTGAGTGATTGAATGATGTTTAAGAGTTTGTGGGTTCGTTCCCTTAGATTCAGTAGTAACACTTACAAATGTCATTTGCTCCTGGAGAATTAAGCCACCATGACAACTTGCTGTTGAGTATATTCGACATGTCAAACTGCCCTGCGAATTGTTCCAGATCTGGCATGAGGATGGTTGTTGGAGAGGTTACGTCGTCTGCGGAGCTCATTGATCCTTTACGGTAGTCTGGAATGTGATATTATGAAGTGTTGTTACCCAGCTAATCTGCTATGCGTTCTACTTAGTTTTGAAAGAATTGCTCACCAGGCAGCGCAAACAGTTTTACTGACCAACTGTAATCTTCAGAAAGGATTAGTTTTCCAGTTTTTGTCAGTGCTACCGACCATGGGAAATGAAGACCGTCAACTCCTATGCAAAATAATGAAACAGAAATTATATGATGACGCTTATGTGAAAAGAAGTTTCAATAATCGAAATATAGTCAATTGAATTTAATAATCTCTCAATACGGTTGAGGCACACTACCTGTCGCTACATGCCGAATAAACGTTCCCTCAGTCGTAAACATGTCCACTCGGTGATTCCAGCAGTCTGCCACAATGATATTATTCTCATTGTCAATGCTGATGCCTCTCGGTCCCTGGAACTGACCTCGTTCTGGACCCTCTCCTCCGAATGTATAAAGTAGCTCGCCCTGTAACACAGATCACAAGTGTAAATACCATTTGCAAAAGTCACTTCTGTAGTTTCGTAGTGTGGGAAAAATTTTTTCGTGGGAAACCTAATATATCATTCAGAAAAACAAAGCTTTGCTTAAAAGCAGTAGCACTTTTTCTGATGCCACCCATATCTATTTAGTCATGCTGTCAATTACTCTCATTCATACTCAGATTCTGTGGCTTTAAATGTTTGAAGGAGGCGTAACAATGTTGTAACTAAGTGCGTTTGTTTTTGGTTGTTTTAGTATATTGAAGTAGGTTATTATTAATTTATATTTCATACATAAACAGCAATCGAATAATTTTTTATCAATCATTCAGTCAGATTTTTAACTCAAGAATGCTCCTATCCTCGTAACGATGGGTGAATTTGTGCTTAGCAGGAGGCATTTTTGTAGGAAGTATTTTTAAGTTCCCTTTTATCTACCTGAGAATTGAATTTCTTCACATTGCAGTCTCCACTGTCCGAAACAATGATATTGTTTTGTGAATCGCATGCAACATATCTGGGTTCAATCAGCTTTCCTTCACTGTTGGTGCCAGCCATACCAAATTGGTCAATGAAAGTGCCATCATCCCTTACAAAATCAAATCATTATTTAATAAATAATTACATTTAGTAGCCTAGAAACTATAAATCCAAAACTTGTGCCAAAAATTCAGATGGAGCTTACTTGTAGATAGTGATGCAATGCTTCCCAATATCTGTGATCACAAGTCTGTTGTGTTTGTCTACCGCTATGCTGTTGCAATTGGAAAACATTCCTTTTCCGAATCCAAGCACTTTCTTCCCCTCGTGCGTCCAAATGTACACCTGATCCTCGCAACAAACCACAATATCATCGTTGTGTAAAACAGCTATCCCTGCCGGTCTGAGGCTTTTCCCGTTCACCTGTTAGAATACATGAGATCGTGATGGATTGTGTTGCTGATAGCTCCGGAACTAATAAAGATAACTTGTTGTTCCCCTTTTTTTTATAACACGCTGGTGGAATTATAATTGGGCTTTTGCAGCCGGGGTTTCATGCTACTTGAATTGTTTTGGCGGTACGTCATTTTGCAGAAATATAAATGTACTAGTTTGTTTGGAATATTTTAAAAGATTAGCTATCTGAGGTAAGCGAAATTGTTGCCAGTATCACTGACTCATGATCTTGGAAGGATATTATCATACGGTTGATTTGAATTTGACTAATACCATTTGTTTATTATCAATGACCTTGGCAAACGTGTAGTTGATCCAAAAAATCGAATGAGCTTTAACCCTGTTTTTGGAGGAGAGTTTCATAGCAGAGCTTATGTGGTCATCTCAGATTATTCATTGTTCTCAGACCATTGTAGTGCTGTTATTACTAAATCGTCATTATCATATCGTGGTTCAATTTTCATTACCTCAGTTTTGAAAGAATCCTTGAAATGTCCGTGCGGATCAAAAATCTGTATTTTGCATGCATCACTGTCTGAAGTTATGATTTCTCCAACGGAATTTACAACTAAGTTCGGAGTAGACTCAAAATCACCGTCGCCGGTTCCCTGTTTTCCGATCTGTTAGTGTTAAAATGAAAGAGTTAGATTAGTGATAATATGTAGGACAAATTGCTAAATACTCGCAACAAGAATTGAGCTCAAGTAATAGAATATATATTGATGTTAGTGTGAATTCATCATAGCGTGATTTGTTGTTTAAGTACGTTTCTATAAACTTGCAAGTAGAAAGGGTAAATGTCACAGCTTCGAGTAGGTGTTTTTGGCATCGAACCACCATTATTTATGGGAAAGTTTTCAACATGCTCGACTTCACATGAGTTTCAGTTGTTTTCTATATATTACATTTCTTAATTTAACGTAACAGGCTACTAAACCACCCTGGAAGCCGTTAAGTCAGCATATCTAAATAATCATCAATAACAATGATTGGAAAAATAGCTTGAATCATGTCATTTAAATTCTGTAATGCTCCCGCCCACATTTTACTTAGTGCTAAATGTTCTTACTTGCTTGATCAACCGGGTTTCGATCGAGTCAAGTCGTTGAAAGTTGATTCCATTTTTGACAATAGTTAGACTTGGATCTCCGATGCAGAAGGCATCTAGGTCTCTTAGTACCTGTCAAATGAGACGAATATTTGATAAAATTTTCACTATGTGATATGAAGTATTAGAAGTATTGTACCATATTGTACCATATTGTACCATATGTACCATATTGTACCATATGAAATCTTTCAACTTACCGTATTGATAGAATTCGGGAAAGGCGTTTTGACAGTTTCCAACCTTCCGAAAAGCGGTGGTATTCCCATCAAATCTTCCGAGTTGAAAGAGAATTGAATCTGATCTGTGTGATCTTCCTTGTTATACTTGATAGCTGGATGAGTTTCAAGGAGTTGTTGTAGAATTTGTGTCATTTGATTATTCAGTCCCAGCACTTCTTTCGGTGTTCCATATTCAAGCACCTGTAACATTACATTATCAAACTTATAGTACTGTATTAGAGGTTGTTAAATGCTATGAATACTTAGATAGTTTACCAACTATATATCATGGTTAATGCACACATTTACTTGAAAATTCATAATGGATATGTGATTTGATGATTACCTTTCTTGAAAATTCTGCACAAGACATGAGAGAACTCAGTTGCATTTCTACAGAGTCGTCATCTGCATTTATCTGCTTGATCTCGTTCATGTGAAGGTTGTGCAGCTCGTCTATCATTTCTTGCTTTCTCTGTTTAAGGCAATCATATATTGAAATACATGACAATTAAGTTATGGATTAGGGTTCATGGGAATGCTGTATTGTAAAATATAAATAATATGAAACTTGATAGAATGATAGAATTATTGTGTTTTTCAACAGTTTTTAATGTTTTGTACAGGTGTTACAATAATAACCAGAATACAATAATAGCATTGATTTTTTTAAATTTGGGTTCCTACGTAACATTGTTGTTCTTGGTATTAACTGAGTTGTGGTGTAATGAATGCATTCTTATCACAGGATATAATCCATTCACCATACCTTAATGGAATATCCTGCAGTTCAGCATATCATATCTCAGTTGATTGTGGTTCAAGATAATATTTTATAATTTTGAAACTGACGTACAGAGAAGTCGTTTACTCGGATTATAATCCAATTTGATGTTTTTCGATCGATCAAATCGATCTATTATTTCCACCAAAAATTTCTTCTTTAAATTAGCGGAATTGATATTTGAGAAATATGCTGATCTCATGATCACCATATCATATTAAAGGATTCTCCCTAAAGCCTACACCACATATTTTGATGGATTCGAGCTATACTGGATTCATTCCCATTTCTAAGTTATGTAAATTGGTAGTTTCAAAAGACTGGGGTAGTGGTAAGTTTTATTTTGTAATGTGCACATGTCAGTGTGGAGAAATTCATAAAACTGTTATTGCAGTAAGATTTTTTGATTTGAAACGGTTTGCATTTTATCTGATAATTCCTTGAATAAAACTGAGTTAAAATAAGGTTTCTCTCTGGCTGGCTTGTGTATACATAATATATACTCGTGCTATACATCCCTTGTACTGTTGTTGTATTGAAGGTGTAGCTCTAGCCTTTCATCTGACAATAAATACACATAGTCTAAGGATGAAGAATGAGGTGGTGAATACCGATATCCACACCTAACACGCTCCAACTAACAGACAAGTTGGCGATCACTGAATCTCTTTTTATGAATCATGTTGTTAAGACGAAAATAAATTGCTTCTCTCATTAGTCATTTAGCATAGGTGAAATGGTTCAAAGAGATATAACACGGTTCGCCAAATTTCCAGTATCTTGAAAGTGCAATATATGTTTGTGGTTAGATCAACACAGATTGCTGTAGTCGATTGGTACATAATGGTAATTGGTTTTTGTGGTGTAAGAAGAAGGAAATACTTTGTTCGTTATATAGGAATTTACACTAGAGGTTTACCATCAAGGCATAATTTTTCAAGCTGGAATGCTACTTACTCGTTCTACTGCCGAAATGAACCTTTCGCAAGTTTTGTTTATCTCGAGTTCAGCTTGATCTTTGACTTGCTTTTTCAGTCTCTTTAGTTCTTGCATGCTGTGTTGCATAGTGCGCAATACCTCGGTTTTGTTTTTTGCAGAGGAAAGGAACTTTTCGATCTTTGAAAAGTGTAAAATAAAATTTGGATAATACTTTTTTTGGAAAAGCTCTGTATTTCTTAGCCTAGCAATGTTTACTGTTTGAACTTAAAGAAAAAACTATCCAAAGGATTGTGTTTCATTGTAAATTATAGAAAAAAAACGCCAGTTTTTGTGCTGTACTCTTGTATCACAATTTCAGCATATTGTTTAGTTGTGAAAATGGGGAAAGTTTACAGATCATTTCAAAATTAACGTAAGAAGGTATTACGGATACTATCTGATCGTAATTGATGTAGTCCGGTAGAAATATCCAATTTTGCATTACCGTTATGCTCTGGCTGACAATTTCTTCTTTGAGTGATCGTCTTTTGTGGCATGAATGACTTGATTCCACGCATTCGTGGCATATGGGACACTGACATGACTCGCAGTAGATTTTGGCCGCTTCGCCTTCATGAATCTGTGTATGAAAATCGTATTAGGTTATGGAAGTTGAGGTTTTGTTTCTGTAACCATGTGGCTTGTTTTGATTATAAAATTACTAGTGAAAGGTGAAAAGTTGAGGTTTTGATAATTGTTGCACTGACGTTCAGTATCGCTTTGATCAAACGAACTTACGACATATCTGTTCTTGATCCCACGAAATCGGAATTACACTTTGTCTATGTTTTGTCGCTGATGTTATCGCTTATGTTTTTGACAATAAATCGATTGTACGGGTCTACAGGTATCTGCATTTACTATTTTTCGGTACGTGGACGAATGAATTTATATCTGGTTTAAGGCCAAGTGTGTAACATGATAAGAAAACGACCCTCTGAATTACGTCATTTACTTTTTTAGCATAACATTTGCAGACGACGGATACGTAACGGGATATTGTGGTAATGGATTCGTGTCGGGTCCGTAGAGTACCATTCAAAACTAAACTCCATACTTTACAAAAATATCCTTGTTTCAAATGTTATTTTAATATTCCGTGAAAGTTATAGTATCGTTATTTATCCTCAGACACCGTGTTATTCGAGTTAACTGCTATTGAAATTTATTGTTTATGGCGTGTTTATTTCTAAACCGCACAATGCGAGGTCTTGGTATTCGAGGCATTTCTATGCAATACTTCTAAATCTTTATTTGTGTACTAAGCAAGCTCCACTGAATCTCTATTAATAATCCGGGTTCATTGGAATGCTCTTGTTGTGTTAGCGAATTGTGCTGGTTAAAAATTATATTGTTATTTCAACCTGAACTGCCGGCCACCGGTAATCACGCCATAGAACCGGTAGCGGTTTCCTTGGAACGGCACGTTCGGTACCTATTGTGTTGAGACAACCATAGCACATCGTTGTTTATGTAGGAAATGACATTCTGAATTGTTGGCATTGTTTGAAAGTAATGATTCCATAAATAGCTGAAGTTGTAATTTCTGACATTACTGATGAGTGCTTGCGGAAGTTGCTCTCAAATTCCATTAATCGTAAATATAGATTTCTGGCGTTTACAAACAGTTTAAGTGTTGGGAGAAGTCTTTTGTAACCAATTAACCACTTGGTCAACGTTAATTGCATGCCGATAAGCGCAAGGCATCTGTGTTCAGAATTAAACTTCAACTTGATGCTCCCGAACATTTAATTGAACCAGATTTCCTGAGGGCAGAAGACGTTACCGTATACTACTAGGCAATCTAAGGTCATTTATTCGTACTATGTATCGATATAATGCGGTTACTGACGTAATGATAATGATTTCTGTACGTCAGTGAACATTTAATAATATATACCGCAGAAAAAATTTCATTGTTTATGTGTCTCTCTGAAGACTTTAAATGCCGCACAACCACGTATACATTTGTTAGAATTCTACGTGAGAGCCAGTGCGGTGAATTATTCAACAATCATCCGCCACCCCGTACTATTGAACTATGGGTACTATTGTGGAAATTGGATTATGGGTCATCCACTCACCATGCAATAGATCTTTGCCCGGCTCTTCAATTCCTTGTTGTGGATCCCGGACTCGAATTCCGACAGCGAAACGATTTTATGCCCCCTGGTCAATTTGGTACGTCTATGCCAGGTCGAACACTCGTTGCAAAGGAAGTCGGTGCAGTCCAGGCATCTCGCGGTCGCAGTTTTTCTATTGTCGTCATCACACGTGTCGCACAACAGTGACGTGCCTTGTTTGTCGTCACTGCTTATTTCCTTTACCGTTTTCAGCATGTCTGCCATGCTGGATATGAAAAAATTGTCTTTCAGTCCGTCGATGCCGTCGTTTGTCAGTGGTTGCGCGCATCGACAAGTTGGACAGAGCAAGGCAGACGCGTTCGGGGTTAGGTACGCTTGCAGACATTTCTTGCAGAAGGTGTGCTGACAGTTCAGACTTTTCGGACAAGTGTATGTTTCGAAACATATCTGACATGTTAGGAATTCATCATTAATTTTCGTCAACAAGTCAAGAGAATTGGCCATCTTGTTTTGCCCCGCAAACCTGAAATTGATCAAATATATTATTTAATCTTAACCGATTTCCAGACATATTTAGACGAAAGTTAAGCGATGTACGTGGCTTTGACACTCAATTACTATTAACTGTTTGCTTTTGGTTTGAACGGCACTTAAGAGACCTTATCTGGCTATATATGAACGCAAAGTTAGTTCTTCATGATAACCAACACCGAACACACCTGCTTCCTTGTCGATTGCTTGTATTGTAATGGAACAGTTGTTGTTTTTAATTAGTTTATAACACCTAGGCTACTATTATTTGCGTGTTCAATCAACTACACAGAAACTGAATATCAGTTCGCTCTTTTGGAAGAACAGGAACCGTTTGTCGTAACCACACTCGATGTAATATAAGTCTATAGTGCTGTAAAGCGCATTAAAATGTCATAAACCTTATATGATGCCTAATATCTGAAATTTGATCGCATGTATAGGGAACGCTCGCACCTGGGTCAGGCCTGATTTAGTTTCTGAAATTTGACCCTAGTACCCACTCATGATGTGCTTGATGTATTGTATTTAGATATATTAGTCGTATAACAAAGGATAAACGTGGCTCAACAGTCGAGATGAAACACGTTACATTAAGCTCCTGCCTTAAACGAATTCACTTTATCATTATTATTGTTAAATTATACTTAGTTTGAGAAACTAACTGATCCTTGTCAAGAAAGCCTTGCAAGGTTGTCAATCCGACATTACTTGTATAACAGCTCAAATGTGGTTGATCGGTGATTTAAGTACAGTTAATTTGAACCTGAGCCCAGATAATTCATCATGAAGTCCAGTTAAGAATTATTTACATCGCGCAAAGCTGCTTGACGCATACTTGTTTTATCTAGTTCCGGATTAGTCTTCCGTTTTTAGCTCCCGCGGTCATCGCGTATGTTTCGTATAAAAGTTTCATTGTGTAAGGTCATTCAATAAAACATGAACTAATTTAAACCGGTCTGTGTGGTCTTGTATTCATTGTAGCAAATAATATTTTGATTATTAATGTCGATCGTTGAACAGCTTTTCTGAATTCGCTCTAGCGATTCAAGTTTTCGGGGACAAGTGATCTCACTGTTTTTTCCTGCAAAATCGATATGAACTCAATCTTATGCTTCGCATCTTCCAATTTTATGCGTGTGAAAAGTTTGTTTTGACCACCCAGTCCGAATCTTGATAACTCTTGGCTTGCAAAAATTGTAAACTTAAGACGCATATAGGTTTTAAAATGGATTTTTAAGCCTCGCCTTTAGTTCTCCGTTTCCTACCAACTGCGTACTCTAATTCTTGATTTTAGGCCGTTAAAAGTATTCATCAAAGCAAATATAATGAAAACTGCTCTCCCACGAGCTATTTTTAACTGTGCAGATCTACAGTGAAAAAAAATCCGTACAAGTACAAAGTAATGGAAGTACTTCAGTAAAAACGTTCTGCCAAATTCCACAAAAGCTTGTTTCATAAACGTGATGAACTCGCCCTTATAGATGATCGTGCGTTTAGCAATGCGGGGTTCACTTAGATTCAAGTAGTGCAAATGCATCCTGCCTCACCTGATGTTCTCCTTGAATATGTTATATTCAGTCGGCGTTCTTGTTCTTGAGGGACTCATCGGTATTTGCAAATGGTTTAGAATAACGATTTGAGTGACATCGAATTACTCAAAATTCGTAGAATTTCATAAAAAATATATTTTGCTATTTTTTTTCTTTGTCTGTAATCTGTTAGCAGCTAACTGAATTGTAAAGTACTAAAAAGGTACAAACATTTATTTGCTGAATGGTAGAAAATGATACTTTTTTTTACTAGTTTTTACCTTGCTGTTGCATTATATTGTTATTAGATATGAAGTTAAAATTATGAAGTAAACTTAGACTATATACTGTATATGATAATTCTTAAATATACAACGGAACTGCAACCTGAATTAAAACTATACACGCGAAGTAGACCATGAGTTACCTACAATGTATATTTTATTACAAAATATACCACGTCGCCATATTCTGTATTCTAAATTCATCACGCTACTATTGCCCAAAAATTCGGTTTCAATACACCGAGCCTTGCTACTGTATCTTGGCCAACTGGAGTGAACTTTGATATCACAGAGTTGCATCGACTATTGCTCTTTTTCCTTAAGCGTTATTATAATCTTGTGAAACGGATATTTCTCACACGCTAGAAATAAACATTGCATCGTACGAACTGTGCGAGCGAGTGCGAACTTATAGTTTCCAGACTAATTGACTTCAACGTAAAACCGCGACTAGACGTTGTTTTGAGGCGAAAGGACTGGAAAATGCCAAATAATATTACTCGCTAATAGCTGTACATCTGACCCGCTCAAACATGCGTTCTCTGTCTGAGCTAGACTGTTCATTAGGTAATACTTAAATTGTGATTCCTTGCTTTACTTCGATTACTAAAGTACATTAGTTTACTTTTCTCCTCAGTAAACACGGTAAACGAGAAGGAGCTATTTGAAGAAACGATATCATTTTTGTAAATAGTGCACTGCTATTACACTCTACTGGTCTATTTTTTTTTACCGTTCCACGAGTGTTCATAGTAGCAGCACTCATAAAGTCGTAACACTACTCAAACCCAACATCGGCGACTGTAAATTAAAATTAAGTTAGAGGATTTCAGGGATAAGAAATATCGCTACAGTATTTCGCTTTTGTTCCGCCCCCCAAAACCTGGAATTCTTTTGTCCTTTCCTAATTCCACTACCACGAGTTTCTCTTGTCCAATATTCCTTTGTTTCTTCGGGTTTTCTTTGCTCCTATCGACGGTGATCGATAGTTGTGAGTACTGACATACTACAGGCCTGCGGGTTCAATTATGTCACCTGGTTTTGGCCTACGAACTTCTAGCCTATAACTTTCTAACTAATTTCAAGCTCCCACCGCTTCACACGCTGTAACATTACTAATCTTTTCACGAATGTTTTATGCCCTGGATAGTCTTTGTAAAATTCTTTTCGGGCGTGAAGTTAAGGCGAAAACAATTTAAATTCTTGTTATACTCACCACGTTATTGAAGTAACCA
Organism: Halocynthia roretzi; assembly: GCA_013436055.1. Lineage (NCBI taxonomy): Eukaryota > Metazoa > Chordata > Ascidiacea > Stolidobranchia > Pyuridae > Halocynthia > Halocynthia roretzi. The sequence continues at coordinate 58,278 of QRAM01000146.1, read as the reverse complement.
TTACAAATAAATACGATTTTCTAACGCTAAATTCCGTTATCTTACAGTATTTCTGAATAAAGATCGGCCCTGTGATTCATCCTTAGCGCAAGCTCATGCTCGCGATTTTGTTATGACAACAATCTTAATGCGAATTTGCAGCTCTCTTAGTAAATTTATCCTAGGTCCCTCGGTGCAACATCAAAGGACTGGACGTCGTTCTAAAAAATGACTGCCCAATTAATCAATCATCATAACTAGCTGCAACGTTTAATGATCCACATGGAAATAGTAACAGTTCCTATCATAGACTTATCCTCAAAGCCTTTCCTTGTTTAAGGCGAGATCCCTCTGAAGCAGTTAGCTATTGTAGTTATGAACGAAAAGGTCATAAAACCTCGCGGGCGGGTTCAAGCTAAACAAGAAACAATCTTGCCCTCTACCACTTGGATCCGGTCTTATAGATAAACAATCCGCTATCAATTTACACATTATACCTCATTAGCCAGTTCACAGTGTAGAATAGCAAGTCCTACCAAAGGTGTAATTACGCTGCCCTATCATATCCAGCGTCTGACCCATGTTATAATTTTATAATCATTAGCTTTATAGTTTAAATTGTGACTAGTCAGCTATTATAATTAAAACTGTGCANATATCGCTACAGTATTTCGCTTTTGTTCCGCCCCCCAAAACCTGGAATTCTTTTGTCCTTTCCTAATTCCACTACCACGAGTTTCTCTTGTCCAATATTCCTTTGTTTCTTCGGGTTTTCTTTGCTCCTATCGACGGTGATCGATAGTTGTGAGTACTGACATACTACAGGCCTGCGGGTTCAATTATGTCACCTGGTTTTGGCCTACGAACTTCTAGCCTATAACTTTCTAACTAATTTCAAGCTCCCACCGCTTCACACGCTGTAACATTACTAATCTTTTCACGAATGTTTTATGCCCTGGATAGTCTTTGTAAAATTCTTTTCGGGCGTGAAGTTAAGGCGAAAACAATTTAAATTCTTGTTATACTCACCACGTTATTGAAGTAACCATTACAAATAAATACGATTTTCTAACGCTAAATTCCGTTATCTTACAGTATTTCTGAATAAAGATCGGCCCTGTGATTCATCCTTAGCGCAAGCTCATGCTCGCGATTTTGTTATGACAACAATCTTAATGCGAATTTGCAGCTCTCTTAGTAAATTTATCCTAGGTCCCTCGGTGCAACATCAAAGGACTGGACGTCGTTCTAAAAAATGACTGCCCAATTAATCAATCATCATAACTAGCTGCAACGTTTAATGATCCACATGGAAATAGTAACAGTTCCTATCATAGACTTATCCTCAAAGCCTTTCCTTGTTTAAGGCGAGATCCCTCTGAAGCAGTTAGCTATTGTAGTTATGAACGAAAAGGTCATAAAACCTCGCGGGCGGGTTCAAGCTAAACAAGAAACAATCTTGCCCTCTACCACTTGGATCCGGTCTTATAGATAAACAATCCGCTATCAATTTACACATTATACCTCATTAGCCAGTTCACAGTGTAGAATAGCAAGTCCTACCAAAGGTGTAATTACGCTGCCCTATCATATCCAGCGTCTGACCCATGTTATAATTTTATAATCATTAGNACCACGTCGCCATATTCTGTATTCTAAATTCATCACGCTACTATTGCCCAAAAATTCGGTTTCAATACACCGAGCCTTGCTACTGTTTCTTGGCCAACTGGAGTGAACTTTGATATCACAGAGTTGCATCGACTATTGCTCTTTTTCCTTAAGCGTTATTATAATCTTGTGAAACGGATATTTCTCACACGCTAGAAATAAACATTGCATCGTACGAACTGTGCGAGCGAGTGCGAACTTATAGTTTCCAGACTAATTGACTTCAACGTAAAACCGCGACTAGACGTTGTTTTGAGGCGAAAGGACTGGAAAATGCCAAATAATATTACTCGCTAATAGCTGTACATCTGACCCGCTCAAACATGCGTTCTCTGTCTGAGCTAGACTGTTCATTAGGTAATACTTAAATTGTGATTCCTTGCTTTACTTCGATTACTAAAGTACATTAGTTTACTTTTCTCCTCAGTAAACACGGTAAACGAGAAGGAGCTATTTGAAGAAACGATATCATTTTTGTAAATAGTGCACTGCTATTACACTCTACTGGTCTATTTTTTTTACCGTTCCACGGGTGTTCATAGTAGCAGCACTCATAAATTCGTAACACTACTCAAACCTAACATCGGCGTCTGTAACTTAAAATTAAGTTAGAGGATTTCAGGGATAAGAAATATCGCTACAGTATTTCGCTTTTGTTCCGCCCCCCAAAACCTGGAATTCTTTTGTCCTTTCCTAATTCCACTACCACGAGTTTCTCTTGTCCAATATTCCTTTGTTTCTTCGGGTTTTCTTTGCTCCTATCGACGGTGATCGATAGTTGTGAGTACTGACATACTACAGGCCTGCGGGTTCAATTATGTCACCTGGTTTTGGCCTACGAACTTCTAGCCTATAACTTTCTAACTAATTTCAAGCTCCCACCGCTTCACACGCTGTAACATTACTAATCTTTTCACGAATGTTTTATGCCCTGGATAGTCTTTGTAAAATTCTTTTCGGGCGTGAAGTTAAGGCGAAAACAATTTAAATTCTTATTATACTCACCACGTTATTGAAGTAACCATTACAAATAAATACGATTTTCTAACGCTAAATTCCGTTATCTTACAGTATTTCTGAATAAAGATCGGCCCTGTGATTCATCCTTAGCGCAAGCTCATGCTCGCGATTTTGTTATGACAACAATCTTAATGCGAATTTGCAGCTCTCTTAGTAAATTTATCCTAGGTTCCTCGGTGCAACATCAAAGGACTGGACGTCGTTCTAAAAAATGACTGCCCAATTAATCAATCATCATAACTAGCTGCAACGTTTAATGATCCACATGGAAATAGTAACAGTTCCTATCATAGACTTATCCTCAAAGCCTTTCCTTGTTTAAGGCGAGATCCCTCTGAAGCAGTTAGCTATTGTAGTTATGAACGAAAAGGTCATAAAACCTCGCGGGCGGGTTCAAGCTAAACAAGAAACAATCTTGCCCTCTACCACTTGGATCCGGTCTTATAGATAAACAATCCGCTATCAATTTACACATTATACCTCATTAGCCAGTTCACAGTGTAGAATAGCAAGTCCTACCAAAGGTGTAATTACGCTGCCCTATCATATCCAGCGTCTGACCCATGTTATAATTTTATAATCATTAGTTTTGTAGTTTAAATTGTGACTAGTCAGCTATTATAATTAAAACTGTGCAGTACGTTATGAAAATAATATATCATCCACCAGAATTATAGGACTTTATCATTTGTACATATGTTTCCGCCACTAATAACATACCTGAGGTATTTTAGTGCGATTGATGGTAGCAAGAATAAATACAAAAACTATTGCGTGGCAAAATTAAATTCTATATTTCCTGTATTTTTTGTTTTTTCCTAAATTTTCAACATTCTGTATCTGAGATGGTTAGTGTAATTGCAGGGAATCGCATATTGTCATAAACGTACGAATAAACCATAAAAGCCAAATTTCTATCTGCCTATGGCCTGGTTCAATGTAATTCCCAAACTGTTCACTATAGGTATTTCTTAATGGAATTAAATGCAGTACAGTATATTGTGTAATAGGATCCCAAGCGACCGACTTTTGTTACTCGAGTGCACTTGAACTGCGATTAATTTTAGGACAGTTTATTTATTATTTCAAGTATCTCCGTACCACAGTTCACGAATCTTTTTATGTAGTACCGGTACTTGAACAGTCATCTTGTTGCGTGCGGAACGACAAACTTATTAAATCACTTCAAAATCTCTCTGTGACCCCTCACCCCTCGCTATAGTAATATTACTTTTCTACTGAATCTGGAGTTCTATCCTAGGCTCAAAGTTCCTCAATATGAATGTAATTACCTCTGTTCGACATGGAAATATTATTCGGATTTGAATGCCAAAACTAGTATTTAGTTAACCTTATCTTAACACTGGGCATCACATTTAGTTCGAGGATAAAAATTAGTATCCCCGGGAGAATAGACCTACATTTACGGCGAGTTTCTAAGAAGCCATTCGTATTCATTATTATTCTTGATAAAGAAATGCCTGCCAAATAAAAATTCAATCTAACATAAACAGTAAATATTCGTACTTTAATAACCGCAAGTAGCCTAATTTCCCTTTTTATCACTTCATGGTCAACAACATATTACCGTAGATATCAAGTCCTTTCTCAGCACCAACCCACAGCACGTTGTGATCCCATCTACTATGCTAATCTTACCGCGGAAGATCCATCTTGCCCGCAAAGCTTGTTTTATTGTTTAGTATGAAAACAAACTAACATACAGCATAAATATAATCGCGGTCGAAGTGGAAAATAGAAATTACTTGAATACTGCTAATCAAAAGATTACTATGAAGTGTTTACATAATAAAATCTAATCTGGTACAGTATGTTAAATGCTGTACATTGATATATTATATTCGTTTGAGTTCTTGTAATTCCCCTTGTTATAAGTCCTCTTATATTCGTTGTACATGCGCTTCGCAATGCTAGTGTTTTCTTTGTATACGTAATATACATAAAATAAGTGTTTCCAATACTGTAGTACTCGTAGGAAAGAAATAATTGTTAAAATCATATTTCCTTTGATAATCATTATATTCAACGGTACCTAATCATACTGTTGTTTTACGCTACTGACGATCTTTCTATTACCTTGGACGTAGAGCATAACTTTTCTAACACACGACTGATACTACTTACAGATTTCCAGTCATCAATTAACACAATATGTATACTGATTCTTGAGACAAACATTACGTGTTTTTCTCTCAACAAGTTCAACTAGCGAAGTACTTTATCTATTCAGTAGCCTAAGCTATTTTAATATCTCAAGTCGTTTGAACTTGCTACCTCCCAGACACATACACACTGTCGATAGAAACATGCTAATTTAGCGTGAAAAACATTCGCTTTGGTGCTGCCTGCTCAATCTCTCGTTGTTTTTCCTTTCGTTCCATCGAGATAAACTGTTTTTCAAACCGATTCCCAGTGAATGACTCAATATTAGACGATTGGTCTACTCAAGATCGCGATAAGCTCGGCAAGCTCATTGGTGAGATCGTATCGCGGGAAATGGTCACGAATATTAACGAGTGCTGTGGAAATAAACAAGCGTTTTCTGTTTTGACTTAAGACTCAGTCACACGCTGAAAAACATACGCATATTGCCATACAAGGATAGCTGACTGCATCTAGTACAGTACTGTGCTATTTAAAAACTATTCCTGGTGTGTATTGTAGATGTGTTCGTGTTCATAGGATGTAATCAAATTCATCGACAATTTTACAAGATAAATATTTATATAGCTGAACCTATTATAAAGACCAAATGTGCTACTAACTGCGCTCAGACGATCTTGCTGACTATTTACTTTCAAGCTTCGGTAGTAGCCGCATTGACCTACACTGCTGTCTCCGAGTAAAAAATTGGTTAAAACTCGCGTTAAACTTAAAACGTACGATTTGCACGAACTAAACTGCACTCAAGCATAACTCGGAAGCGCTCAGAAACGGAAGGGCCACTTCAATCGACCTTATTTTTTAACAATGTTTTTTTTGTTGTTGACCAAAGCTATTGTTGCCTGATACGCAAGCTTAGTCTTAAATAGATTTCCTTACTGCCCTGTTGGGGCAGTGCTGGGTAATTTTAAATAGGCCAACATCGTTTTTTTTAATGTGGTCACATTTTGTTTGTTTATACTTCGCTTAACGGGTCGCATAAGTCGAAGCTATCATGATCAAAAATTTCAAATGTGTCCGATAAAACTTGATCATACACAGGTTATCGCCATTGAATTCGTGTGAGATGTGGTTTGTATCAGATTGTAATCAACAGTTGTGAAATCATAAATCCGTGCGAGTCGAGATGAAAACTGACGTTAAATCAGATATTGAATCATCTCAGAGCCCGATTTAAGTCAACAAAGTCGGAGTCACTCGTCAAGAGCGATAAACGTTATATTTTACGTGTACTCTGTGATATGATTCTAATCATTTGTGCCACCTAGGGGTTCTAAGAAATCGTCGAAAGTTTTTTTTAATTAGCATTGTGTGAACCAATTTAATGTAATTACTGATATATAGACAGCAATTTGTAGTCATGGGTAGGATCCTGACCCAACTGTTTGGCTCGCGTGGTTATAAAGTTTCTCGACTACCTAATACTTAGACATTCAACCTGTACCAAGTTATGGTACATAAAAGAATCGAATTAAATGAATTAGTCCATTGTAAAAAAATACAAATAACATAATTAAAATTCCGTTACTATGATAGTATTTGTCTTGTGCCCTGAGTGCCTTATTCCCTTCACTGTGCTACCGATAATTATCCAAATAGTGCAAACTAATGTTTTAGAACAAACTACTTGTTACATTTCATAATGATAAAAAGGAGCTGCACATCCTATTGTATCCTTACCCCAATGTCCATTTCTAGCTCACGACCTTACACACAAGTAGCTACGACCACCCATTGCAAACGAATAAGAAAAATGAAGAGCAGAGGTTTACTTTTCCCATCAGTCATTTAAAAAAAAAAAACTTTGCTGAATCTTCTTTGTTACTACCTGGTATTACCGTTTTTACTTGTTTTCTGTCATCTGACGTGCGATTGTCGTCACCCACCTTTATCCCTCTCGTCATTCGATATCCGGAACGGTGACCCGATTAAGTGCGCATAAGCCCCCGCGAAAGACGCCTTATTTATGGCTAAACTGAAATGAATGGCTTTAGGAGTAATTTGACCGGGACGGGGGGAATTGAGTGATGTGTGCAGGGACTGGAAAATTGGACTTGGCCCGACTTATGAATGAAACTGTCAAACAACTAATTTAAAGAGGTTTCACGGTAGCTATAAAGTTTACTACTTGTTTGTTCCGCTATTTTAAAATAACTGCTGTGAATTATACAGTACATTCTTTGTTAGGTAACCTTGGAATAGACGTGTTAAAAGATATTTCCTTCTCTATTACATTTCAAGTATCCCGGGATTATTGTGTAATGAGATTTCTATCAACTGAGCGAAAGGCTTCCTCATTGTCGGCACATTCCATTAGAAAATTTAGCATTTTGCAGTGCTTTCGCATCACACTATGTCAGCTAAGTTAAGAGTTAAGATTTAAGTGTTAAGAAATTCATCTAAATTACTACCTTGTTACCTCTTGATTGACGGTTACTGTACGGGAGTGTCATGGCAATTGGTACCGTACCGTATGCCTGGCAGGTTGAATTGATAACCAAAGATTGTCTCAGATCGCTGTTAATTTTGATGGGTATTAATATTCCATCCACAACAATGGCAGTGCTGTAGTGTATGGATTTTTTTCGTTTTCGCGCTAGCTATATGTGAAGTACGTAATGTATTTTTCAAGTACAGTATGGTTTTAATGTACAATAATTCAACCGCATTTTTCGTAACTTTTTCGAACCTATTTTATACCATATTAAACTATATTCCCAAAATTTAAGTTGTTTTGACTTAAAACCCGTCCGTTCCGTTTCAAACGATTGTCAAAACTTGTTCGTGTCCAGCTTTAACCCAAAACAAACTGACTAAATAGCCTTAGTCTCTCCGGAAACGCACGTAAAATATTTACTTTTTAATTTTACCTGCGTATCTGTACAACACATATCTATAGGCGTGTAGATAAGCGAAGGTATTTATGTCTATAGCACAGTATAAGTTAAAAAATAAACACCATTACGTATTGTTTGGTCAAAGGTCAAGGTTTGACCCTGATGTCATCAGATATCCTTGATGTTGACTTCATTCAAAAAGGAATGATCTTATCACCAAAGTAAATTGAAATAGATATGATTGAGTTTACTACTTCTCTGTTTGAACAGAATACATTAACCCTAACGTAGATTAATCCGGATTAACGAACTTCTCCGTTAAGGAATACTGTACTTTGCAAATCAAAGATAAATTACGTAAAAGTTCTTAGTTTATTCCGTCTACTGTTTACTAGAAGATTTATCGTAGAAAAGTTAAAAGGTCATCCAATTCGCGATTGACGTCATCAGGCTGCCTATATTTATGGTTTTGTAGCGATGTAGAAGTGACTTTTAGGTTTATGAATCATCCTGAAATTTACGAAAGTAAGTTTCATGTTTATTGGTAAACATTTTAACACTTTAAAGCTCATAGCCTGAAACAACGTGATGTTTATATCCTAATCAAATATTTATAACTGTTTCATTTGCATGAATAATTTCACGCCAAATTCAACTGTGTTGTTTTCAAACTCTGTCGATTATGAGGGTAATGTAAATGTTGTTCAACCGCTGTAAAATAGCGTAACGTCACAAACTTCGCAGTTTTAAACGTGCTCGATTTGATTTCACTACCTTAATTCATTTGGTTAAGTTCACACAGAATACTTGTCGATATAACGTTATGGGTGGTAGTTTGAAGTGGAATTGATCATAATTTTGACTCGCAAACTACGCTTTAAGGCGATAAGGAACCTATTTATTTCGTTACGCTAAATTGCGGTTGTTTGCCCACTTCGTTGCATTACAGGCCTCTCACTCATCTTCCTAACGGGGTATTTACTTTTCATGTTGTTTTGAGTTGTTCAAAGTACCTTCATCTTGATGATTATTGTTGTATTAGCTCAGTCGTGGCTTGAATTCAGTTAGGCCAGGACAGGAATTTTGTATATTCGAGAAATTAGTGAAAATGATTTTGCTGTTTAGGTAAGCAGACATGATGACTCGACTTCCGTGCATTGACTGGCTGTTGTGGGTTCAACTTGTAAAATAGAGAAAGCTAGGTATAAGTTTGTATGCTCATAGGTACATAGGCAAAACTATAACACCATGACATTGATAAACTGCGTGTTGGATTAGCACGTATTTAGTAGGTAAAACATCATAAATGCCGCTAAGTTTACTACTCCTAAATCTGTAGTCGAGTCTCGCTGGCGCCTCTGGATTTAACCGAAATCCTGCACATATAATAAATCTACATATGTTTTACGTTATCATTGAATAATATGACAAAGAACATGAGCTATTTACCTGTAATGAACGGGTTTCTAATCTCTAGTTTAGGTGTGCAATTCAAGTTGTATATATATATAGCCAGTAAGATCGACTACATCCCGATAGTAATGGACGTCAACCTTTATCATAGCAATCATTGTAAATTACTTCGAACCGATATAACGTCGCCTACAGCAGAACTGTAGGGCACTCCATTTCAGGATTATTTTCTAAATATTTCTCATTGATAGAAACTGGAAATTATATTTATTTTGCTTAGGGTGAGGCTTAAATTACGTTACAAAATTTAAGGTCTATAGTCCAACCTCTAACATAATGAACGATCGTGGATGCGATTTTATCATATAATTGATGTGTTTGCTAGATCCGGATATGATTCATAGTGCGCATATGCAAAGTTCCGCTGATATTTGTTTTTCCTGGTAATGTAGGCGTTTTTTAAGACGTAAATTGTTGAATTTTCAAAGCATTTTAAAGCCTGTACCTATATACCCCATGTTACCAATATAGCCGTAATCTCATTGTAGTTTAAAAACTAGTTAATAAATACATGCACTGTACTGCGATAAAATCTTACTAAATAATATTATTATTGAGATGAGCTTTCCTTACAGACTTGAATTATATAATAACAACTCAAAGAGTATTCCGCGAGTAGACTATTTCCAGTCCACGTAATTAGAGATATTGCAAGCAGGAAATTTGTAAATATAATGTAATCAATAACGCAGAAAGCTTATTATTTTTGCATTCGTGTCCTCTACCGCCACCAGTCGACCATACATACATATCATATTATTGTTGTTGCTTCTCTAGTGCATGAATGAACATTGTTTTGTACTACGTTCATTACATGTTAAAAAATTAACTTACCGTTCGTCTTCGGAATCTTCCGGCGAATTTTTGTGCGCATAATTTACGCCCGTGGCCATGGCTTTTACAAAAGGTCTTTGTTTTGTTCTCTACGCAATTATCGTGAAGGTATATTAACGGATATTCAATTTTTCGAACGACTGAGATAAGCCTGGAATTATATAGTGGAGTAATATAATTTAACAGCAAATTTCTAACAAAAATTAGCCCAATTAACAGAACACGTTTTACCACTGTATCCTGGCCTATTCTTTCGAGTAGTTAATTGTACCTAGGTAATCTTGAATAAGTGTATATTGGATGTGCCTAACTCATTCCTGAAAACTCGTCTCGATAAAAATACCATACTGTGACTGCCTGTATAGAAATAGACTTATAACTGATATTAATTTCACTGGCGCTATCCCAGCGTGCTCAATTTCTACATGCCTAGTATCGATTTCCATTTAAACGTATAGCATTACGGTTGAAAAAATACGTTGATTTTAGCTACCATCCTCCTTGATAATTTTCCTTGGAGCTATTTAAACTTTCCACAGCTTTCTTTCGCGTCTGTTTTTTGTTTATTCGCGTGGTTAATATTTTTTAGTGCGTAACGTCACAGGCGTAGAATGATATTCGTGTAAATTGGAAAAATTGTGCGACTTGAATTTGAATCATTGATATTATAAAAAAATCCCGAAAAAATGCATGAAGTAATTTAAATGGGGATAGAGGAACACCATAGGATCGTGGGAATGGACCTGTTTTGAAGTAGATAAAATTCACCAGCATGTCGGGAACCTAATATTCACAGGAACGCAATACACCACCGTAGACCCTCACTATTTTTCATCTCCGATGTCGATGAACCGCGAGTTTCGAAACAACTTTTTTCGGCGTTTTATGACCTTTTTCGTTCCGATAGATTCCAATTAAATACAATTTCAACTGAGCTACTATCACGGAACCACAGTCGGTTACTACGTCTCACGTATGTATCGAGCCCGACATCAAAAATTCTTATTTTCAAATCCAATTCTTAGAAAAAGTTCAAAATAGTTTTTTAGTTCGCTGGCGTGCACAGCGGTTCCTGTGATAACAATCTGGTAACGAAATTTGTGTTTGGGAGACGTCTTTGCAGATATTTAACGATGTTATCTGTAAAATTAGCCAAGCGCTTTTTGAAAAACAAGGAGCGAGCGGTGTAGTTTTCCTTGACTGTTTTACTTACTCCGGAATTTTCCTTATACGGAAGGTTCGGACAATTCACCTAAGGCAAAAACGAAAGCTAAGGACATGGATTGTGCCCTAATTTGTCTAAACATTGTCGTGTGGTGTTGTCACTGCCCTATGCTTTTATGCTTCCATTTTGTAAGATTTTTTGTTGTTCGCTAGCTCACCCTTTCTGCTTACGATAATTTTATTATTGATACTACTACAAAAGTAACGCGGATTATTCTTACTAGACTACATACATATTTCTGTTACTCCTGACAGATCTCGAAATATTAAAAATTCAACTCTTCAATGTCTCTGTATGGACTCCACTCCATTATCTGCAATGCAAATTCCAGCTGTATCTGTATATTTTCAGTTTCTATCAAGTTTCACTTTCTTCACTATCACTCAACTGAACTGCAGTTGTGCTACTGCGCAATTACCTGTACTAAAATTGACGAGGTCTTCTCGCTATTTTCTCAACATTTTCCTGCCCACACAAGGATATTCTTGGGTCCGAATTATTTTTAATAATACCGAAGGTAGCAAAACAGAACGATGTGTGCATCCTGTTCTCGCCAACCGTGACCACTTTTGAAACGACTAGACACTAACCCCCTGGTTCACATGATCTGCAGTCGGGTGTAGATCATATTAGATAAGGTGTGAAGGGTTAATTTAATGCGACGTACGCCGTGCTTTGATAGAACAAGACGTCTCTTGTTAAGGATGGCTGCGGTATTGTCAAATGCCGGAAGTGATCAACATTAATTCATCTCCGATCTTACGCCTAATCCTCTCTGTTGTTTGCTTCTAGTTTTTCCTAAACGTTGATTTTGAATCTACGTTAGTATTTTCTGCTTGAAGTTATACAAGTTAAAATTGTCTAGCGGCCTACCCGATACCATATAGCATATTATTATTGTCACTTGAGCGTGGTCTAGCTTACAAAACCATTCTTTCATACCCATGAGTTGAAGTTCAAAAAAGAGATTACAGCCCCTGTTGTAATGTTGCCAGAACTTGCTAGTTCATTACGATATTGCAATTCAAGTATCTCTGTACACAGTATGTTATTTGTATGGAAGAATATGCCAACTTATACAAGTTGCACCTGTGGAATATGTCGTTTTATTTATCTATTTACATTGCAGGAATACCACAAGATGCTACATTTATTTCGGAAGTTAGATAATAACTTTGATAATATAATGAAATATATATTGCGTGGATACGGTAGACAAGCAATAAATAGTACTTGGTTTAAATATCAAAAAAGAGTGATGGGTAGTAATCTGTTGTGGTTCCGTGCTATTGGCAATAGTATTGTTACGTAAAACTATTTAATGCAAGGTCGATTTTATGTTCCTGAAACGTAGTCGTTTTAGCTCAGTAGCCTGGTACTGTAGTAGGGTACAAAAAATCATATGTTCGCTGCATTTAATCCAATTACCAATACTGTACTACCAGTTTTTTACAGTTTTTCAAGAGCTCTAAACTCTAAAACTAAAGATCCACTGTGAACCTATAACAATGAGAAATTTCATCGCATACATGTTGTGTGTCACCTATGTATATTGTATATATGCTGCAGCAATAGTCCCTTCAAAAATCCATACCAAACTACAAGCATTCTGTATTCATTCTTAACTATCCAGGCAATGAAAACAACAGTATTGTACTACATCTTTCTGATAATATACAGCACAACTTATATCTGTCCGCACAATCTTATCATATTGATCTCGACTTTTGTCAATGTAAGTCTTCACGGTTGAAATTCAATGTTAATCTTCTGTTGAAAAGCTTATCGGAATTCCTATTAAAGTCGACTAGATGAGCCTTGGTGGTTCGTCAGGTGGGCGTGCGAATTGTACGATATTAAGGATGTGCGTCTTTCAACAAATTTTATTGATGGTTCAGAGCGTTATGGGTGGGCACAGTGTGTGAAGTTTCTCCGCTAAACTGTGTAGACAAATAGGCTGGTTATTACAGGATTTTTGAAGTACACCTGATCTGTTTGATGGTGATTGTTTCATGGAATTCTCCTTTCATCCTGCATTCAAGAGCGGGGTAATATTTCATACACTCACAGCATTAGCGCATCACAGTAATTTTTCGAAACCAGGAAATGAACTGGTTTCCAATGGATGTCACCATTTTACCATTGGGCTACCTACTTGATAGTGGTGTACTACTGGTATTATATCAACTCATGTCACTTGCATTATTAGTGTATTACAGAGAATTTATTGTACGAAATATTGTCAAAAAGAAATGCCCAAATAATACTGTTATTGTGTTGTATTTGTGCTTAAGTCACAGGGTCACGACTTTACCATAAATTTGCGTTATTGCGGCATCCCTAATTGGATTGCTGGTATGGCGGCGTCTTTAAGCATTTGGTAGCTCACTTTAATCCAGTACATAACCTTTGAGTTTGCCGCCAGTTTCCTGCGCTGTCAGCTCGCGACTTAATCATGCGTAAATGAAGACGTAATAACACCTTTGTATTACTTGGTAATGTGTAGATGCAGTACTCGGGTAATAGTAGTAAGTACTATCAATGTAACCCTTGGTAGTGGCCTGGCTGTGATAATAATATTATGGAAATAGGAGGTCGTCAAATCAAGTGCACGCGGTCGTAATTTTAATGACTGCGGAAGCGCTAGAACAATGAAGTCTATACAGATTTAACAGAAAGAATTCCGTATACGCAGTTTTGCTGGGATATTGTAACATAATGAACTATTTATTGTGCCTGATATATAACCTTTTGTATCTAGTAGCCGTGGCTAATTTAGTATCTATTATCACGTGACTTGATTCTTTTATTGTGAAATGTTGTATTTGATTGCAATAACTGTATATATACGCAAACACAATTACACGCCGAAAAACAGTGAAAATGAAAATGAAATAGCGGCAGCTTCCACCATGAACGGATTAAAATATTCTTCCTATAT
>QRAM01000146.1:9335-42716 GCA_013436055.1 Halocynthia roretzi | reverse complement strand
TTGACCCGACAAAGTACACTTAGTTGATGTAACTAAATACCCGTGTATATATCAAGTGCTATTTTCACATAGAAATAGTTTATGTGGTTAAAATGCACCATGCATATATTGGACAAAGTTACAAGGTTCATGTTTCTTTGCGAAATTTCTAAGTGGTAACCTTTGACAGAGAGAACTATCTTTAGAGTGGAATTTGCGTATCGTCGTCCAAAACTTAACGTTTCGATATGCGCGGTTGAATAAATACAATTGATGTCATCAGGTCTTTGTGAGCCTGTATGTATGTATGTGCATTAACTACAGTTTGAAGTTTTGGATGCGACAAAGTGTACCATGCCCATGTTGCTTAAGTGGGCTCAACTAAAGTAGAATTGTGTTGGTTACCGGCTGTTCAGTTGCGATAAAGTGCGTTTGTGGAAATCTTGTCCTTGAGCGACATCTAGTGTATGAAATATCTATGATCGATTGTAGTGCTGTAGATTGTGCGTGATTTTCTGCTATAACCCATTTTTGATGGTCTTGACCGAAAGACAGCGCAGAATTGAAAAATATCTCCAAATTTTGAAATTTTTCACTTTATTTTGTCGTTTATTTTAATAATTACGGTACGCCCTAATGTGGAAGAGATATTCATCGACTATCATTGCAAGGTAGCTTTTGAACAGAAAAATCTTTTAAATAACCATTCGTAAACTATTCTCCTAGTTTTCTGTCGTGTACTGTATCTATCTGTAATAATCTAGTTAAGATATATCTTTATAAACATTGCACCAACGGCGTCATTGTCACGTGTGATAGCACATTGGGAATTTCATTCTTTTCCTTATTCTTGCTCGCACTCTCGTTTTTTTGTTATAGTTATGACAAATCTAGCTCAGTTCCATTGACGTGAAATGGGCTGACGCTAAATTACGCGCTGGTATGCGAGACTGCTGGTTTTTACAACATGAAAGCTATGACGCTAGAACAATAATTTGCCTCTTATACAGTATCTGTAACAAAAATATTTTACGAGCAGCTTCAAATTTTTAAAGCGTTTCCCTTTTATGTACGTACAGTGCAATAGGAATCTGTCCCAGGAGGTGCCCCCTGGATTGGACCTCAATAGAGCCCAAGCACTTCCCATCACGCTGGGAAGACCGTGTTACTATTATATATATCGTGCGTACGGAAATTCCAATCATTTTGAGTGAAATGAATAGATTGAAGTGACTAAAGTAGAAACTCTCACTGGGCTTAAGCCTCAATCAGAAAACCGAATGTCTCCTAATTACAGGATTATAGTTCTCAACTAAATTATTACTATTTATCGATAATGAATATAAAATTGTAAAATATAGTGAAAAAAAATCAAATGTAAGTTCATGGCAAGAATAAAAAGCAGGATAATGCTATTCAATATATCGGATTAATTTAAAGTAAGCTGCTAATTGTCGATTGTCAAATCCTGTTGTTATTGTACGGAAAAATATCTTACCTCGCCAGGTTTCTTGTCTTCAAAAATTCTTCTAAGTCAACAGTGTATTTCTTGTTGTTCGTTTCCGGTGCTCAGATCCGTCAAGAGTTCACGCATTCACAAGTAATATATATAATATTCAAAGCGTATGTTTGACATATATAGTTAATTTTACAATCTAGGTTGTACATTTACATTTACTTCACTAAAGAAAAACAGTAATCCATTAATCTCCAGTAACCCCTTGGCTTTACTGCAAACATTATTTTCTATGCTGCAATTATTGCTATCCAACTTTCTTACACGTCTGTCTGGCTTAAGTAAAGTGGCTGCCGGCAACCGGCTTCTATCTCGTTGCTATTGAGAAATTTCTGTGTTAGCTACGGTCAACCACGTGACATTTCCATCTATCATGATTGAAAGTTAACCACGAAGCAAGTTTTTTCGACCTTCCGTGTATTACGCCTTGTCACTTTCGGTCTGAGAGCATGAAGGTGGTCCCGTCGACTCTAAATAAACTCATGCCGCGCCGTTGCCTGTACTGTTTAGGCTATCATCTAGTGCATTTGCAGTTTATCATAGATTTACAGCAACCGCAGCAAATATTTCTAAATGCTCATAATTCTTGGATAGTCTTACTTGAAAGATGAGTTCACTTCATCAAGTAGCTTAACAGCAGACCACCTGGTTAGATCGATCTATTTTTACACGGATTTCTGTGCGTTTGCATTTTTTTCTGGTTTAAAAAATGGTTCTCGACTTGCCAAGAGCAGATATTTTAACTTATGAAAACACAAGCAGGTTAGCCGCTCTTTTTTGTTCGAGTAAATGACGGTTCGTCGCAAACCCTTAACTCAAACAGAGCTTGCTTATGCGACCTTGTATTCACGGACCGTTGAGCTACGGTTTCAAATCCTAAATGTTAATCTACCATCAACCTTGATGTGGTATCTTAGAACATTACGCCTTTTCATCCCTCAAGTGCATCGGAGGTATTTCGAAACTCGACTCGCAACAGGATTTGTATTTGTCAAGCAATTACAGATATATTTATATAACATTGCTTAGAATTTTTGGCACACCCTGATAGGTTACCCATCTGCTATACAAATAATTTTAACTTTAATTGATTAGGCGCCTTATTTGATGTGTTTTAATTTTATTAATCTCAGTTCTTCAGGGATGCGTTTGAAGTGTTGTTCTAAAGCTTTTTTATAAGCTGTATATACCTGGGTTGCCTTTGATCTCTAAATCATGAAATACATCCTTGATCCCAAAATGTTCTTACATATTCTTAGTATAGCTTGTTCTTTAATACCGAGCAGGTTTGAATTGCCCGCGGGTTATCTAATACCTTTCATCGTTGTATCTTTTAATGCTGTAAAATACTGTTGCCGGTTTCGCGAGATATGTTGTAACAACAATAGGTTTAGTTATATGTAAAACAAACCCGGCATCAACATTTACTCCTGATGTCTAGACCTCTTCCACAGCTTCCTACGGAGTTAATCCCTTATTTTGGAAGCTATTCTGCAAATCGGACAAGTGCGCAAACAAACGAACTATTCAGTTCTCCGTACCCCCTTCTCCATTCATTACTATATTAGTTATTGTGTGGGAAAATCACATCCACTTACGGTAATACTTTCCCACTTGAATGCGGCGTACTAGGCGAATAATTACATCGAATGTTGTTGAGCACTAAATCTGAATTAAAATCCGCAGCGATACTGTTAATTAATTGTAATTATTCCTTACATATTTTTGTACGAATTTGATTTGCTATTTCGATATCTCAGCTCTTCCTTTAAAATTATCGTTTACACAAACATTATGAACATTTTGAATGTAAAATTTGAAATAGATTCGATAAATAATGCAACTTCGAAGGCACATTTGGAACGCAAGATTTTGTTCGTTTCATCCGGAATCCGTTGAAGAGGGGTACATCAAATGAACGGTTAAGTTTGATTAATAATAAACGTAAATAAACTACATTCTTCGGTAATATATAAATCGCTGTCTGCTCTCTTTCACTTTACTTTTATTCCTGTATAACTCTGTTCGTTGTAACGTTTGAATGAGGTAGGCTTTGTGTATATTGCGTGTTTGTTGCATGGTTCAGGGATTCCCGTCAAATTTGTGTTGCCATAACATTATTCTTCATAGTCAAAGATAAATATTTACCTTTGCTGAATATAAACTATCGCACTTGGGATTTCTCCAAATTCACTCTTTTGACATTATCGGGATCGTGTTTTCAGTCTACCATCGATAACTAGTACCAAGTAATGAGGTTAAATACTTCTCAAAAAATCCCAATGCCTTGGAAATGTCGTCCGTTTCTCCCTTCCCTTTCATGTATTACCTTCCCTGGAGAGAACCAAAGGCAGTCACTCACAACTGTAACAGTATAAGCGGTAACAATATTTACTTACAAAAACTTCATTGTATTGTGAACATATCACCATTAAACTTAGAAGGCATAGACGTAACACAGTAGTCCACCGTATCATCTAGTTGTTTGGAGCATTAAAAAAAGAACACCTAAACTGAAGACGGTTTCCTCCGCATGCAGCTTGTATTGCAAGTAATATAGCTTGCTTGTATTATGTTGTAATAGAAGAGCTGATACCGTCTGAGTCTTATAACTATTCATGGAAAAAATGTCGCTTTAGCCTTTTTCTCAAGCGACCCACTCATTCCCAAGATATTGTGGTGAATTACAGAGGAGAAAGATCAAAGATTAAGATTAAGATTTTAAGCATTTAAAATTGTGGTAACTATGGCATAATTCTGCTACGATAGATCAGACAAGAGTACTAGACAATCTACCTTGAAAGATGAATGCCAAGCTACCGCGTTCAACCCTGAATCAACAACTGTTGATAATCTCGTTTAATTTTGCGAAAACAACATATTCCTGCCGTAAATCTGGCGCAGATTATGTACAGACTGCTGGTAGTCCAAATTACGGCTAATCCTCGCTCGGTGACATTTATAATATTAACCCTTGTATCATTCCTCCATTCATTTTCATACCTAGGAATATTTATGAAGTATCTTAAGAAATTTAAGAAAAGGGAATTTGAAAAATTCCTCTTGTGAAATTTAAGCCGGTTCAGTATTCCTACAGAGGCTTATTGATATTATGTAACAGCCAACATGTTCCTTTCTCCCTGTCACGAGCCTATTAAAATAGTATGCATTCCATGTTTTCTATCTCGATTATCTAAACTAACCGTCTCAGACCAACAAAGAACGATTGTAAATCTGTAAGCAGTAAAATAACGCGACGAAAAGTAAATAGTCGCTAGAGCGAATTCTCTTTATACGTCAAAAATAGTTCATCTTGCAATTTTTGCACTGTTCTTGGTATAGTTTACATTGCACTGAAACTGAAATTATACTGCGAACCACTTATTAAATATAATAACACATGGTGAAGGTTGTTATGACGCGCCCAGCTTACATTTCATTTTTCATACAAAGTACCTCAAATATTTGTAAATGATAGGTTTTTTTGCGGCGATAAATATTAATGTAAGATTGCGGTGAAAAAACTTGCTGCTCGTCAATCGAACACGCGGCGATCTGTGACTGAAAATTAATCACTAATCTTGAAAGTGAAAGTACTGTCTTATTTTAAAGTATAGTATATGTAATCTTAAATGGCCCAAAAATTTATCATATTACAAAAAAAGTGATCACGGAGGGGGTTCGTATAGCCTTTACCCTTCCTTCTCAGCCTCACGGACCTACTTCCCTACTTCCTATGAGCCATTTCCACCACTTTCAACCATCCTGTTTAAAATTTCGTTCTTCTGCACTCAATCTTCCGGAAATTCAATTTAAAGTTCTAACAAGTTCAGTGTGCTGAACCTTTTAATTTTGCCTAATACCAATTTCATGGGATTTTCTATGATTTTTCGGGCTCGCTTCCTTCAACACTACAATTACATACGGAAAATATATATACCACAATTACATTCGATGTTAATAATTAAGTACTGTAATGATCTATAGTGTAATTTCTCCTATTAACTTACTGCTAACGTACACTAACTGCTTTGTCTAAGCGGCGTTTATTGTCACGATTTGTAGAAGAAGATGATAATTTTACCGCACAAGTTCCTTATTAAGCCACATGTAATTGCCGCCAGCTAACCCAACGCTGCAAGTACTAAAGTTTAATTAAAGGAAGAGAAAACGACCGAATTTCGATGTTTGCCCTTATGCGAATTTTATCTTCCCACTGTCGCTTTGTTCCCAATATAGAACAGCTGGATATCATCCCGAAATCGTAATAATAACAATATCTAACGCGTTGCATACGTTAGGGATCCAGGCCGATGTATGCCTTTCTAAATGCCGCAAAAATACGCTAATTGATGAGCAGTGCTCTCTATAGGTAGAGATATAGATATCTAGAAAGTAACTAGGTGTGTGCATGGTAAGTGTAGCTTACAGCTCCATGTTATGGCGGATGTAATATCAGCGGTCTACAATCCTTGTGCTTCCTGCTTGGAGGGTCATAGAATCATATCTAAGCTGCGTCATCAGTACGACACTTTTGTGTCCTGTCCTCTCTTGTGATCGGGAATGTGATTTTGATAGCTATTATCAGTCGAAATATTTATTTATTTGATAACATTAATAAATTGTCATAAATATTGTTTATATTACTCTCCAATTCATACGTATTCGCTGTATGCAAAACACTATACTGATCATCTTACTCTTACTGTCCCATCGACGCTAGCTCTCCATCACACACACAAGTCCTACTCGAGTTGTTGCTACATCGTCTTTACTGCATTGTTTTCAAACAACTAGTTAATACGGTTACCTAAAATTCGTCCGTCCCGCTTCAGGCTACGCAAGCAAGGGGAGACTCGCTTCGAGTCCTTTTTCACACAACGCGTTTTCTGCGAAAACTTAGGTGAAAAAATCGCTGCCATCCGGTTTATCGTAATTGCGGCGACGGACTCTCGCTGACAAAACCGCCGAAACAGCAGAACAGGACACAAACTCTATTTTTGTTTACAACGATTCTGTCATTAACGATTGAACTATGACATCTCGTGTCCATGTGTCAGTTTAAATTGTTAAGCTTACTGCATTCCAGCACCGAACCACGACAAACCAAACACTAGCACTTTCTGTCCTCTAATCCAGTAGTGACATTACACCCGTTCTATACCGACCTAATATTCCTTATTCTCCATCTCGTCTCCCTGTCGGAGTAGACAGGGGGACATTAGACTTCCCTCAAACTAGTAGCGCTAAAGAATTATAACAGTTTACCCGGTAAATATTTTTCTCTCTTAAAATGGATTTCATGACATAGACATGATGTGGTACTTAGTTCTTGAACAGTACAAAATATTCTTTATCAGTGTTAAATTCAATATGTTAAATTCTAAATTCTAAATTGCTATATCTGTACAGCATTACATACATGGTGTAGATTCTATGAGTGAAGTACGAGATTATGATGTTGAATTTACGAAGATGACCTTTAAAGCTTCTTCAGAACAATGAAAATCGGACTTGTCGAGATCAACATTGGGACAAGTTGTTGCGGAAATTCTAATCCGGCTAGTAATCCTCTATCGTGACTAATGATTTGAACACACCGATGTCTCTGTCAACCCGCACATTTGTTCAAAATTACTTCCTTCGTGGTAAAAATCAGCTACAGTAAATTACGATAAAAAGGCCGTAGGGCGTATTCCGCACAATATACACGTATAACATCATGTGCGTAATGTCGTTAGGAACAATGTTTATATTTCTGGGTTTGCGTCATCCACGATGAAAATTCAGCGCAAAAACATAATGTATTGCTTGATAACTGCTAATGTTGTTGTTATTTAATTCGTAATTTCAGTGATGTATTACTTCGTCATGTCCTAACTTTATCGATTTTAATTTGACTCATTCCTTACATAATATAATATCATTCTCCATTAATGTTGTGAGCTGCAGGAGTTGAAAGTTTAAAGGTTAATACCATGTCATGAATCAACACTACGTTTTAAGAGTCAGCTGTTATATGTACATCTACATCTCGTATATCTCGTGTAGTAGGAGAATATTATATTGTATATTATTAATATTGAAAAGCATAGTCCGTTTTCACCAATAGCATCACAGAATTTATTGGCGGAAGTACGTGTTTATTGCTACAAAATCAAGATGCTTTGAACGACCAGTGGTAACCTTCGATTGGATACGAAATTAAACTTCGTCAGTTCAGTCACGACAGGAACCTCGTCGTTACTGTCGTTTCTAACATTCCAATGCAATGTAGATATAATCGCTACCGGTATGATCTCCTAATAACCCTTCATGCACTCTTGTTATGCTAATTATCTTCGCAAATATTTTAGAATGCAAGTCACCGCCGAGGTATCTTAGGCGACCGAAACGAAAAACAAACATGATCGTGTAGACTAGAGTGGACAGTTAGTCGTGCAGAAATATTTCTCAGTTAAATCAGAATAAATAATTAGCCGTCCGTTTATCTTCATATTTCTATTTCCAGTAAAATGCAAAAAATAAATGATTCTTGATCATTGTACGAAATAATTTTGCTTAATACCCAATACAGGGATTTTTTGAATATATATCTATATTGAATGTAAACTGTATACTGTACTACGGCAATCATGCTAAGGTATATACGCTGTATCCGTAATACACTAGATTGACTGGATAACTTGACTGAATGAAGTGTATTCCGAAATACAATGCTGTACACTTATTGCACACCGCACATTAAATTTACCATCTTAAACCATATTCTTAAACTGACATGCTATGTCTAATTGTGAGCAAATTCCTGCTGCAGCGCGTTAGTCAGACTAGGATAAATAAAGATTTTCCTAATCCTTGTTCGTATTTCACGCAAGAGCACGTGGTGGCAACCACATTTCGTTATTTTTTTGTTCTTCTGGAATTCGGGGTATGTGCAGAGCAACGGCTGCATACTTAAGGGTCGAGTTGTTTTTTTCTCTTTGCAAATCTGGCGCCTAAATGTAACTCGATTTTTTCCTTGATATATAGTGCTGGAGGTGTAGAAATCGTTTTTTATTCCCTTTCATCTCATGGGTAAATAATCGTTATGAGCGAACGAACGAACGAATCACAGATTCCAACGCTTGACGAAAGATGACTGTGTAGATTGATTCGGGAATTATGATGGGATAATTATGTTGCCATAATCCGCCTTCACACAACATTGATCATTCGACACGTCCAATATCTTCAGATCGACATCCATCTTAACCGCAAATTTGTAAGACCAGAATGATTTCTGATGATGTGAAATCGACAGGGCGTATGATAGAGTTTACAAACAGTATGTATGGAGAATTTGAAGCATAGCAAGTCAAAACGCATTCTATTTTAAAAACTCCTTTCCCTTTATTTACGAGGACATTTCGGTACTTAGTTTTCAGCTCCGAAACCGAGTTTATTGTTAATGTGATTAGATAGTAATCTGATAAACTTCACCCAGATTTAGTTACGATATTGAAAGTTTTACGTCACAATCGTAAACGATTGTCATCTGTCATCAACCGGATGCCACGCCTCCGTTTGTTTATTGCTGTTCTGTTCGATAACGTTCATTATCAGTAATTTAATCCTTATAACAATTATCCTTTGTCTGATCCAGAAACTTTGCCGCATATGTTGTAATGGAACACGTTCTTTATGTAGAATGCTTTTGATTAAAAATTACATCAGGTTTGTTTTCAAGTTTTTAACAGAGTACTCTTTCTATTAGTCTTAACGTTTCTTACGAAGGAACCTTGTCTGACTGTTTGCTTGTTTTCAATACTGTTACAACAACATTTAGTTTGAACTAATTATTGGATTTTCGACCAGTAAATAAGCTTACACTAAACAGCTATCTTTTTTTGCAACAATATATATAGTTACATTTCCCTCTACCCATGTGTTTGAGGTATATCGTGTACATACTTAGCTCCTTAGCCAAACACAAGTTTGCAAGTCAGCACCTTCCCAGTCGTCTATGGTTAAGCTGGTAGTGCCAACGAATCAAAGGTATATTTGTGCATAGTTTTCAAATGGGCGTTCACCGTTCCATATTGTTTGTGTTAGAAGAACCTTTCTAAATACTGTATTCTTACCCATACAAATTCTTCCTCCAACAACCTTGGTGGAATGTGCCCGTTTTGAGTATATTTTTTGGAAATTAGCCGTTTCTTCTGTTCTATTCTGCATGGATGTGGGAACACATAAGTAGTGTGGTTTTTCTTATTACCAGTTTTGTTATGGTTTACGCCGTTTTTCTCTTTCAACGTAAGAATTCTCGCTTCGTAAACAACAGTAATGAATATCTATGAATGTCAGTAAACTATTTTTGTTATCGCTGCTGTCTAGAAGCGTTGCTAGGTTTATCTATATTTTCTATAATGAATTACGTGTTGGATTACGTCATTGATAAATTCCGTTACACCTCTGATAAGATTGAGCTTTTTTATGCCACAAAATATAGCATAAATTTTAAATATCTGGAATCACTTCCTCTAGCACAGGGGTATTTCTATGCGCTCTGCATTGAAATACATAATTGAGGATACCAGTAAAACCAAAACACTGATTAACTATGCTTTATATGAAATTATTTCCCTATATCAAGCAACTAAGCCCTATTTCTTTATCTTTTTAAGTGACTGGTCAGGATGGGACGAAGAAAATCAAAGCGCTGCTTGCTTTTTCTGCACTTCCCTTTTTGGTAATACTGATGCCGTGTATGGACACATGAGGGTATGTATGATTTGAAATTAAATTTAAATTATAAACTAAGCAGCTTCTTCCTGAAATTGCGGAACGTTGATTATATATATTTTTTTAAATAAAAGTACACTAGATTGGGTCTACTGGGTTATTTAAAATTGTTTTTACCTAGCAGTCTACTATTTCTGCATTCTTCCATTTTCTGCCATGCTAAACCAATCTCGGGGTCGATTTTCGCAGGCGATATCTGATTAGTGAAATGGTGTCGAGAATTTTCAAAATCTAAACTTATTTATAGTAATTTATATCAAGTATCAAAGTAAAATTATTTCTTATCTGGTTTTTAGGAATGCCACGATTTCGATTACCCACAAATGCGCAAGGACATGAACTTGAGTTTTTACCAGCAAGTGAAAATGATCAATTTCATTCGTCGCGAAATTCATCAGCGGAAAGAGGAGCAAAAATCAGAAGAATACAACAACAAGGAAGAAATGGAGATAGATGAAAAGGAACGAGCTAGCCAAATGGCGAAAGACGTTATTGATGCGATTCGGACATCGACTAAATGGAATCAACCGCAGTAAGTTGTGGTTCGAATTCTTCGCCTTTGTATGGATCACTTGGAAAATTGTTTATATTTCTAGAGCACTATCTGTCTTGAAATCGAGCAGGTTTAACTCTCGGTAACGAAAACAGTGATAATGGAATGTAAACCAATCCCTATATGACGTTTTCAGCAATATAATATTATGCTGTTATTACTAAATTTTAATATGTGTTTGGAGACGCGAGTGTAACCTTCAGTTCAAGTTTTTAAATCCAAGATTCCAATGCGGGCTGTGACTTAGCGTTGTTACCAAGTAAATGGCCTGGATTTTTCATGAGACTGAGAGAGGGCTTGTATCTACCGGACAATGGTTACATAATGATATTCTTGAACCATAATTGAACGGAATATTCATTATTACAGGTATTACTTTCCGACCTACGAAAACGATTCTCTCCTCTGCCAACTAGAGGACAAAGAAGGATTGTTTGAACCCGAAGATACTTTTATCATTGGTGAAGACGGAATCGATTGTAAAGCAATCATCAATGAAAGTGTTCTTACTGATCTTGTGGTAAGAGGTTACTTCGACTAAACTTGCTGCCGTGATTCAATTGTTCACTGCCATTTTTTTGTGGTGTTAGAGTGCGCAGTTGGTTTTTTTCGCGTGTTGTGGTGAGGGGGTGACTTGTTGGATGGTTTTTCCTACTTTTTTTCTTTTAAACAATCAGTATTGCCTTGGGACATGTATTGCTTCTAGACTAACTATTTTTTACTCATTTTTTTAAAGACTTTTTGGTCATTTTGGATTTTCCTCTTTAAGATTATGGTTATCTTTTCGGGCGTTTCTCTTGGTCTAGACTTCTGGTGTCGAGTTTCCTATTGTGAAGATATTGTACTTGCTTTTTATCTTTTTTTTTTCATATTCTGGCATAACTCAGTTAACATTCTTTCGGTGTATTCTAAAGCTAGGGGTGAAGCTGTAATAATTACTTTACGAAAAGAAAAAAAGACTGGATACGTGAAATAATATGTATATAATATAGTATAATTATAGCTGAAAATATATACCAGGGATGTCCAAAGCGGCTCTCATGTGGCGTTTTTGGCATCTAATCGTGGAAATATTTAACTTTTTGGCTTGGCTTTTCTGTATATCTCACTTAATATTAGCGTTGAACGTGAGGAATCTGGTTTCATATACATACAAATCTTACATGAATAGTAATTGCGAATAAACCGAAGGCAGGTGCTATAAAAACGTAATATTTTCTTTTTTCTTGCGGCTATTTTCCCCGTTGATATAGATCAGTGGTCCCCAACGTGTGGGTCGCGACTCCAAGTGAGGTCGCTGTAACAATTTAATGGGGTCGCCTGTTAGGCCAAAATAAGAGAGGTATAACTTGCTGCTATTGTTAAAAAATAAAATTATTCGACCGAAGGGAGTTCTTAATTTAGGCGGGATGGATTTTGAAGCTGTCGTCGTACCAGGTAGGTCGTACGTCTTTTTTGCGCCCGTCAACATATCGCTCGGTTAGAAATATATACCAGTCGTGTCAGATGGGGTCGCGAGTAGTTACAGAATTCGACTTTTTTGAAAAATTGGGGTCGCTCCAAAAAAAGGTTGGGGACCACTGATATAGTAGATGAGTGGATTTCATTGCAAACGTCGCCGACCATTAGTCTGAAGTTTCACTGTGTCATATAATTAGGCTGTACAGCTCAAGACTCACCACGAATGAAAAATGTACGCACTGCTAGTTAGTTTTCACGCCTTTAGTAATTCGAATATTTATATATGATGGATAAGAAACAGGTTAGTTTTAATTGATTGTAATAAGCATCGTATTATGAATAGCTTTACCTCCGAAGAAATTATCATCCGGTAGATGGCAGAGGCGGAATAAATACCTCAATTACTAAGGTAATACGACTTTCCTACCTTTCGATGTAGAGTGCATTCATTATCGCAAAGTGGATTCATAAACCTCAATTCATTAACGTACATTTATTTTTATTGATGAAATAACTATTTCGTTGCAAATCGGATGATTTGATCGATGGATGATTTGCCGCTCATAAGAAAAATCAGAACGAGGAATAACTGTTTTGATTTGTTAGGATTTCGAATTTAACTAATGAAACATGAGCTATATAGATGCCGGAAGAAGTCGAGCCATATTTATAGGTCTCAACCTTAACTTATCTCAAATTCAATAGCTGCTAGACAGTCGATGATTCAGTCATTTCCCCTTCCTGTTGGCATATAGTGTGAGGCAGAGATGAAATTGGAGTATATAAATTTTTGTTGGTTGAAGTGAAAAGCATTGTCACGCATCCGATGAACGGTGGATGTTCATAAAAGTCAGATGCAAAACTGCATAAATCTGAATCCAACGTACAGTAAGCAATGGCTTTTGAAGATATTGCGTCAGAAGAGTCAATCATAGTTAAACATGAATAAACATAGCGGTAATAAATATACAATAACCGTTCACCGCACAATATTGTAGTATAGCGATATCGCGCCCAGCTAGAAAGACACGTTATTATTCTTTGGATTTACTGAAGCAGAAAATCTCGTAATAACGAATCCAATTATTACATATATTGTAAACAATCTAGTTATTATCGGAAGACTCCCGTCGAGCACCATGCTCCTAATAATAAGCAATAAACTAATTCCTATACCTATATACCTATACCTATATACCTATAGCGAGGAAAGAACCGTGGTCTCGAAAAACAACAGTTGAGATATAAAAACTGGCGACGTTCCGGAATCAACTGGTTAGTCTTGAATGAAGTAGTGTCAGAAAAGTCAGTATGTATGCAAGGTGAGGAAGGAATTGCTCATAGAATGAAAAGTATTTCAAGGGAACATTTCTTTATGCTATGTCGTATTCCAAATGATGCTTTTATTCGATTACTTGGATCGTTACTGTTTGTGGCAGTGTTGATAAGAGTTATATATATCTATGGATATATCGCTACTGGTTGAACAATAATTATAGTATTAATCATTTTGTAGCATTAATAATATGTGTATTATGGTATATTAATCATAACTAGTTAAAGTAAAATAGACACAAATATCTTAGATCGAAGACAGTGACTAACTGTTATTTTGCCGTTTTTCCTAAGGTAAGATGGTTCGTAACGATGAAATA
The DNA here is from genome assembly GCA_013436055.1 of Halocynthia roretzi. Taxonomy (NCBI): domain Eukaryota; kingdom Metazoa; phylum Chordata; class Ascidiacea; order Stolidobranchia; family Pyuridae; genus Halocynthia; species Halocynthia roretzi. The sequence continues at coordinate 28,768 of QRAM01000146.1, read as the reverse complement.
GCTTTCCGGTTTCGTTGTCACTTGTAAGGACAGTGAAAATGAGGAATATATTATCGAATATGATACCAGAATGATACATATACCTTCCACTTTTCCTCGCGAAATGTATGTAAATCGGTTTTGAAGAGTTACAGTTGTTAATGCTTATAGAGGAGCTGCTCGTTAAACAAGCTATCAACCAGCAAAATTTGTAGGATGCAGTGATTAGAAAAACGAAATATTGTAGTGTGATGTTCTAATAAATATGGTCAGAATTTGGTCAGAATTTTTCTAAGTAATGTCATCATTAACTTACTTAATTTCCGTTCAATATATAAATTTTTATCTCAGACAGCATTGTTATTAGAGAGATCAGTAGTTTTCAGAATTTTTTAGGCAAATTCTTTCTTACATGGTAATAAATCGTTAATATAGAATTACTTTTGTATAACTTTTGTATACTTGCCAAGAAATACAGTTGTGACAGATAGGAGCTAGTTTGGTACAGTTTCAAATATCACAACATACATGCAACTAAAATGTAATGCCGAAAAACAACGCATAATATGAAGACGATTTCTATATTTTAATGCAGTATACTTCAAAGAGTAACAGCGTTACCTGCTGTATTGTAATTGGAATATTTGTAGTAAGTAGTACTGGAATTTCTTGCCCACTAATTACAGTCGATCAGTGCATATGACGTGAAAAAATGCGAATCGAAACCTATGTAAGCTTTTTGAACTAACCCGATCATTCGCATTCATTAAATTCTACATCGACTGTTTATATTTTCCCTTAATGTGACAAGACTTTGACAAGTTGTAATCGTTAACCTAATTAGTAGTAGACTGTAATTAGGTTTTTGTTTGTAAGAGCCGGACACACTGTGTCCTTTTGAGCCTGTTGGTTTTATTAGTAAGCTGTGCCGTTTCAAGACTGGAGTTCTATTTCATTTTACTCGTAACTCTTCATTTAAGATGGTAGACTATTAATGAGTTGTAATATTACGTCAGATAGTCAAACCGCCGTAGGTAGTTCATTGGAATATGTTTGGTATTGATAAGGGATTTAGAATCGCATTGCTAGATTGATTTAAAGTAATTGCTCTTTTATTATGGATAGATAAATTCCAAAGCCTATTAAGGGAAAAACTGGAAATGTGATATTTAGGACAGTGGTTATAACTGGTTCTGGACTTGGCCAATATGTACGTGTAAATTAGAATTGGTTTGTATACTATTTCTGGCTCGTTCAGAAACTGCCGTAGATGTCTGAAGAGGATTTCAGGAGCGCATTAGGAACAGTGTACTGTACAAGCTTTTGTGATATTAATCGATATGTTTTTTCCATGAATGTTTTAATCTATTGTAAGCGATGAAGAATAACTAGTCGATGCATCATGCCAGCAGCCAGCCAACGCACAAAACCTACTGTGATTTTTCGATCAGAGTTTAAAATAAGGAAATTGATGAAGTATGAAAAAGTAGTTTAGTGGGATGGCTCAAACTACAACCATATAAGACATTAGTTACTGCCAGTGTCGGTCAGAATTTTGTAACTAGTCTTGCACAATTTAATTACGCAATCTAAACACGTCATCAAGACCCTCAAACGGCACAGCATGTAAACTCGGTTGTTTGTAATCAGCTCGCCGTGCAATATCATGCGCCGGGAGCGTGATGTCCAAATGGTTTAGCGCCCTATTTTAGCACAGCTATCGAGCATGTAACGCTGAGCTTATCGATGCGAGAGAAGCTGTTTATGGATTTGGATGAAGGTTCGAAGCTTTTTTCTTCTTCACTGGCTACGAAATCCTTCCAGACTTTGCGCGAATTTTTATTCTCCTTTTTATAGATGGCGGTCAGAGCACGTGAGACACGTTCTTAAATAGTTAAGCTTCAATGTAAAAAGCAAATTGCCCGATCAGCCAGACATCTCGTGTGTAATTAACACGCTGTGTTCGTACTTTACCTATCTAGTTGAGAGTAACTTGCTTCCGGCAATGCTGCGAGCAATTGAACGGCCTATGGGTGCTTTTGTACCACATCCATCGTAGGTAAAATTAAGGAATTTAGATAGTTATACGTGTGAATTAGTCAATGTGGCACTTGTCAGGTTGTCGTAGTAAGGTTTTGCAAATTTAAACACTATCAGGTAACAATTACCGAATTCCACTGGTGAGTAGAAGGGCATGCAAGTCAAGGTTAGAGAGACTTGTCTGGAATTTTGGAACTACATAGTTAAGTTAGGATAGAAGCAGAACGTTTAATATTATGGTTGCTCATAGCATCACTTCCTGTGTTGCTTGCGATTGAATGGTACTAGTAACCAGTAACGTTAACGTCATGAAATGACGCAATGAAATGTTATTCTGTGACTGTTAAGATTATTTTGATTTGGTACTATCAATCAAGTAGTTTTTAATTAGTACTTACATATGTTGATTTTTTACAATTTATTGCAGTAAATATTCTGGGTGTGATTCAGCAATTTGTGATCTCATCAGATCACTGAGATCTTAAGATGAACTTAGTTCGTTGGTACAATGATAGACAGACCTGTACATGAATCATTTCAGCAGTTACGCATTACTATGCTTACTATCAACTATATGTTATTTCATAATTAGCACTCACAGAAATGTGGAGGCTCCTATATATAAGAATTAAATATATACTGTTTGCTATTTTTTGCATGTGTCTGAGTGGAAGTAGAATACTTCCGGAAAGTTACCCATCTATTGTTTTTTTTTTCTTAAATTTGGTCTGTTGGATCTTGAAAGATCATATAAGTTCAGCTTAACACCTAAATTGCTATTTTACTTTGCCTTGCCTGCTTAGTTTTTATGTAATATTTGATGAATGAATGAATAACAATAGGGAAGTATAGTATGAATATATAGAGAGAGAATATCACATGAATCGATACAAGTTGCATCATGAAGAAATAGAAGCATTGAATAAGCAGCAAGTTGATTTTAAATTAGCAAAGAATCCAGATCACAGGTAGTGTGAAAAGGTCGACTAGTCGACTAGTACTCATCATCATGTTTTACAAATGAGATCAAAATTATTTTATACAATATATATAAACAATGAATCATATTGTTCCTTCTCTTCTCAGATTTATTTCCCCCTAATTTAATTCCCCTCCTTTAAGCTTGGTAAAGTTGTTACCCTAACCTTACACTAATTCTTGATGACTGTGTTATCTAGCACTGACAAAGGTGAAGTGATTTCTTATGGGTAAGTTTTTGTTCTGCTAACATTGATTGAAAATGCAGACTAGAGAAAATTCATAGCAATCCTTTTTTTTCAGACACGTAGGAAGTCATCATTTGTACAAAATGCCAGTTGACCTATCGTACCTTTATTCTGCTAGTCCCCCATTGCAGCAAGTATTTGCTGATCATTGTACAACGAGATTCGGGCAGTTTGAAGTGCTAAGCCCATCACGTCGACGATATTATGTGGATGAATCTTATCGACACGATAAATTTTGTACACATCCTAATACAGATACTTCGACCATAAGTGTTTTAAAACCGTGTATAAACTCGACTATATCGAATAATTTCGAACCAAACTATCTGCAGTGCAGATTACACTCGTCACGAAGCAGTTCGCAGTTTGTTCCCGACCGCCCTCATATGGAATTAAAGAGAGAGAAGTCGGACCCGGGCTCGAAAGGGAAGCGGGTAACATTCGCTGATGCGCACGGATTCACATTGGAGTGCGTCAAATACATGACTGAGAACACCAACGAACCTCCAAATTGTGACATATTGTCCAATGTAGTAAAAAACTTAAGACTTTCTTCTGAAGTCGGTTTGGCAGATTACAACATTGTTGAAGACAGCAAGCCGAAACTGATATCAGACTTCGAGCAACCTGTTGCCAATTACCTTGGCTTTAAACAGAAGTTGGAGAAAAATAATGTTCTCCTTGAAAACATCATCCTTAAGGATGTGACATCTATCAATGGTACCATCAAAGCGAGAAATTTAGCGTATGAAAAAAAGATCACCGTGAGAATCACATTTGATTGTTGGAAGACTTCGAAAGACCACGACGCCACCTACGTCAAGAGCATCTATGGCACGGATGCCTTTGATACATTTCAGTTCAACATAGCCGTGCCCAAGTCATTCGATCCGGTGATGCAGAAAGTTGAATTCTGCATTCGGTATCAGACTAATAAAATGGAATTCTGGGACAATAACGAAGGCCAGAATTATTCGATCACCCCAAATGTTTATTCGCCAAACACTACTAAAACAGAAAAAAAAGAACAAAGAAATTCGCGATATGGGTATTCAATACCCAACACGTATTCTGAACTCCCGTCTCCCCAGTTCAATACTTGGTTGGAATGGGAGGATAAAGGTCCTTTTTACTAAGTGAATCATCAACTGTAATATTATACATACTTATGTGAGACTAAGATGGGCTTGATTTCGTTTTTGATTTGTATAATAAATAAGATACTGTATATTGCTTTTCTTTAAGGCTTCTTCGCATGGTGTGCTAAATATATTACACTTTACAAATTACGGTTAGTATAGCCACATACACTTCATTTTAATATTATAATTTTCCCATATCTCACTCTGTACACACCTTCCTGAGCAGAGATCTAATATTATCAGGTCCATTCTTATGAAGCTTTCCATTTTACTTCACCACTAGTATTACCTGTCAGCCACAAATAGTATTAATATTTCAACTGAATTTATCTGGTTGTGTGCATTTTTTGCGAATTGTACTCACGTGACCATGAAGTCCCACGTGAGCAATTCTTCTGCTTGCTATTGTCCTGCGTTCTTTCATTTCTTCTGATGTACACACGTTAGCGCTTAATTGCGTGCATACGTCACCGTGTGGCAAATTTCTGGCGTAGTACCGCAGTCAAATCTACAACACGTCTTTTTTATGAGTACGAAGTACTGTCCATTGTCGTGAATGTCTTTATTAGTGATTGTTCATTGTGAAGCTGCAGTGTTCTATATATCGGTTTGATCGCTGTTGCATTTTTATGGCTAACTATTCTGAATTCGAACCTGGGTTCGAGTTCAGTGTATCATAAACCTTTTGATGTAGTGCTCTACTTTACTGTAAGAGTTGCTTGAATTAGAAGAGATAAATATATATATGAATAATGAAAGAGTAAAGGTAGATATCTATTTATGGTACGCAGTATTGCGCAAGTATGTACATTTTGATATGTATGGGAAGAAGGAAAGTTGATGTTGGAAGTTGATACTTTCTTCCTGTAAGGATGTAATTTGATTGATGGTTCACTGTTATCTTGAATGATCCATATATATGTGGATATGAATGAAATGAATGAATCAAATATACACATATTGGCACATTGCATGTTAAAAGCATATACTTCTCTTTATCTGATTGATTTGCCAAACATTAAACTAATCTAAATCTATATAGTGAAAATGTTATCTACCTAAATTTTCAAATCAATAGAATATAATGGTTCTGTAAACGTATATTTCTACTTCTGTATGTGACTGTTGTCAGCATTCGACTTCTATTATTTTGTTTCACAATTTTTTGTCGTGTCAAGTGTCAACTTCACGCGCCTATATTGTCATGTGCTGCCCCGTTGCAACCTAGAGTTTTGACAGCAGTAGCAAGGTTGTAAAGCGTTCGGGGAACACTGCTTTTCAATTTTGCTAGTTTCCTCTCATGAAAGCTTGTTGTTCAATTGAAAAAAAAGTAAATAAATTTCTAAAGAAAGTTATCACACAGTTCTGGAATCGTTTTGAGAACTCATTGAAGTAATTCAGTGTAGAATTATATTCTGATATTCGGTCAGCAATAGTTACTACACGAGTGTAACAGTTAAAATTATACCCAAAATATCATACACATAGAAATGTTGATGCCTGGCAAGAAATACTCACAGAAAATTTTCTTGGACTTTTGAATCTTGTAGAAGAAACATAGATACAAGTCAGTAGGGAACATCATGTTCTCAACAGTCTGTAGATTTAGTTGATGTATTAACTTTATCATGGCTATTGTTTTATACTATAAAATATTCGAATATCATCAGTTTTGGTCTTTGGAATCGATTCTGTATACTTTGAGTAATCAATATCGTAAGCAGAAACTATTTGCATTTCAGAAATAAGCCATTTCTCTTCTCGTTATGCTATTATATAAACTGGTCATGATGACACAGGCAAAACGTATGCTGCGACTCCCACATTGTGTTGTCAGTCGAATGGTTTTGAATGCTTTTATTTGAGTAGATCGATATCTGCGCGGAATTGTCCAAGTTAGCTTGTGATATAGTAGCACAAGCTGGTGATAGTTTGCTATGTTGATGTAACAAATCGTGGCGGTAGTTGCATAATTCGACGGTTACATATGTTTGTGAAATGTATGTATTTGACTCCGTCTTTGAATAGGTCATATACGGCTCGTCAATTTGTGCATTTCTTACCATTCTTTGCCAATTCACAGACACTTCATAGTTACTGTCAGTATCTTTACTATTTACAGTCAGCACTGTATATTATCTTGAAGAAGGGGATGCTGGCTAAAATACATCAAAGAGTATCGTCAGCATTTTTGGAAAGCCCCAAGGGACCTTTCCAGTTAACAACAGTATTAATAAGCCAATGCCAAGGTGTTTTGATTGTGCAACGTGTAGGTTAGTTCTTGACTGACGCAGTGGGCGAGAAACGGGGACTTGAATAGCACTCAGTAGGGTGAATCCTTTCCTGTTGGAGGTAATTCACAGTTTTGTTTGTGTGCGGGTGGTGTAAATGAATTCCTTTTGATGATATCTGCAGCATGTTAAGTGTCAGCTCAATGCTATAATAGCGCCTTAACTTACTTAGGCTTTTTGTCAGCTACCACACGGTAATTACCGTTACAGAATATTAGTTTACTTTTTTAACGGTATGCTAACGTGAAGTGTGACATTGATGCAGCACCAGTTCTCTACCGATACCCAAAGTCCCGAATAACAGCTTTTGATTACCATTTTACTTAAGTTTGTGATGTAGCTTTTTATAGCCAAGATTCAATTTACCGTCCAGCGAAAAAAAACGTTTATAGTGTTATGAGTCACTGAGCCGTTATTGAGACATATTGCAATACCGTTACGTAGTATATCGCACCTAATTAACTTCTAGCTGAAATCCAAACACCCTTTGCTGTGTGTGTAATATTGGTTCTAAGAGGACGTGCTATGTAAACTGGCGTGATATGTAGGGTAGTCATGTGTACACATGGCCTGAAAATGGAATACATTGTAGCGTATTTGCCTAATTTAGTAAGGTTTCAAAAACTTACTTTAATTTGTGCTAGTGCTCAACGGCTGTAATCAACCGAAGGAATTTAAATACTCACAGCTTTGTGTTATCTGGCAAGGTCAAGATTGTGACACTTGGCACCTATATGTAATGCAGTTGTGCTGCTCACATGCAAGCAAAAGTGTCATTGATTGATACATTCCACAATGTACGCAGGAGATAACGTGTACGCAAAATCAATTTTTGACGGGAAACAGAGAAGATACTGAACCATAGCCCCTTTAACAACTGTGAATTCCTATGATGACGTTGATATGTCTTAAAGCCTTTAAAATCCATGTGTCTGTTGCTGTCTTGCGCCAAGCAGGCGAAATTCGATTACCAGACGATTTTTGGTGATCTGTATCCTAGAATTCAAACGATTTTTTGCAAAGACTAACAATAATTACAGATTTATGGACGTAATATTTGAACAACGTTGTCTGCGGAAAAATGAAATTAAAAATTTATAAGCTCGACTATGCAGCGAATAACTTACTGGAGTTCTACAATAGTTGCACGATTGGTTATCTGGATAATTGCATATCATCTCCTCTGTGAATGTAGTTATTATATACAACAGCGAATTTTATTGCACAGATTTGCATCGCTGTATTTGTAATCTTCGTCTTCGAGTCTTTAATTTGGTAAATCTCCGATTATTATAACCTTTGTAGTTTCAGTAAAACTTGAACGAAATCATAAATGCAGATGACAAGTGATATAGTTTGCCGTAGTTCCATGATATGACTTCAACTTCATTGTTGAGTGAAATTTTGGATCAGCTCAGTAGTGTATTGTGAACTATATGCTAAAACATGAGCTGAGGCGGATTACGAAGCAGCCTTTACGAAAAAGAAATGTTAAGTGCGATTAATACCATTTTAACTACAGCTATGACTTTGCACTATGACATTGAAAGGTAGAACAGTACTTTGTATATATTTTTACTCGGTCAAATTATTGATGATCTACTTTGTTTTGATTCGGCTATAGGGCATGTAGGCGATAAATTTTATTCATGATATTATGTAGTAGTATGGACTCTTAAACCACGCAAGTGATGCGTATTTTTTATAGCTTATTTACGTAACACCGTACGTATTACTATTTAGATCGCTTTTCTAGCTACCTATTAAATATTCGTTAGAAATGAGAATTTGCAGCTAAATGTAATCTGTTGGTTATTTATATAAATTGTTGTTTATCTTTATGTTTACAAATTCTATGAATATTCAGCAAAACAATGTTGTTTGATGTTGGAAGGTCAAAGATTGTATATTTAACTATATATATATACTTTCGTATTTTGTCACATGATCGTTAACGCACGTCATCCCCCTACTTGACAACAACCTACTCTCGTTTGTTCTCGAATGTTATGAATGTTGTTGTTGGGTCTGACGTAACGGAATCGGGAAATTTGATGATGTCAGAACGTTTCGAAATAGTCTAAATCCCCCTGAAATTTCTTAGTAAGCAATCTGCCAAGCGTGATTGTTGTGTATATCAGCTACATTCTTTTCCCCTACAGCGTGGCGTAGAGTAGGTTTTCTTTGCTGATACTGTGTTTATGGAAGAATACTCATGTCTGCTCGACACCGGTTGACTCTGTATGGAAATATGCTCCATTGTCCTTTTTTGCGCAGTTGTTGAAAACCAGGTTTTGTTCTGCCTGGAATATAATAAATGAAGCGAAACGGTTTGAACCAGATAGGAACAGAGTAGTATTCTGTACTGTTGTCTGTAAATTGTATTTTCCCACGCCACATCTCGATATTAATTTTACCATGACTAATGCCTTCCATTTAAAACTTATTCTGATTCTGTATACACAAAAAAGCACTTTTGATTTGAAGGTCGTTTGTATTTGGTGCTTTAGGGGCGCATCCTTGAGATCCAAGCGGTAAAGAAATGTATTGGCTGGAATCTAATTGTAATAATTAGGTTTATGCCCAGTATTTGCTCTACATAATTATACTTGTTAGATAAGCCTTCTACGTCGAATGAAAACTATCTTGTTTTGTGCCCCAAGGTTGTATTTCTCACTTGATTCTTACACATCTATGATCTGTATTAACTGTATCAACGACATACGGTCAGGAGCCTAAATACACAACACAACGTGCTGATCAAGTGAGTCATCATGGCGGAATTGGCCTCGGGCCAAAGTTTCCTAATGCTATTGCAATGTTTTTGCTGGAAGTAGGAATGCAGCAATCAATAAAATAACTTTTGAGAGAATGGCTAGTATCATGCACAATTATTTTTACGCCGATCTTCATATAATTTTATGAAACACGTCGTTTTACTCAAACTGAAGTAATGTATAATCATTTTGCTACGTGCTGACCATGTTGAACAAAATGGCCACCGCCGGGGAATTCACCTACAAGTAACCTTAAATGAACCAATCGCGTGTTTCTTTACGATCGCCAGTATGTAGTTAACGAGAAGTATGTGAGGAGTTATATGATTGTTTATCTTGTTGGTATTTCGAAACATAGCAGGCACTTCACAGACTACATTCTCACGTTTTCGATATTTCTCTTTTTCCAGCTCTCCGCTCTAGCGATTTTTCTCCGATTCATTCGCAAGGTCGTGGGAGTACGAATGTTGTTCGGATCTAGACATAAATCAAAACATTGCAGCTTAGCTGTCTCCGTATATGGCTCCAATAGGAAAAAAAGCTGACGAAAGCCACATTGATAGGCTTTGGCCGTATTTTGCAGCAATGCAGCTAAATCGATGAATACCGCTAAGTTGGACTGAACCTCCATATGTTATAAATAAGGTGTAAGAATGTGTAACTACCTCAAAGTGGATTGTAACCGTTTGAACTCGAATATGCTGATCGCGAATGAATTGATGTATTGCTCGTCAAGCTTAATTATTAATCGTATACTGAGTAGTCGCTGCTGTGTAGTTCGCTACCTATGAACATCCAACTAGTTGCGAAGGGCCTAAATCGTCGTAAAAACCTCTCTGATTCCACAATATATTTTGATAGCCATGGGCGGTACACATACTTGAATGTAATTGTTGGTTTGAAGACAATATTCCATCACAATACACAAAGGTGAAAGTAAACAATTTCGTTTCTCTTACCTATCAAGTCGAAAAAAAATATTTGTAGAGAACTTTCTTGTTCTTCTGTAATGTTGTTTTTCAAAACATAGCAATAGATCCAATCCGTCTTTACTGATTTGCAAACACAGTAAAGGCTCAGCATGTATGGGAATTATAAATGAAATTGCATATTGGACCTTGCAAAATGTATAAGAAAATCCATTAAAGGTGGTTGCACTGGATTATATCTTTAAATGCGACCAAAAAATTGGGAAACATCTACGTGTAGTTCATATTCACTGATCGTAAAATGGTGAAAAAGCTATTAAGTAACCTTAAATGATAGTAAGGTATTGGAACGGGATTTAGAAAACTAGTGGAACGCGAAGTTTGTGCGACTGAGGTTGATAAAGGGGTGTGTGCCACTCTTCTCCTATTTCCCTAGATCTTCTTTGTTTAAGGTATAATACGTAGCGAGGGAGTTTTGAGAAACAACGTTTTAGACTGCTATTTCATTTGAATATACTATAGCGATAGGTAACCGATACGACATCGAGGAAACCGTTGTGAACACTGTTCAAAAAGGAATCTCATCACGTGACAATCTTGAATACCGAGACAGAATACTCTAACACGACACTCCCGATATTCTTCCGCTCTGACGAGTTTCCTCCGATTCATTCGCAAGGTTATGAGGGTACGAATGTTTTTTGGACCTATCAGAACGCAGAGCGATGATCGCTTACTGGGGGTGGCTCCAGATCACCATACAGCTAATTCATTGTACCGTTTCTGATACTGCATTTATACTTGGAGCTAGTTAGTACTGTAACGTGTATCATATTTGTTCGGTTTTGTTAAGGCAAAATCGTCCTTTAATCTCTAAGATCTCCAATACGAAATAGAAGATAAAACTTAGTGGACTCATGATCGCGGATAATGTTATCAATCAAGCATTGTTATCAATATCAGTTGGCCACAAAACAAATTCATCTGTAGATAACTCTAATAGAAAAGGGGGTGATGTAGGTTATCTTGATACCGTTTATTGCACCAAAACAGCTGAATCGATGAATAACGCATCTCTTAAAGTTTAATGGAAACAAATCTACGTTCAAATAAGGACGTACGAATGTGTAGCCAGCTGAAAGTATGTAACCATGTGAACTTGATTAAGCTGATTGCGGAAGAACGATGCATTGCGCGGTAAACATAATTAGTAATCGTGGTTGATATAGTGTAGTTCGCTGACTAGGGACACTAGGGCACAAACTGTCCCAAATACCCCCGCTAGTTCCACAACATATTTCAATATGAATGGGTCGTACATATACTCGAATGTAATTAACGGCCTGAATACAATATTTGATCACAGTTCAACAAAGGTGAGAGCAAAACGATTACGTGTCTCGTACATACCAATTCTATTTGTATGTCTTAGAAGGAATGTTTGCAGAGACCTCTATTGTTTTCCCTCCTAACAGTTACATCCGAGTGTCATCGTTTGCCTATTATCTCATAGTCCTACAAAAAACAGTCGTCAAAGTTCAAAGTCTGGTAATTATTGACATAGAATCATAGGTGAATTAAACACTAAAATGACTGATGCAATAGGCATGTCACTGATCCAGTTATCCAGTTATCCTAGTTTACTTTTTCAAGTCAAGTATATAAGCTTCCTGTCTGCTGCAAAACTTGTTTACGTTGCAATAGACCACATTGCCCTACTAAACCCAGATTAATATCACCCACAGGTGTTTCTCAGCTCTTCCCTTGTACAGTTTGATTTCTGCAGATTGTTTTTTAATTTTACGCACGCATTTCATTATTCACGTCTGTAATCCATCACCTCTAGACAGAGGCGGGCTGGCAATAAGGGCACCTGGACCATGCCCGGTGGCTGGGACTGCCAAAATGGATATAAAAAAATGTCACGAAAAACTCCTGGTAAGGTAAGCAGCAAAAGGTCGCTACTGACGCCTTATAATTATTGAACAGCGGAAGGTATATTCGTCACTGCAATTATTGCGTTCTCTTATAGTTAGAAATATCAAATATGGTTTCAGATCGAATAGTATAGTTATTTTACTTGACTATCTATACTTTGTCAATGTTTATCTTTCGTAGTATTATACTTCAACTTTGTTTAGTTTACTCCCCTGGACGTCGTTGATGTTGCTTCACAAGTGCTTGTTAAGAAATATTTAACGAGTTGTAAACCCAGTTAATATTTAGCCTATTCCATCACCCTTTTTATTACAGTATTAAAACGGATAGTCAAATCTTGATATTGATAATTCGAAAAGTCTAAATTCTAGTAGTAAACCTGATACGCTAAATTTTCGCATATTTTAACACATTTTACATCATTTTAGGTGGTACAGTAATTGTGGTAACTTCTTGCTTTCTTGCAGCCTTTCCGTTGATTCCACCTTGTTAACTAGACCGGCAAACCACCGGTGAGACAAATGATCTGTTTGATGGTTTTTATTTGCTAAATATACCGAGGAGGTATGTATAAGCACGTGCTCCAACATCTGTGTGTAGCATACCTACACGTAGTCCACGAAATGAAAAGCGTGCTTCAAAGACTAAATAGTACAGTCATGTATATTCAGAGTTGTTTCATACTACTTTCAGGTCCCATAAGTACATCTAGTTTTCAATTACTCTTCCAACTGCCTCTTCGTTCAGTATTCGTATGTGAATATCAAAAATTCCTATTTCATGAAAGCCTATCGTTATGGGTTTCCAACATTGAATTACCGAATTATAAACGCAGTCTTACTTTAAAAAAACCGGAAATTACACCAACGTTCGTGACTTTACCCTCGCTGTTTCCTTCGTGTTTACATGGACCAAGAAATTTTTACTCGTCATATCAGAATTTTGCTCGTAGACAAATATTAACCACAGTGAACATTTTTGTTGTGTTAAGTGTGTGCTCAAAATAGTCGAGATTATCTGATATTGTGTGGAAATGCTCAAACATCAGGTATCAAGGATAAGGGTGAAATATTGATCGATCAATTTTTGCAGTTTGAAGAGGAACTGACAGAGGATAGACGGAAATGCTGATCGAATTCCGAAGCAGATCAGTTATACTCGGATATGAATCGCATAACGTTTTTACTGATATTGGCAATGACATTCTTAGTAATAGTTCAAATAATATGCTCGATTATAAATGTAATACCTCGTATTTGAAAAACAGTATTCATATAATTTGAATGAATAACATTACTCGCAATGTTTTCTACATCTTCGAATAGCCTTTCATGTGACGTTATATGAGGAATCAATAGTTTAGAAACCTTCAACCATGACGGGAAATTTTATATGTCAAGTCAAATACGGATCCACGGGGTGTATTTTGAACCAGTTTTAGTTTTCTGTTATTTAAATTAAACATCGATTTAGTCGCAGTGTTTACGGTCACGAATCTTATAGTGTTGATTCGAAAGAGAGAGAGAAATTCTCGAAAATGCAAAACGTTGCATGAGGTTCTTCTGCGGACGTTGTCGTTTATGGTTATTAGAGAGTGGGACTGAGGAGCGTATTTGTTTCTTTTTGTAAACGTTGCCTTTAACTCTTCTCGATTCATCGAGAGAACATCATGACGTCAAACAGATACGTTGCAGCAGTCACGTAGAAGCCGAGTGATCGAATGACCAATACAGTTAACGGTCAATAGTCAAATCTCGCTTCAATGTATATTTGCCCAATACCGCACCAAAAATCTAAAGCAAGCTGACTATAAAAAATCCGATGGAGTAAGAACACGTCCTCGTGAGTATACTAATTTCATTGTCATTGCCATTCAAATATTGTAGCGAATTGCGTGATACGAAGTGCGTGATCACTTTTCGCCGGTGATTGCTTGGAGCATACTTCCACGATTTTAGAAACATATTTTCTTTTCTATTGTACACAACACTACTGTATAAACAATGCAGTCATTGTATCTCATCGTATCCTTTTCCGTGGAGTGAACATAACGACTCTCTATCGACATATAGCCATTACCTACATATTTTAAACTTTGGTGGCAGACCAACATTGCAACTAAGATATCCGTGGTTCTTTCACAGACCGTAAACGTATACTGTGATACCGCAATGTCACTTCAAAAAGTTTTATGTATCTGAGTGACTTCAATTTAAGGACCATGAGTAATATTTTTTATAATATTGATAAATTTAGCGTAATTAGTGCAACATAACTCGTCATTTTACACCATTTACTCCGAATTAATTGCCCGTGTAGCGTTCCTTTTTAACTTCGGCGTTTACGGGAACGCGACTCACGTAACTTGGGTCGGCAGTATGCGGAAGANGCTTTCTTGCAGCCTTTCCGTTGATTCCACCTTGTTAACTAGACCGGCAAACCACCGGTGAGACAAATGATCCTTTTGATTGTTTTTATTTGCTAAAGATACCGAGGAGGTATGTATAAGCACGTGCTCCAACATCTCTGTGTAGCCTACCTACACGTAGTCCACGAAATGAAAAGCGTGCTTCAAAGACTAAATAGTACAGTTATGTATATTCAGGGTTGTTTCATACTACTTTCAGGTCCCATAAGTACATCTAGTTTTCAATTACTCTTCCAATTGCCTCTTCGTTCAGTATTCGTATGTGAATATCAAAAATTTCTATTTCATGAAAGCCTATCGTTATGGGTTTCCAACATTGAATTACCGAATTATAAACGCAGTCTTACTTTAAAAAAACCGGAAATTACATCAACGTTCGTGACTTTACCCTTGCTATTTCCTTCGTGTTTACATGGACCAAGAAATTTTTACTCGTCATATCAGAATTTTGCCCGTAGACAAATATTAACCACAGTGAACATTTTTGTTGTGTTAAGTGTGTGCTCAAAATAGTCGAGATTATCTGATATTGTGTGGAAATGCTCAAACATCAGGTATCAAGACTAGGGGGAATATTGATCGATTATTTTTTGCAGTTTGAAGAGGAACTGACAGAGGATAGACGGAAATGCTGATCGAATTCCGAAGCAGATCAGTTATACTCGGATATGAATCGCATAAAGTTTTTACTGATATTGGCAATGACATTCTTGGTAATAGTTCAAATAATATGCTCGATTATAAATGTAATACCTCGTATTTGAAAAACAGTATTCATATAATTTGAATGAATAACATTACTCGTAATGTTTTCTACATCTATACGAATAGCCTTTCATGTGACGTTCAAAACCTTCAACCATGACGGGGAAATTTTATATGTCAAGTCAAATACGGATCCACGGGGTGTATTTGGAACCAGTTTTAGTTTTGTTATTTAAATTAAACATCGATTTAGTCGCAGTGTTTATGGTCACGAATCTTATAGTGTTGATTCGAAAGAGAGAGAAATCCTCGAAAATGCAAAACGTTCCATGAGGTTCTTCTGCGGACGTTGTCGTTTATGGTTATTAGAGAGTGGGACTGAGGAGCGTATTTGTTTCTTTTTGTAAAAGTTGCCATTAACTCTTCTCGATTCATCGAGAGAACATCATGACGTCAAACAGATACGTTGCAGCAGTCACGTAGAAGCCGAGTGATCGAATGACCAATACAGTTAACGGTCAATAGTCAAATCTCGCTTCAATGTATATTTGCCCAATACCGCACCAAAAATCTAAAGCAAGCTGACTATAAAAAATCCGATGGAGTAAGAACACGTCCTCGTGAGTATACTAATTTCATTGTCATTGCCATTCATCACCCTCCACGTAAGAGTGCCATTTCCTGGGATTGCTTACCGGCGAAAAGTGATCACGCACATAATCGATAGGCAGAAAGACAGTTCTATCCGGAACAACATCTCTTGGTTGAGTCTTTTCCTCACACAGTGATTCCCTGTCTACCTGTGTGAGGGTTTATTCTTTAGTAAACCCACTAGACCACTTAGACAACAAGGTATCTGCTATTTCTTTTTTTTTGGGGGGGAGGGATTAATTGTGGGTACATAGAGAAAATTTACAGTGCAACTCCAATTAGGGCTTGGTACTTGGGTAAGAACGGGGGCCCGAAAACCGAGGCGAAAAAAATCGGTTTTCTGCGTTTTAGACCACCTATACAACAATCAACCTGTCACGATATTTTCAGAATACGTTTGTGTATTGGTAAAGAAACTTTTGAGCCAAACTCTATTTGGGGCCTGGCCCTTGGGGCGAAGAAAAATTTTTTGGGGTGGCATTCTGGATTTCGATATTCTCTTAGAATATTTTTTTTCCATTTTTGTCTCAAATTATGTAGGGAGCTTCAAATAACCCCACAATACCATTTTTATTTCAGTAAAGGGTCAGGGAGTGGAGAAATGACGATTTTAAATTTCGAAATATTGTGCGTGATCAATTTTCGCCGGTGATTGCTTGGAGCATGCATCCACGATTTTAGAAACATATTTTCTTTTCTATTGTACACAACACTACTGTATAAACAATGCAGTCATTGCATCTCATCGTATCCTTTTCCGTGGAGTGAACATAACGACTCTCTATCGACATATAGCCATTACCTACATATTTTAAACTTTGGTGGCAGACCAACATTGCAACTAAGATATCCGTGGTTCTTTCACAGACCGTAAACGTATACTGTGATACCGCAATGTCACTTCAAAAAGTTTTATGTATCTGAGTGACTTCAATTTAAGGACCATGAGTAATATTTTTTATAATATTGATAAATTTAGCGTAATTAGTGCAACATAACTCGTCATTTTACACCATTTACTCCGAATTAATTGCCCGTGTAGCGTTCCTTTTTAACTTCGGCGTTTACGGGAACGCGACTCACGTAACTTGGGTCGGCAGTATGCGGAAGAGGGACACGACGACAATCTGATGAACAATGCAGATTACTTGTGTAATTGTTGCCATTCAACGTTCCCGCTCTAGTTCTAGTATCTAATCAACGTATGTTTGTTAACGATCTCAGTGGAATGAATAGAGAGAATGACAGCCGCTTGGAATGGACTGGTTTCTAATTTACGCCGTTTCGATGCTTATCCTAAAACGCTCGAAGATTTTCGGGTCAAGACGTTTTCCGGAGCCGCCGTGACAATAGTGTCTGCTGTTATCATGACTTTCCTATTCGTTTCTGAACTTCGATATTTTCTTCAAACTGAAGTTGATTCCGAACTTTTTGTCGACATGTCACGTGGTAACAAACTAAGGATTAATATCGACCTCACGTTCCAACTTTTGCCTTGCGCTTACCTCACTTTAGACGCCATGGACGTGTCCGGTCAGAGACAGATAAACGTACATACAACCCTTTACAAACAGAGACTTAGAAACGACGGAACCTTGGTTAAGGAGGCTGCCATACAGGTGGAAATTGTCACAACTGCCAACACGAGCACAACAACTGTTACCGAGGGGTGTGGTAGCTGTTATGGTGCAGAGACAGATGAAGTAAAATGCTGCAACACTTGCGAAGATGTCAGAGAAGCATATAATAAAAAAGGTTGGGCCTTTCCGAAAGGGGACATCGTTACACAATGCGCGAAGGAGAATTTGATAGAAAAATTGGAACTTCAATCAGGAGAGGGATGTCGATTGCACGGTTATTTAGAGGTCAACAGAGTCGCCGGAAATTTTCACATTTCCCCTGGCAAGAGTTATGAAATGGGTCACTTGCATGTTCATGACCTGGCAGTATTTGGAAAAAATCCACACTACAATCTTACCCACGTAATCAATCACTTGTCGTTTGGTGAGAATTATCCTGGACAAGTCAATCCATTGGATGGACATTATGTGTACGCTGAACAGTCAGAAATGGCATTTCAGTACTACATAAAAATTGTGCCGACCACATACATAAAACTGAATAGTACCTTACTTAAGACGAACCAGTTCTCAATCACAAAACATCAAAAACAATTGTCTTCAGAGGGCGAATCTTCGTTACCTGGTATATTCATATCTTACGAGTTTTCACCCATGATGGTCAAATATGTAGAAAAACGACGTTCCTTTTTCCATTTTCTGACTTCGGTGTGCGCTATTATTGGGGGTGTTTTCACGGTGGCAGGCTTAGTTGACTCTTTTATCTATCATGGTGGAAGGGCTTTGCAGAGGAAGATTGACTTGGGTAAAGCAACATGACAAAGTTTCCAATTTTTATGGTGTTTTGTAGTATAGTGACAAATGCAATGTAATAAGGTAGATTCAGATTGAATGAGATATCAGCATTGATGGGATTCAACTGGTTTACACACCCGTTACTAAAATTACAAAATTTCCGTCGACCAGTTCGTGAAGTGTTTCAACATTGAAGTTTTCCTTAATCCAATGCATTATGAACTGCATATTTTGCTTCATCAATCCCATTGTCAAATTTTTAGGGATGTCAAGTATGAGAAAACGGCTTCATAACACAAAATTCGAATCCCAACGTTTGATTTCAGGGCTGCAGTTTTTATAAGACAAAGCAATTGCCAAGTATGATCCAATGGTCATCATCTTGGCCTAGTATCAGAAAATATAGTCATGGAGATTAGTATTATTGTAATAGCATTATATATGTGTTTTGTAGTGATAGTGTTTGATCCAGTTGATTGTCCCTTTTTGTATGATGCGACCTCCCAAACTTCCCTTGAGGCCTGCTGCTTTTATCACCATTGTTTTTATTCACATTAGAATTTGAAATAACAATCATTATTCATTCGCGGTTCGCTGTTGGCAGTATAAAATACCTCTTGTACTATAAAATATGAATTCATGTAAAAGTTGCCATAGTCGGAACTTCATTTACCAAGTTGAAAGTTCACTTCACATAGAGAAGGAATCTCGAAACTGGAAAAGAGGTGCTTCGTGTGCTAATGTTCCCTTTATATTCAATCCTGAATTATCATTCATATGCCATACCAAAATGAATTTCTTTCTGAATCTACTGTTTTGAATTTGTGATGGAATTGCTATTTCATCTGTCACTGTAAACACATTTCTGACCTGACTGTTTTACTTTGTTGATCCATACGATAAGATTAACAGATTACTTATCTATCCAAATTATTTTGCATTCAAGATCTTA
>QRAM01000145.1:0-215809 GCA_013436055.1 Halocynthia roretzi | reverse complement strand
AATGATGATGACTCGTTTGTTGAATTATTTCGTGATTACTATAACCATGTAATATAGATTACTTGAAAGGAAATACAGATATTATTTGTGATGAATTGTGAATTAATCAACTATTTTAGAATGGATTGTATATCAAGTTTCAATAAATATATCTTGTGAATATAACTTTCTATACTGTGTTAGCATTGAAGGTATTCTAGATTGATGACAAGGACATATATACATAAGCTCGGGGATGGATGATCATCATTTAACTAATACAATGTAATAACAGCATGAAACAGATAACTGTCTCTTATTCTGAATCGTGTGTATACTAGAGTACAGTACAGAGTACAGAGTACATATTTCAACTTGATAGTTTTCAAAACACCAGTGGGATAGTTCTTAGCAGTACATCAAATAGGAGCAATCATGTACGAAAGAGGAGCTCTCAAAACAACCGCACATAAAAACAGATTTTCCAATGAGAATTTCAATAAACATATCTGCATATCTCACCACATGTTCAAATAACAATCAATAACATTGTATGACAGCTCTGATTAAATTACGCGAATTCACAGTATGAGCTTGAATCAAATTTAGCGGAGTAACTGAAAACTTTTGTTTTTAAATATTGTCCCAAGAAATCCATAATTTGCCTGTTTCCTAAATAGAACTAAAATAGCGTTAAAAATACATGCTTATATATATATATTATTCAAGCAGATGAATTGTTTTCACACTGTGAAGTATATTTCTTTGATATTTATTGAAAAATCTTGGTGGAACGAGGTATTATACTGAATGTCGAAGAAATTGGGGTCAATCGTGATTTAATGTTTCTTACTCACTATTAATCATGTTTAAGTGTCTTTTTTCTGTTTAACTTCAGCTTGCAGTATATGTTTTATACATTTTTAATATTTTAATATAAGTCTTTTCCTTGTCGGCACTGTGCTTTATCTACATCACATGTATACTTAAAATGCAGTATATAATACCATTCTTTCAATTTTTCTACAAACAAATGAAAATCTTCTGAAGGAAATACAAGAACTTAAAGTTTTAGCAACATACAACGATTGTATCATCTATAGTGAGGAAGCAAGCAAAGTAGAAATAATCTCAAAATGCACTTAAAACAATTCACGCGCTAGTTATGTGAACCTTTTTAATTTTTCGAGAACCAATACGAACCAGTTAATCTAACCACTAACTAGAAGGGAGAATTACACAACTATAGCCACCATTACCTGATACACGCAACATTAACGCACTGAGTGAATTTAGCAATGGTTTATACAACATACTTATGTAGCAATCTGAGCCTGGAGCGATCACAGAGTCTTGTCTACAATTGTAGACGGATGAGGGCGCTATACAAAATAGGTGCTACGATCTAGCAAATCGTGTCGGTCTGGTTGCAATGTTCTTCAGCTAATTGCATTTAAGATAAAACAAATATTTTTCATGGTTAAAATTAATCATTAAAGTCCTTATCAAAAAGGTAATAATGCATCAAATGCTGTACTTGTACCACCTGGTACAGCAGGGCGATTTTAAACAAGCTACTACCGCACAGGATGAGAATAGGTTAAAACTGCTTTGTTAACAGCAAATTGTGTTCAATTCAGATAAGAATTTTGCAGGTGACAGATTAAATGAAGTCAGTGAATCTGCCTATTTGTTACATGTTGATGTGCTTCGGCAATGCATTATCCCAACACGTTACAGAAGTGGACATTAGCTCTTGCTCACTAACTTGCGGTCAACGACAAACTGGAGCCGTTCCATCTGTAGCGGGAAGGCCAGGTAAGAGGGGAGCTAAGGGAAATAAAGGAGATGTGGGAAACAAAGGAGAAAAAGGAGATCAATGCATTTGTGAAATAGAAGATGCAAGAGAGATTGTGGAAATTAAAACACAGATGGCTGCTCTACACCCAGGTAGTATATAAGTACAGCAACATAGGTAATCGACAATACAATGTAATTAAACGAATCCCAAGTCCTCGGACTTATTCCTATTCGAGTTTCGTTTGGGCATACGCAATAGTTCAATCTAAATTATAAGAGTTTACACAACGTAATAACACTAAAATCTAATGGGGAAAAACCTCATTGAAAGTAGATATTTCAGGTAGAATAGCAGAAAAAGGAACATTAAAAAAATGTCAATTGTTGTTATTGTTATATTAATTTGTTCGGGAAGCATCATAAGCATCCGAGTATTGCCGATGTGAACCTGGACAATTATTCACATACTTGTGACTGACAATCGGGTANGACAATCGGGTAGCTTAAACATATTTAGATACAGTATAATACTGTTCAGGGGTATTAGGACAAAATGTTAACAGAAAAAAAATTTGAAAATAATAGAACGGCCCATGGCTGAGACGTGAATTAAAATTGTTACGGAAATCGAAAAATATTTTGATCGTATGATAGGAAATCTCATTTTAGCCTGGTGATATCTGCATGCCCATCAATTGAGATTACTTTTGCATTTGTATTTTATTCTATTCTTCAGAGTGTCATCAGACCAGATTTTATCTTCCACGAAAAACTCAAACAAGTGATTACATTCGAATCAAGACAGCTCTCCCTGAATTACACGACTTTACAGTATGCACTCGGATCAAAGGTAGTGGAACAAATGGAAAAATCGACGGGACTGTTATTAGTTACGCCGTTGGTGCAAAATATAATCGTATATTACTGATTGCTGATAGTCAAAATGTGATTGGTGTTAATATAAACGATCAATATGGCCAGGTTACAAATATCATGCAAAACGGTGTTGAATACCATGCATGTTTTACAAGATCAATCGCTCCACGTTCTGTTAAATGGTATGTAAATGGGGTAATGAAAAAAGATCTGACCTCGTCATATTCCCAGTATGATCCCATACCAGCTGGAGGAGTTTTCATCCTTGGCCAAGAACAAGATGGTTTAGCAGGAGGTTTCGACTCAACACAAGCCTTCGCAGGTGAAATTCAAAATCCCACGGTATGGAGTCGGGCATTGTCTGACACAGAAATCAGAATTTTGAGTGATTCAAAGTGTTCCTGCATACCCAACGCTGTTGTCCTGACAGCAACACCAGACGTGGTGCAATTGGAAGGTGGTGCAGCATTACTGCAACCAGATTATTGCTTTTAAACGTATAAATTAATTGCTTCCACATTGATGAATGATGATGATTTGTTTGTTGAATTATTTAGTGATTACTATAATCATGTAATATAGATTACTTGAAGGAATTCCAGATGTTAATCATGGTGAATTGTGATTTTTGTCGGCATTTGATAACTAATATTTGTGAAAAAATCATTTATTACATATACTTTATCTCATTGCTGGAAAATTGGTAAAATATTCTGGAACAATACATGATCTACAACAAGGTATTGATACATGTTAATCTTTATCTCTCTTCAACGCTATCATACCAACAGGAGCGGATATATCGCTAGCATCATTTATGTTACTGGTCATTCCTGGAGAAAAGTTTTTTATATGATGAGATATACGAAGAACACAAAAAAACCAACGATGGTAAACACTGCTACTAAATCAATATCGCAAAGCTTCTTCCTTTCGCACATGTTTTAAATTATTTGTTATCAGACTCGATTTGCTACCCCAGACAGCGAGATAAATAATTACTTTGCGAAAGGATGGAATCCGAACGCAACTAATCAAAGATTGTGCAAAACTAAAAGTGATCACAGATTGCTTTTATTTCGAAATATTGTCCAATACTGTCATCTCGCGGAATCAATTATGTGATAAGGACATATGTACATACGGAAAGATACCCACCATAAAATCAAATAGCTCTTTCATTTTCTTAGATACAAATGCAAATGTGTTTCAATATGGTTTTCTTCAAATCACTCTCAAACGTTATCACTCAAACAGGCTGGGTTAACCTAGACGCAAGTTCAAATTGACCATATTCACCTTAATTGCTATTCATTTTCAATGCATAAATGCAATTGAATAACAGTTTCAGATGAAAGCAGATTTTCCCATGAGAATTTCAATAAACAGGGAATGTGAGAACATATGCAAACGGTATTTCCCACGAAAATTTCAGTCAAGAGGAATCTGATCTGACGACGAAAAATGTGCTATTGTAGTATAAATTGGTCATATTTACCTTAACTTCTATTCATTTTCACTGCAAAAATGCAATTGAAAAACAGTTTCAGATGAAAGCAGATTTTCTCATGAAAATTTCTATAAACATGAAATGTGACGACATATTCAAACGGTAATTCAAATGGTGATTCTTTCTGCTTTTTTTCCTTGCGAAAAAGAGGGAAAAAGAAAACGGTACATTTAGGTTGATTTGTAAATCTTCCTTCAAATTCTTTTAGAAAATGTTGCTGTTGTATTGGTTCGAATTCCTTTATAAAAAAATCGATCAGCATGGAAGATTTAGTTTAGTTGGTTGGAATTAAACGCTTAAACATACTAGTACTGTACAGCACGGCATTTATCATGAAATAAAATCCCCCCCCCATTACATTAAAATGCATACAATACAATATTGTATAAAATCCGTAGTGATGTAGTGAATCCGCGATAGGTAAACCGCGATATAGCGAAGGACGATTGTAGTAAGATTCCACATGGGCTACATATAAAGAATTCATGCAATTTGGCTCTAGCTGATATAATGGATTTGGTTGAAATCAGTCCCGGGGTCTGAAGAAGAAGACGGACAGACACGCGCACAAAAACTTACTTAATTATGTAGAATATGCAGTAATCCCTCACCTATCGCGGTGGTTACATTCCAGAATCCCCTGCGAAAGGTGAAAATCCGCGAAGTAGAAACCACATATTTATTTATCATTTGAATATATTTGAAGGTATTTCAAACCATTATAACTCATCCACACACTCTTATTTACCTTATTAACCTTTCTCACGATCATTTGACCTGTTATTTAATAAAAAATTAAAAACTTTTAGCGCTTCAACAGACTAGTACTGTACGGTAAAGCATTTATCATGAAATAAAATACAGGTGTTGGCGGTGTTGCAGGATCTTCTGGCTCGGCTCCCGCTGAAGGCGGGACACAGACAACACGTTATTATCCTTACTTTTGAAGGCGGGAACGTAACAGTACAATAACTTATTGTTCAACCTTATGTATGAATCAAATATACTGCGCTCTTGCTTGACAGAATAATTCACGGATTTTAGACGCTAGACTATTCAATACGAACAATATATAGTGATGCACAATCGCATTAGATAACTTTAAAAAATTGTTCTTTCAATCAAACAAAAGACCTTGAAGAAGCCTGTGATCTTATCTTCCGTAAGAAAAAATATGCAATAGATATATTATGAAATACCATCTATAAATATGAGTCGAAAGATCGTATATATCTACTGATCCTCTCGACCCCCAACAATTTTCTGATAAAACTGTGGAAAACATCTACAAGATACGGCCGCAATAAGATCGGAATAGCGGCAACATGAATATCGGAAAATTTTCAATTTTGCTCCTACTACTGTGCTCGGGAAGAACCATAATTCCAAGTATTGCAATTAAGTGTGATAGACTACAAGGTACACTTAAATACTTATATACAGCACGTCATCAATAACTGTTAAGATGTCCACAGAATATAAAGTGAATGGAAAACATCTACATCTTTTAGATGTCCACACAGTATAAAACTATTATAACTACGGTTGGTGTAAGGCCTATTCTATTATTAGGCGTATGTTGAACTAAAAATAGTTCAGCCCCCCTTGGATTCTGTGGACAATATGGAGTCGCTGTTGAGATATTGCTTTTATTAGTAATATTTTATAATACTTTAGAAAAAAAAATCACCCATGGTTGAAGCATTAATTAAATTTGTTCCAAAAATCAGAAAACAATTTTATTGTATGAGAAAAACTCCGATCATAAACTTATTCTATTCTAGAGAATGTCAGACCAACCTTTATTTTCCACGGACAAGTCAACTTCACAGTATGCACTTGGATCAAATCAGAAGGAACATGTGGAAAATTCAGTGGAGCCGTTATTAGTTACGTCTCGGGTGGAAACGAAAACAGTATATTACTGGTTGGTGATGATGATACTAATATTAAATTATTATAAACGATGAAGAGGCAACAGCTACAAATATCCTGGAAACCGGTGTTGAATACCATGTGTGTTTCACAAGAGCACAAACAGGACATGTTGTTAAATGGTATGTGGATGGGTCTTTGGAATCAGAACTGACCTCGTCGTTCTCCCAGTCTGACCCCATACCAGCTGGAGGAGTTTTCATCCTTGGTCAAGAGCAAGATGGTATAGCAGAAGGTTTCGACACAGATTCTGCCTTTGCAGGTGAAATCCAAAATCCCACCATATGGAATCGAGTGTTGTCTCTCGAAGAAATCAAAGTTTTGAGTGATACATCGTGCTCCTGCATACCCTATGATGTTGTCCTGAAAGCAACATCAGACGTGGTGCAATTGGAAGGTGCTGCTGCATTAATTCCGACAGTTGATTGCTCCCCACATTGATGAATGGTGATGACTCGTTTGTTGAATTATTTAGTAATTACTATAACCATGGAATATAGATTATTTGAAAGGAATTCCAGATATTACTTATGGTGAATTGTGAATTAATCAACTATTTTACAAAGAATTGTATGTCAAGTTTCTATAAATATATCTAGTGAATATAACTGTGTATACTGTGTTAGCATTGAAGGTATTCTAGAATGATGACAAGGACATATATACATAAGCCCGGGGATGAATGATTGTCATGTAACTATATGTGATATACAGAGTACAAATTTCAACTTGATAGTTTTCGAAACACAAGTGTAACAGTACAGCAACTTATTGTTCGGCATTATGATTCAAATATAACTTATCTTGCTCGATAGATAATTCCCGGATTTTAGAAGCTATATGAACGCAATTCAACACGAAAAATAGAGTTATGCACAATCGTATTAGATAATTCAATCGAACAAAGAGCCGACAATCTTCTCCATTGTAAAAAAACATATAATAGATGTATAATGAAATAGTAATTATAAAAATGATTTCGAAACATAACATTTTATAAGGGTTTGTGAAATAACTCTAATGACCCTATTAATTACAGTGAACCTTCGCTTAGTCTTGAGCATTGAAGATATTATAGATCTCTGAATGAGGTTCTTAAACAAACGATATAACGTAACTTTTTGTTCAACATTGTGAATCAAATATACTTCTCTAGCTCGACAGATAATTCACGGATTGCATGCGTTGCAACACGAACATACAGTTATGCACGTATTAAGTAACCTAAAATGTGTTCTTTCAATTCAAAAAAATACATATATCATAAAATACCACTTGAAAGAATGATTTGCAAACAAAGGTTAGTAAAATAACTACAGTGAACCCTTGCTTGGTCGTATGCTTGCTGCATACTCGCAATTTGTTATGCGTCATCTACACAAATCTCGAACTTTATGGTGCATCTAGACGTGATATACTGGACCAGATAGCAAGATACAAAATTACTTATATTAATTATTAATAAAGAAAATGAGCTTCTAAGCTACGAGGTAGTTCTTACAGATATTGCACTCCCTAATACAAAATTCGTTCCCTATTTAGTATCGAAATTGCACATTATTGCTATTTCATGCGTAACGTAATATGCAAAACGCTGTCCTAAACCAAAATCAAATGACCATTTACTTACTTTTAAAAACTTCAGGTTTTCCAATCTCGGAATATCAACCGTAAAACGAAAGCAAAAGTTACAGTCGAAATATCGCTAGCAGTTATCTTTCTGGTTATTCCTTAAGAAATGGTTTCTAAATTATAAGATATACGAAGAACAGAAAAAAGATAAACGATGTAAACACTATCAATTTCGCAAAGCTACTTCCTCGCGCACAGACTGGTTATCAGACTCGATTCGCTTCCCTGAACAGCGTGATAAATAATTACTTTGCGACAGATTGGAATGCGAACGCAACTAATCAAACATTGTGCAAAGCTAAAGGTGATCACAGATTGCTGTTGTTCTAAAATATTGTCCAATACTGCCGTCTTACGGAATCAATTATGTGCCAATCTCTTAAATCAAACAAAATACAATCATATATACAGTACTGTCCAAGAACAGGAACTTATGTTAGCCTGTCTTAAAGCTATGGATAAAGGTAACAGAATTGTTATTGCGCTGTGCTTGAAGATACGCGGTCGATGAGTACATTTTTTGCCAAGGAATAGGTAGACAGTACGTACGTATGAAATTTAGAATTTTCAAATCACAAGTATGGTAACGGTGGAAAATATATGACAGTTCAAATATCTGTTTCTATTACTTTCAACTCGCGCAACATTCAGCACAGGTTAATTGTTGAATGAGGTTAAGAAATAAGCTTTTTGAACGAACGATATAACTTAGCAGTTCAACAACTTATTGTTCAACATTATGAATCAAATATAACTTCTTTTGCTCGATAGATAATTCTCGGATGTAAGACGCTAAATGCTCGCGATTTAACACGGACAATATCGTGATGCACAGTCGTATTAGATAATTCAATCAAACAAAGACCCCGAAGATGTCTGCAATCTTTTCCTGCGTATGAAAAAATATGCAATAGATATAATATATAATACCATTTATGAAAATGAGTCGAAAGATCGTACATCTCGCAAATTTACTGATCGTATCGCCCGACACAAATTCCTGGGAAACTGTGGAAAAACGCCTGCAAGATACGGCCGCAATAAGATCGGAAAATTTTCAATTTTGCTCTTATTACTGTGCTCGGGAAGCACTGTAATTCCAAGTATTGCAATCAATTGTGATCGACTACAAGGAACATTAAACATACTTATATACAGCACGTTACCAATAACTGTTAGGTGGCATCAGAAGAAAACGTCCACAGAATATATAGTGAATTGAAATTATTTTTATATAGAGATATTCACATAGTATAAAATTATAATCCCTAGGGTTAGGCTAATTCTTTTATTAGGCGTAAGTTAAACTAAAAATCAAAAGGAACGAATAAAATATGTCCTGTGACATATTGTCTTGGATTGGAGCTGTTAAGATATTGATTTTGATATTAACATAACCTTATGAATAACAAAAAAGAAGGAAATGGCCCATGGTTGAAGAGTTATTTAAATTTGTTCCAAAAATCGGAAAATATTTTTATGTTTGAGGAAAACTCCGATCATAAGCTTATTCTATTCTACAGAATGTCAGACCAACCTTTATTTTCCGAGGACAACTCAAATAACTGAATATATTCGAATCATAACCCCCCTTCCTGAATTATACGAATTCACAGTATGCGCTTGGATCAAATCAGAAGGAACAACTGGAAAATTCAATGGAGCCGTGATTAGTTACGCTGCTAGTGAAAACGACAACAGTATATTACTGGTTGGGGATAATATATACGTGACTAAAATTAGTATAAACAATCAAGATGCAACAGTTCCAAATGTCATGGAAAACGGTGTTGAATACCATGCGTGCTTTACAAGAGCAATCTCTCCACATTCTGTTAAATGGTATGTAGATGGGATAATGGAAACAGATCTGACCTCGTCGTTCACCCTGAATGAACCCATACCAGCTGGAGGAGTTGCCATCTTAGGCCAAGAGCAAGATGATTTAGCAGGAAGTTTCCACGCAACAGAAGCCTTCGCAGGTGAAATCCAAAATCCCACCATATGGAATCGAGCGTTGTCTCTCAAAGAAATAAAATTTTTGAGTGATTCAAAGTGTTCCTGCATACCTTACGATGTCGTCCTGAAAGCAACACCAGACGCGGTACAATTGGAAGGTACTGCAACATTACTTCGGCCAGATGATTGCTTTTAAACATGTAAATCAATTGCTTCTACATCGATGAAAGATGATTAATCATTTGTTGAATTATTTAGTGATTACTATAATCATGGAATATAGATTACTTGTGAGGAAATACGGATATTACTTATGGTGAATTGTGACTTAATAAAATATTTTAGAAAGGAAATGTATATCAAGTTTCAATATATAAATCTAATGAATCTGAGTGTCTATACTTTGTTAGCATTGAAGGTATTCTTGATTCTAGATGACAAGGACATACTGTATATACATAAACTCGAGAATAGATGATCGTCAAGTAACTAATACCATGTAATAACAGAATGAAAACAGATAACTGTTTCTTTTTCTGAATTCTGTGTATAACTTATTGTTCAGCATTATGAATCATGCTCACGCGCTCAATAGATAATTCCCGGATTTCAGACGCTATATGAACGCGATTCAACACGAACAATAGTGTGATGCACAATCGTATTTGATAAATCAATTGAACAAAGACCTCAAAGATGCATGTAATCTATTCCATTGTAAAAATACATAACAGCAAACTAACAGGAGCCGTTATCCTCTTCTTAAGTTACGTTTGAGTAACTAGGTGGTTGGGGACTTAAAAAGGGGAAGACGGATCCCGTTAGTTTGCTGTGCATGAGGTTTATATGTAAAGATTCGTTATGAAATTCTGCATCCATTGGTGTGTCGTATATAGCAGGACGGTAATTGGTCCGCCACTTATGAACGGTTGTTCAACGCGGGGTCAATCGTTACGGCCCCCCCTGAAATAGATATTCGAGTTTCGAAATAGATTTTTCTGGGTTAACCTGAATAAATCGACCCAATTTCAATGTAATGTTGGTTTATGTATTACGTCCCATATGTGCTAATTTTAGCGTGATTCAATCATTAAAAGTTCATTTATAAGCGTTTGGTGAAGTAAAAATTTCGATCCGCTAGATGGCTAAGTACAATCAACATTCATAAATTACCTTCTAATGATATAATCACGCTAAAATTATCATATATGAGACGTAATACATAAACTAACATTCCTTGAAAAAATTAGGTCGATTGATCCAGATTAACCCCGAGAAAATCTATTTCGAAACTCGAATACTTATTTCAAGGGGGGGCCGTAACGATTGACCCCGCGTTGAACAACCCTTAATAACCGGCGGACCAATCGCCGTTCCACAATATACGACACGCCAATAAATGTAGAATTTCATAACCAATCTATACATATAAGAGTCATATGCCCAGCAAACTAACAGGAGACGTTATCCTCTTCTTAAATGGAGGTTGAGTAACTAGGTGGTTGGCGACTTAAAAAGGGGATAACTGCTCCCGTTAGTTTGCTGTGCATATGCGGCTTATATGTATAGATTCGGTATGAAATTCTACATTCAATGGTGTGTCATATATAGTAGGATGGCAATTGATCCGCGAGTTACTAAGGAATGTTCAACGCGGCGTCACTCGTTGCGTCCGACCCGAAATAAGTATACGAGTTTCGAAACAGATTTTTTCGGGGTCAATCTAAATCAATCGACCCAATTTTTCCAGTGAATTTTGGTTGATGTATTACGTCTCATATGTACTAATTTTAGCGTTCATGGGTCAGTAATCCGGGACCGATCAATTTTAACTTAATAATCTGGCGGCTCACGTACGCCAGGTTCAAAGGAGACGACGTTAGCAAAAAAATAGTACATCACACATATCCGAATCTCACAAACTAAACAGTAAAAAATGTTAATGAGATTAGTGAAACTGGCGTTTGGCTTTCAAAATATCATCAATGTTTGGTTTGGAATTGCTGCATCCGACCAAGAATATAACTCAGGGGTAAGCACCTGATTGAATGCTGGCTCAGGTCAGCACATAGAAATAGATTAGAATCTACGAAACGACATCACATTGTATATGTCATGTGACAGCGTCGTGTTCGGTACGTTTTATCAAGCAATTTATGTGGTAGCGGTGGGCCGGCTGATCTCGCGGGCCGCCGCAGATCTCAAAGAAATTTAAACTAAGTAGCGATATATTGGAATCCCTACTTCTGAAATCAACTTCAACATCCCCTACGAGCACCAGTCTTGAATCTGAACGATCCACGGCTGATAAAAAAAATGATAGGTTAAAAACATCCCTCTGTTTCTACCGTGTATGGACATCATTGTTCAGCTCGTCCTGAATCGCTGCATGGTAACCGTAAAGAAGTTGTAGGAATTTCAATGGTCTATTACATCCTGTCAGTAAGTCCAGACAATACCATCAAGTAAACAACTATGAAATGTTTGAATAAAAAGCTATTTTGTTTAATGCGTTTGTTAAAATTTAGCCAACTGCGTTCAGATGATATTTCGAAGCTAGGATTTCCTGTGATGAAATCTAGTTCGTCCAGCTAGCGGCTTGTATCCAAAATTTACTAAGCTAATACATTAATGTTGCCACCTTGTCAATCGAATGACTGAACAGCATCAGTCATTACCTCATACTACACAGGGTAGTGATGAAGGTGGCTTCGAAGTAACACAAAACTAATCAAATGAATTATGTATGTACGTCTTTGTTTTGCACATTTTACAGAATTGTATTTATAGTTTTCTATAAAGTAATATTCTACAGTACAGGAAAAATCGATTGCTAGTTTGGACAAAATCAGTAAGATGAATAACTGCAGTCTAGAAGTAGTAACAACTAACAAGCGTCTCCGTGTTAAAGACTTGATCATCAGAATTAAAATAATGTAAGAAAAGGTTGTAAGAATAACAACATCTAGAAAGACAATGATGATTAATGATATGTATGTAAAAACAGTTAACCACTTTTCAAACGAAAATGGTAAACATCGTTGTAAAACATTATTTCTATAAAGTACGAGTATACGACGACCTATAGCCAAGGCAAATGAATTCCAGGAAAGGGGGTGAAGGCAAATAATCATCAGTAGCGACACCAGGTGGTGGTTTCGAAGGAAATGAATGAAAGTGTAAAAGAATAGACCATCAGATCATCAGCATACAGTAGAATACTGATGAATAATCGGGAGGTAGATTAAGTAAGAACAGCTAGATAGGGATAGAGAAACCATACACAGTAGCAAACCGAATGTCCGCGACTAGTTGCAACCTTTAGGCTAGGAATAAAACGCATTTGACTATGTGTAATAACTTTATATTATACTTGTCCTAAAAAAATACATTATTCCTTTCAAAAAATCATATCACCTAATAGCATTGAGTGGAAATTAAGTTAAAAACGGGTAAGACCTCAAAACCGCGTACCACCTTAAGTAAGACTCACAAAGGGCAGAATGGTAGGCACTACACAGAGTATTTAACATATAATTCTTATGGCTTATTTTTACTACTTGTTTGAGTAGTTTTCGTAAGGTTCTGTATATGAAATTCAAACAATACCTATCATTTGACTAATTCTACTAACTTTTTAAGTCAGAAACATGGTACGGTCGATCTAAAGAGTTCTGATTAGATAAGTAAGACAACAATACAACGTAAAATCATAATACAGTACAGTACCTGAATATGGCCTTGAGCCTCAGAATAGAAAACGATTTATGTTAATAAGAGAGGATTCCCCATTAAACCATGGCAATCGTAATATTGTACAAGAACGATAAGAAAAAGAGAGGTGCGCAAATGGAGTTATTAGTTCGTGAAAATTATCCTATATATACTTCCAATATATACAAAAACAAACACACTTTCTGGCATAACGCTCAGCCATACGCAACAAAAAAAAAACTGTAACAAAAACTCCTGTTTTACCAAAGACTTGCATGCAGTAACGGTTTACAATGAAACCTAAAGGAGAGAAATAACGTATAAGCGATAAAGTATATATAATGTGTAGCAAATTAACTACCAGGTAGGCAACGACAGCTTATATTCTTTAAATTTTCCATCATTGCAATTATACTGCAGAGTCCCCGTATCGCGTGGTCGTGTATGACTATGGAAACTTTTCTTCAATAATAAGAGAGCAAATTCAAGAGGACTGGTCGAAGCGAGTTTTTTCTGGTCGCAACCGGTTTCTTGCTTGCGATCGACAGCGAAAAAGCCTTGCTCGTCTGCTTATACAGTAACCGTCTCGGGAGGTTCATGAGCTACAATTTCATACTCCTTAATATCGTCAAATTGAACCTACAACACAAATATATCTTTTGATTAATATACCTACGAGAAAACATCGATATTTACATCGAAAGCTAAGAATTTTATACAATAAAACTGGGGAAAATCTGCTCCAGGTATCTTACCTCGACCTTGCCACTGTTGAGTCCATTCTGTGTAGCAGAATCGCTTGCAGGACCTTCGGCAATGCCTTCAGCTACGGCAATCGCCGCGGAGTCGAGACTCTTATTTTCTCCCGGAGTTGTCCGGTTCCGCCTGTTATAAAGCTTGCTGGCGGTACGCCGACATTGTCGACGTCTGCGTTGCATATCCATCATTTGTTTAAGTTCTTTCATTTTATTTCTTGTGGTGTTGTTTTCGTTCTGAAGCTGCTTCAGTCTCTTAACTGTGGGAGTACAGAATAAAGAAAATTAATTTTCTACTGAATTATTCAAAATTGAGAATACAATACATAGCAGACATTAGAAAAGTAGAGCGCAATACAGGAGATAAATGCTCGCATGTTTTAAGAGTTAACCACTCCATAGTGTTTGTAGGATTCGATTAACATATATAATTAATATTATCAATGAAAAACAAAAGAACTGTCACAAATGAAAAACCTTTGTAGAAAATACAGAAAGTATAGGATTCAAACAAGGGCTGTTCGGCTCAGTATTCTCCACTTACCATAGGCGGTGTTGAGCATTTGCGATTTGCTTGCCCTCCTTGACACGCAGCAACATCCTACTTTCTCGACCATCTTCATTCCCACGGATGTAGGAAGTTCAGCAACATATTGCTGCTGATTTTTATGGTGGTGGCATCGGCTGCTGTGGCGCTGATGATGGTGGTGATGGTGTCTTGGACTGTCCTGACGGCTGCCACTTGCCTGCTTTGAGGACCGCGAGTGAGAAGATGAGATATGTTGGTGGTGGCTACCGTAGTTCACAGGAATGTTACTAATTGGTATGGTTGATACAGAAGACAGATAGGACGCCGGTGCCGGGATTTTCTTCGACACAGATGGATCTGATTTCGGGGTTATTGGAAAACTGGTTGAAGGGAGCATATAAGAGGGGTGGTACATCGAATGGGGAGGAGGTTGCAGGTTCAAAGACGGCGAATGATTTCTAGATGCAGGCACGCTATGTATATTGGTTACCTGTGAAAGAAAATTCATTACTATTAGCATGTTGCGAACAAATTCGTAACAGATCAACTTGGTAACATTGTTTATCCAGAAATAAATTATGACCGCTTTCTCTTCTCGTTTTTAATTCAACTTTTATCATATATGTATATATATACCAACCTTGCTAGCCGACTGTTTTTGAGATTTTGTGTTCTGCTTTTCCGGTACTTTGTCTAGGTTCGAACCATTCACTGTAGGACTCTTGGCATCACCTTTGAAATGATCCTTGAACAACTGCGGTAGCAAGCCGATATTCCCAAGCTGACCCTAAAGGATAGAGTACAAGCTATTTAGAAAGGTTTTCATAACTCGCTATAAACTGTATTAAAATCATATTATTGTTTAGTCATGTCTTTCTTTTTAAAGATCTCTAAAAATATAAAGATTGAATTCAATTCATCATATTTATATTTAAACTTTCATTTAATGATAGTGCTGCAGTGCGCAGTATAAAAATAAGACATTATCTTCAGTCAGTGGTAAATCTCGTTCCCACGATTTGGGTGTATAAGGTTTCGAGGTAGGCATTAAATGATCGGAAAAATCGGAAATTACTCAGCAATGTGACGGAAGGCGACACAAGCATTTATTTAAATCCGATTACACTCGTAAATTAACTCTCTCATGTTCTCCTATCACGGAGTCGACACACCGACGTTAATATCGAGAACGTGATAGTCTGGGGACGGGTATCAGGTCAATCGTTTTCAGTTCATAGGCCACGAACCGGCAAAGATTGATAGGTAGCGGTCAAGCGGTAAAAAAAATAACTGTTCCTACGAAACGAAAAATCGATCGAAAGCAACGACGGGCCGAAAAGTAGTTTTTCGGCTCAAGTCACGTTAATAAAGTGCTTCGTGTAGCCCGAAGGCAGGCTAAAATTTTCTAACGATGACTTTTTGCCTGAGACGGCAAGTAGTACTGGCGTCAAAGTTATTTCTAAGCCGTAAAATACATGTTAGGCAATGCAAAAGTGAACTCCGGGATATGTTCGAAGTAGGATATGGGAAATGGAGGCCAAAGTTGATTACAGTGAAGTCCGTTGTGTTTCATCGGTGACTATTAAAATGACACGATCATTTACCATTACAGTAACCTTACGTTCGAAGATTCCGCCTCATTCCACTGTTACATGGTATCTAGATCCTAGGTCGTGAAAGAGTAGTGACGGATAAGTGTTTGCCCTTCAATTATATTTTGATGGTCCTGGTGCTTTTATTAAATTTGACATACTGCACCACACAAAGTACTGTGTTCCCTATGCATACCTATCGTTAGATTCGTACCTGGTATTGGTGGGTCGCGTTAAGTAAATCTGTGAGTATTTGTAGTA
Source organism: Halocynthia roretzi (assembly GCA_013436055.1). Classification (NCBI taxonomy): domain Eukaryota; kingdom Metazoa; phylum Chordata; class Ascidiacea; order Stolidobranchia; family Pyuridae; genus Halocynthia; species Halocynthia roretzi. Next base: position 199,267 of record QRAM01000145.1, on the reverse strand, counting down.
TGGTTTTTGGATCTCGTTTTGGTCTGCCATCTTTATCTTGGATGCTTGGATGCAGGGAACCTGTAACATAAAGGAAATAATTAAATCGACAATCTACTTCTAGCCGATGAGCCGCACAATAGCCCCAAAAGTGGCGGAAGTCGGAAATATGACGTCATGCTTCCGGTAAACTGCGTAATCGTAACAGCAGCGCGAGCTTGACGCTTTACGTAATTGATACCATTACTAAATTTGGATTTACGTGCTGTGGCCGTTCGTGAGCAGCACCCTTATCTAGAAAAACTCACAGTACACTAATGTCATGCTGTTGCGTTCTATGAAGACTTAGTATAAATTGAAACTGCGTATCGAATAGTGTTCGCGAATATTAGAGCACGCAAACCGTGTGTGGTTACTGAGTGGATTTATCAAAACTGAAAACTTTACATATCGTAGATCAAAGATAACTAAATTTTCTTCTATATGGGTAAAAGGCGGCATCTGATAAAACCAGAGTCATATTATCAGTATCTCATTTTCAGATTGAACTTAAATCAAAACGTTTAACAAATGTTTTCATACATTAACCGAGTCAGCTTTTAATCAATGGCTAAACTATCAGTATTCTCTTTTCTTGCTAAAGCTTTAACGCAACTCGAACGTCACAGGCTCTTCGTGATCAGTGTGTGGATGCCGGAGGTAGAGCGTCGTTCCGCTCGTGTTTCGGCTTTTTTCCATAAGCCTCTTTTTGGCCTTAGACGTTTGTGATAGAATATGTGTTTATGGACAACTTCAGTTAGTTGAAGTTACAATAACTCTAACCGTAATAATTTATTAGTCCTCTAGAACCTTCGATATTACTACATGGACAAAAGAAGCAAGTTAGAATAGTCGGAAGTGAAACCCCACCGTGTGTGACATCACTGGTGACGCAAGTTCCTAACATGCGAGGAGTCGCAAACGCTTGATCATTGACTATATCGTCAAAATGCGTTATAATGTATGTAATTCTATTACGTTACACTACGTTTCGCACATAATACACGCAATTGCAATGTTGTACACGATACAAACAAACATCATTATCCCCCATAGACAATTTATTATCAAAGAGAAGTCTATTTCTAGTGGAAAAAGAATGTGGCTTATGATAGTTACATTGTTTTGATTCTGTACAATATAATGGCTGAAACAATCCGAATGATTTTGTTATACGTAAAGAAATTGAGCTAGATACCGCTGTATTTCCCATCGATTTTTATGCATTCAATAGAAGCATTTCGCTAAAGCGAAATAAGCGGCTCAGCGTCCTAAAGCGTTAAAAATTCGTAATAAATTTAAGTCGTTCGATGCTTAGAACCAAACCACGTTCTTACTAGAGTCATATTTCGATTCGGAACAATCACATCACTCTATCGTAGGTAAGGTAACGAGAGATTCCTACCCCGTCAATTCAAGAGTCGACATTTGATACCGCTAAAAAATATATAACAGGATGGTGGCCATGCATAAAATTTATATACTTTGTACTGGTCAGTATCATGTTACTACGCAGTAATAGGAAGGTCCCGCATTCCTATACTTTATTAGTAAACCTAATGTAATCGTGAGTAAACGGGGGAACTCGAAGAAATTATAGCAATTTAGTCTATTTCTACTGTTCAGGTTATTCAGGCATAATCAGGGTAGAGACTTAATTTTCCAGGTTTCACACAATGAATGGATGAAGTGGAAGCTGATTATAGAACGAGTAGTTGAATATCCGCTCCTGTTTTTTATGGTTACTAAGTGACTGCTCAATGGTGATATACTCCTTCGCAACTCTTGACCTGAACATCCACATGACAGGGCGAAAAAGGCTGTATTACCTTATATCGTGGAATTACTCGTAAAATCAATTCTGTTGCGGGCCAAAAAGAAACGATGGCAACAACGATAACTCTGTAATTATAACCAAGTGCGCACTTTCTTTAGAATAGTTGGGAAAGGATCGTTCAGAGCGTTGCGAATCAACATTTCACGTCATCGAAGCACATGACGTAAAAATACTCGTGATTGAGCGACAACATAACGAACTTAACCTGCATTTGTGAACCGAAGCACGTACTATCTCATGCATAATCTGCATCGATATATCACTACCGATCTCTTTCGTGATCGAGCAAATGTGACGTATAAATAAATTGCTGTAATCGGCAAATTACGTCACCTATTTTGAGAATGAATTGAAGAAAGGTCCAGAAGATCCGTCACTCGCGGTGACGCAAAATCTTCAAACATAGCTCTAGTATCATGATTGTTAACGAATCCGTTTTGATGAAACGGGACGTGTCATCAGATGGACGTGTTTCGGTTCGTAATGCGTTTTTGTGGCTCGATTACAGCTGTATCACTACGCAAGTCACATAAGAAGGTGCGGTAACCCGGTACGCGGAACTCAAACACCATACTGTACAAATAACCAGCCAACCGATGGTGACAAGTAGTGCTATAGTATCGCTACTAATACAATGACAATTTAGACGTATATTGGAACAAGAACTAGTATGAACAATAGTAAGAAACTCTGTATAGAACATATGTGATGCTACTTAAACAAAATGGTGAGCTGGTTTCACAGTAGGTTATGATAAAGCTGTACTGTAGTTTTTTCGTTACGCCAAAAGCTTTCTGACTTTTACCCAAGTAAAATACATGTCGATGTGGTTATAATGTGAAATAAAAAAACAGCTTTCGCAATCTTAAAATTCTCGCTGAATACATCAACTACTCGGAAGAAATACAGTAATCATAATACTCGAACCTGTTCAAATAAATGGTATAAATCATTTTTACGTAACATGTATTTAGTATTTTTAAACCAGCATGGTTCACAAAATAATAAAACCGCAGAACCGGTGTTATATAGTTGCCTGATTTATTTCTCCCGTATTTTCTTAAGAAAACTGCGTCAGCGATGCGCTGACTTCGTAAAAATAGCGCCTGGTCACGAGTAGCCCGAGGCTTGTGACGTTTGTACTTATGAAGAATTTATCGTTGGTTTGCGACAGAAAAAGTAAATATTGTTGCTGATTGTCGTAGGCTATGATAGGATTCTCGTACGGAATGGTAACAAACGTCAAGTTAACGAAGACTAATAGAAAAATTCAGGACGTCAAGCGCTAAAAATACGTTTTCTGCGCGTACGCAAAATGGAAAACACATGGTCGGCATTCCCTTCAAAATATAAGCTGACCATCTATGCACAACACAATATATAGTATATCGTCTTACCAGAGAAGGTTCCTGAAAAAATTCCTGGACCATGAGTCGTAAAGCTATCGATACAAGCACCAGTTGTTTGGCTAGCCTGACGGACACCGGAACTTCCTGACACGGACGGAGACGGCGTAGCGGCGCGTTGGTATGCTCTGTCTTGGGCGTGGCATTCACGACATGACTACATAAAGCAATACAACATGTGTTCATCACATTAAGGACATTAAAGCGAGTAAAGAAACAGGTTAGGTGACCGGGTGAAACGTGTCAAACTACAGTTGAATGGTAAAATCAAAGTGAAATGTTTAAAGCGTTTTCTAAAAATGTTATATGTCACTCTTTTCGTCGTAAACCAGACAGCGAAAAATAAAAATATACGTAACGTTTGTAGAGGTGAGATGAAAATATCTTGTGATATATATCTACCATTTCATCGTATCCAAAATAAGTTTTTTTTCAAAGTTTTCCGGTAATCAAGCACAGCAAGATAATTTAACACTGCAATTTTTTACTTGAGAGGAATATTTTCAACCAAAGTCAAGATGTGTTGCCTAGCATACACTTGACCACTTGACTTGCAAACTTACAAGGATAGCTGCCACATAGCATATTCATCTGTACACAATATACATTATCAGTGACAAACCAATTACTTTTTAAGAATCCGGTAGGTCAGTACTGTTGTATATGGTGCACCGTCGTCAGCTAATTTCATGAATTGCTGCTTTATGACTCAAAACACATCAATGAATTTTTATACGACCAATTCATAGCACGTATTACTGTTTTCAAAATCGAGTTTATAGACACATTTGTCAATGTATATTATATTAATAGGTATTTTCAATATATGATAGCTCATAAAAATCGCATGTTTGATAGGTTCTCATTCCAGTGGGAAAAAGGCAAGCAAAAAGGATGCCACCATCGAAGCTCAAGCTGCAATCTTATAATGGGAGTGACAGCGCTCCATTGCATTCCCAGTCAGCCATCTAACAAGAGAGCGCACAATAACAGTGAGCTCATTATTAGCGAGTTATTTTTGAATGCGGTTGTTAGATGATGAAGATTATTTCACAATATTAATCTTAAGATTACAAAATGCGATGGCTGTTTTTCTCCATCGAAGAAATCGACCGTGAAATACTGCACGGTACTGCTGTACTGAGCAGTAAGGCGATTCCGCTTGGTACAGTAAAGTTAACATAGGAGCGGGTGAAAAAGACAGCTGACAGGATTTCGTTTGTCTTATTATGTTTCAAATAGAAATATATCATGCGATTCATTTCTGTAGAATTTTACCCCTACCGCTCGGATGTGTAGTCGAAAATGAATAAGATTCACAGACGAATCCTTCTCGAATGATACAGTAGCCTTTTTGTTTTAGTATTACCTTGTGGTTCTTGCGGTGAGATGAGCCCTCTGATCGTGAATGGTGATGGTGGTGAGAGTGCTTAGCGAGATGAACGATCGACGAAATCTCTGTGGCGAGTTCTCTACTGCTGTATGCGACGCATTGCTGATGAGAACCGCACAGACGTCGGAGTCTTTGCATTTGACGAACAACGCGGGCACCTGAAAATCAACGATAAAATTAATTCCTGTTGGTTTTAAACAAGATCGGATAATCTGATACGGCATCAAATATCAAGCTGTTACCATAGCCTATCGCTTTATATGCATGTGAATGGAATTTTATCTCAACATATTTGATAACTAGATCAATAGTTAGTAACCACCGAAACGAACAATATATTATTGCGATTCCAAATGCTACAATACTACCGTATTTAATTAAAATACATCCATCTATGTATCAAAGACGAACCGGAAATACCAGAGGGATGGTGCGTCGATAAAGAGCCCGAGGTGATCTTTCCGTTAGCAGACGACCGTCTGTGGTGATAATGGCTATGGTTTCTATCAGACCTGTGACCAGACGACGATGCACCTGATAACGGTATCCTCTTGGCTGAGGATTCTTGGAGCATAGTAGATGTAATAGGATGTTTAAGTCTCATTTCCGTTGGTGGGGAGGTAGGTGCTGTGGGAGCACTGCTGGAATTCGCGACGTTTTGACTGGCTCTGGATGATGCATGGAGTCTCGCGTAAGCAGAAGGAAGTAAGGAGGCTGATGATGGCGGAGGAAAACCGACCAGTTGATGCTGACGAAGTAAGGCATTCTGAATGATGGCGGCCGGAGTCGTGAGCATAGGTGTACCGATGTTTTGCAGAAAGGCTCTGTTTTGAGATGGAGACGGTCCATCTAAGTCATGGGTTAGTAGATTAGATGGTCGCTTCCTCGACGTTTTTACACTGTGATCCGTAACTGGAGGTACTTTAAGCGCCCCGGCTGTCGGTGGAATGGCTACAACCTGACCCAGTGATGAACAAGCGCTTACAAGCTTGTGAAGATGGCTGGCACTTACATGAGGATGATAATTAGCATGTGATGTTATTTGATGGTAGTGGTTGCTAAATTGTTGTAGGCCTTCCAGCCGAGGGTCTAATAAGGCCTGAGGCAGTTCTTCTGGAGAAGGAAGAGTCATGGAAGGGTGAAAGTGGTGCCGGTTATACATGACTCCACCCCCGTTCGATTCCGACATTGACTTTTTACTGCTGCTCACTGAGGGATCGAGTTTTGGCATCTTTGATAACGGTACTCTCAATAAATGATCCGCGACCGCTGACCTCGATGGAGAGTTTTCGTTTCTGTTGATGGGGTTGATCGATGGCTTTGCGTTCATGGCAGTAGTGGTCAAGGTGGCTGGCATGGTCATTAGCGGTATATCAGATAGCCTGCAAGGCGGAGGTGATATTTTATTAGAACAGGTGGAAAAATCCAATAATTCAGTGCAAAAATTGCATCAAAGACGAACCTTGACGGTGCAGTAGATGGACTATGGCTAGAATGAGGAGTCATTAACTTTCCATGGTGATTTCTTTGCATTCGTGGTTCAGGATTAGGATTAGATGCAACTGGTGGATTAATATACAAGAAGTATAAAAATACTCATAATGGCAGTGTATGCTATCTTCAGCAATGGCACAGAAAAACATGTTTCGCCTACCTGTGCTCTGAGTGTTAGGTTGGGTCTGTTCCAATTGCAACTGCACGAACATCATATGATCACCCACACGTAGAGCGAGGGTTAGAGGCAGTCGACCGGTAAGAAAATCGTCAATCTAGAAAAATAATATCATTAAAAATGGCAACATGTCGTAAAAGTTTACGTGAATAACGTAACAGTAATGCAATTGTAAGAAATATCACAAATAATGTAAGAATTCAGTGAGGCAACCAGAAACCCCAAAATTACTACAAGTATAAATTTGCCTGAGCCGTTTTAACCAGTAAACGTAGTTAAGGAAACCACCACACCGAGTCGCGTACAACGAACATACTGGTTGTATGGAAAACAAATGTCTCAGCGTTATGACTCTGTACAAAACACGCCACACAACCAAATATTCCAGTGACAACTCCTCGCCGCTGACCGACGCTAACGGTAAGCGGCGTCTAGGGGCGAATTTATAAAGAGAAGAGGAGATGAAAGATGTACATTTAACAAAGGCAATTGCGTCGGTACAGGTCTGTCAAGCAAATAACGCGTGAGAGGGGTCACATTAACTCTTTATTTGCATTCCTAAAAAATCTTGACGTCAAATGAGCAACGAGGTTCCTGGTACAGTATTTAATTTGTCACTGTTTTTTTAACCGGAACATTGGTACAGTAATTCAATCACGGGTATAATACAGCTGAGAAAGGCAACGTGGAAAATGTTTTCATCTGCAATCGAACTTTAAGGCCGGAATTATTAGTTGCATGTGTATATATGGTATCACACCAACTGTACTCGAATTTAAAAATTGAAAATAACGTTTTACCAGGGTGGCGATAAAGAAATTTCCCATCAAAAACAGACTACACTTATTCGGAGAACGCGGCGGGAGCCATTACGCTACATAATTTATGCGAAGTAGGCTACTCCTACGTAGTAAGAAGACAGACAGTTGAAGAAGCCTTCGAAGAGAATAAAAGATAATTTACCAACGTGAATAGAGATTAGCTAAACAAGAGGGGAAATTCGCTGACGAAGCACAATTTCGTCTACTTATTCGTACGATAATAGGTTTTCTTCGCAGTTGATCCCACGCAATCGATGGGCAATGCTCTGCCTAATTTTTAAAAATACTTACAAATATAATGCGACAATGAACTTGTTTTCCACTGCATCTATTCAAAGTTGTCATTATATTCGTGTTAATACGTAATTATATACAATGATATTTTACCAACAGTACAGTTGATTGCTCATTACTACTCCTACTCGTATCTCATTTTCCCCCTAAAGAGATCAGAAGAGGAATTTCTATTCTATATTTTAGAATTCAGATAAACGACCTCCACGGCATTATAAAGCCATCTGTTGACACTGAGCGGAAGGAAAAGCAAGCTTTCTCTTTCTTTAGGTGTGCCATTACATTAAAAACTAGCAAAGGGTTAACGATATCGGTCGCCTCAGCTTGGCTTTCCCAAGCGAAGCCGAAGCGTTCATCGCATAGGGGTGCGACGCTCATTAACCACTCGACTTAGAAAATCTAAGTCAATATAAACTTTAGCACGTAGGTCGGTGAGACGATAGCATATTTTACTTTAGTTTGATAATCCGTCCATTCCCATATAATCTATCACACTGAATTTGAATGACAAATTCCGAATATTTCTAAGTTTTTAGGATTGTTTTCGTCAGATTTACAGACTACGTAGTTCAATAAACGAAGAATAACGCGCAGCGGCGGTATGAGATGATCGCCTATTCTTAACATAGTTTCACACACCTCTTAGTTCAACAAGTGGTACTTTAGAATTTCCAAGCTACTCTTTTAATCAGTCAGGCAAAAAAAGGGATTCAAGGAACCATATAATAGGATTTCTGCGATAACGAAATGGGCTAGCAAGTTTCCTGACCAAGAAAACCAGAGGCCTAACATTACGTACATCCGGGTGTCTCACAATAAATAGATTTAGTACTGTAATTCAAATCTTAACAAACATGTATATATTTGATTGAAAAGATGTATAATGAATAGCCATAAGAGATAATAACTCAGGACTGTTTTAACGAGTCAAGAGTGGCCTACATGGCAACTGACTATATTACAAAACTTCTAGTAAGGTGTCAGCAGGGGTCAGCGACACCGCGGGGCAAATCAGGGAATTATGCGAGCAAGCGACACATTCTAAAACGTTTCTGTGCGAAAAATTTACGATACCAGTATTTGCGGTCCTTCACATCACCCGGAGTGAATAAAGTGAAAATTGCGAACACGCTACCTTTACAGCACAAGAATAGGATCAGAATCTAAAATTAGCGTTGATAGGAAGTTATTTTCGAACCGCAAGTAAAGAAACAAATTTTCTTGATTTCTTTCCAACTTCACAATCTAACATAGTAACGTATTTTGTCGATTTCTGTAAGACCTTCTTGCAACTGGAGGCGAGTAGAAACTCGAATAGTTTGTCTATTATTTCAAACGAAACACAGTGTAAACGTGAAGGAATTCGAAGAATATGTAAGTAGTTGAGGCAAGTTGCTGTTCTGGCCTTAGGCTGCTGCCGTTCAAGTCGCAGAAGGTTTACGCTCTCGCGAACATAATGGTACCGTACAATAATACTCTGGTATTTAGCACCCGAGGCAACCGTGATTAGAAAGTCAAGAACCTATACGCGACGAAAGATAAACAAGGCTGTAAGCAAACGGCAGATATACGGATGCCTAATTTGGAATGGAAATGTTTCAGCATTTCAATCGAGCTTGCTAAAAAAGAGCAGGCCAAAGGCATTGCTGCTGCAGTGGTCTATAACGTAAAGCCGAATCAGGAAAAAAACTACCGAGGCGATTTCGGAACGCCGTCTCAGGGCCGTACTTAGGATGGTTTCCGGCATCGCAGCTACTAAAGGGAGAGAGCAGGAGAGAGAGAGAGATACGGCCGCTTAGTGGGAAATGATAAGAATGTAGGAAATTTAATGATAACTTCGAGTTATAAAACTCTGCCATCGTCAATAGCCGTGAATAGTTGAGATAGGCGCCGCTGGGCACCGATAATCAAATGAAAATGGTGGTGATTCATAAGCGCTGTAGTTAGCCACTCGACGAAATAGTTTGTTTTCCTTATCGCTTATACGCACACACATACATACACTAGCAGCACGCCATCTCGAACAACACAAAGAATTTTCGAACACTGACTCATGGGTCAACACCGTGGTTGGGTTTACGATATTTGTATTGATCACAAGCGGAATTCCGCAGTCGTAGAAAGGGTCAATAAACTTAAAGCGCCGAACGAAGCGAGGCATAGCAATGACTGAGTCCCAGCAATCCAGAACCGGTTTCTATCGAGCGCAGATAAGAAATAAATTGAATCCATATATAGAACGGCCACAGATGGAAGATAGCTGAGATCAATATAGTCTGGTTGCTTTCGGACAGTACGGTACAGTAATGAGGATTGCCAAAATAAATTTATCGGCAATATGCCCGGATGAGAGGCAAATGTAACACAAGCTACTTATTCAAAGGGCAGAGGCTGCGTAGCGATGACTAAACAGGCACATGTCTTTTTTAGGCTACACGAATTTTCTACGTAATAGGATGAACAGCCAGCAATATGGACAAATACGGTTTGCACATCTGGTCTGTTCTCTTTATTAAAGAGGTCTGTATCTCATTTTCAACGCTCATGTTACAATGGTACTGCAACACCTGTGACATCATGAAAGAACAATAAAAAAACACAAGAATCCTATAGTTCTATGGTCTTTCAACACGACGGCGGAGCACTACCAAATTTCGTGTACTAAACCCGCGACTGATGCTGTTTCGGGGAGTTATGACGTTGAGCGATCGCAGAGGGAAATTATATCTGAAACGTGATTGGCGTAATCATTTTTCAAATTATTCGTCTTTCATCGATTCAATATTCTGATGATTGGCCCGCAGATAGATTTCAGATGGGTGGAGCGAATAAGGGAATGGATGGTTAGTCAATTTAGAATGCTGATGTGCTTATGCTTTATTAACAAGCGCACGCCTGGCAAAAGTCATTAAATTCGACTCTGCAGAAGCAGCAACGACTGTTCGTCAAAACGTGGACAATTTAATGCGTTTAATGGGGAAGCGCTATATGCTCTTGTCACGCTCGGATTAGAACTCATTTAAGGCTAGCATTTTGGACCTCATATATTATTAAAGGAAAAGCGGGCCGAAGCTCGTGCCTGTCATCATCGACTACTGAACAGGGAGGGTGCTGTTGTAATCGAGTAGTGCAATGTGTATAATTTGTTATAGGCCTTCAGGCGGAATGGTGGTCATTCGCATAAACAATAGAAGGAAGGAAAAGGCGAACTCGCAATTGACAAGAGAAAACCTTTTTAGCAAGTTAGTAGAGTGAATTGCTGATATGTCTGCTTAACAACAATAGGTACACTAAATTCACATTTTAACTGCCTCTATACTTACAACCAAGGCAACATCTCAATAGAATTAAACAATACCAGATTGTATCGGCGGCTACTCACAGAACACCTCAAGCTTTTTAAGGTTGTCTTTCGCAAGAATAATGAGGGTATCCACGCAAAGATGAATAAACTATTCGATTCTACTTACGAAACGTTATGACCTACTTATTACTACATCGATACGTTTATGGCGGGAAACTGTACAGAAAATCTAGTGTTGTTGCCTCCGATCAACATGTCGAAACCTTACCAGTCAGCTTATTTACGATGCTGCGCACAGTTCTCATGTGTGACGAGCTATGATAAATTGGTAATGTATAGAACAGTATATAACTAAGGAATGATATCCACACGTCTCATGGCCAAATTAGCAAGCTAATAATACGTTTGTCTCGAAAATACCATTGCCCAAATAAGCCTAAATAATCCAGTGCATTGCCATTAGCACTAGCATGCAAAGTAAATGATTTTTAAGGTACTGTTTGCTTGTAGTTCGGGACAAAACGGGACAGGCGCGCGCGTTCAACAAAACGAGGAGACAAGCGCGGAATAGCACGATCAACAAACGAAAGCGAAGATATCACGATTTGCTCCGTTGAAAACAGTTGCAAACTAACATCCTTCATTCGACCACTGTACAAACATCAGTCAGTTAGCCATCTGATCGGGGCCATTAAGTTAGTATTGTACAATTCAGGACCAAGTTAAGCGCAAACCATTCTCCTATTGATAGACATGCAGCTCGTCGCCATCATATTTTTATAATTACAAAAATGCCTTAAGCAGTAATTACAGTAATACTTCGTTTTGGTGAAAAATGTTCTATATTTCCCAAAATTTTCGCTGGTATCTTTGGATTATAGCTAGAGGTACAGTTTATCGTAGGAAGATATTACCTGAAATTACAAGTTAACTCAACGATAATATCACCTAAGCCATATTTTACTAAAACATTATATTTCGAAAACTTCGCTGTTCGCAAGACCGCTAAGTTATCAGCTACCTACAATCAGGAAGCGCGAACTCCGCAACTAACAAAGAATAGTGAATTCGTTACTAACATGAAAACACTTCTTGGTTACCCCATTCATTCGAGAATTTTGGAAAACAAAGCGTTCAACATATTTGAATCCAGTATATGTAAAATCCAGTGCAATGAAAATAGGACTCGACTCAAAGGAAGCACTAGAAATTTATGGCAAACAATTCACGTTCTTCTCACGATCGCATTATGCGTATGAACGAGGTACAATCGAACTGTGTGACCCAATATCTGAGGGAAACTAGCAGCGATAATATTGAAAAAAGCCAGCTGGAATGGTAGGATCAATGGCCGGTAATAGCGAGGGCGACAATTTCCCATGAGATGGAAATTCGAGCGGCATCGTTTGGCTTTTGTGAATGAGAGTAGGAACGCTAGCAGTTATGTACAGTGACGCTATCGCAATCAGTAACGGTTTCCCGACAATATCAACCAGCCGCTGGGAAGCAAGTGCGACAACATGATTCCGACTAGAAACGGGGATCCAGATTTTCCGAACAGTCCATTAAGAAAAATATTATGCACTGCACAACACGTATTGTTCGATTTGGATTCCATATGCAGTACCGATTTGTATATTGAACCAAACGCCATCTGTACCCGTTAACGAGCGATCGACATAACAAATAGAGAAAAGGCGGGTACATCAGCATAATAAAAAGCGGTTAGTAATCGCATTGGTGAATTCGTTTATTCAGTAAGAGAGTGAAAACGCCAGAAGGCATTTTCTTTTCAATAGTTAACAACAGCTCATTACCCGTTCCCACGATTGGTAATTTTAGGCGACGCCGTCGTTACTCGCTTTACACAAAGGCAGCAAGCGATTGACGATAGAAACTATTGTAGACTCTTTGATCCGGTTGATAGTGGGTTGCCAGCAAAAAGCGAAATAAATTTGTCAAGTACCAGAAACCCCAGCCATGAGTTTTATTGTGACTAAAACGTCCGTTAATTTCCACAATAAATCAAATAAATAATGATACGATGCAGCCGTTGAATGAATTCCATTCACTGAATGTCGGTGTAACAGGCTCTCAATGTAACACACATACAATATAGATTTAATATTACAATCTGCAGTAGCCATAAGCTCAATTCATTCAATTCAAGGCATGCAATTCATTCATCAGGCACGATAACGTTCTAATATGTCATTATCGATGAGAAAGATTTGAATCATTACAGTCTCGCATCGATAACGCAGTAATAACCGTCATGTCATGAAACTTTAATCAATTTAATCACCAGCACAGTGTACAGCCACGGTAATGCTGATCAAGGCATGTCCAACGGAATACTCACCCCCACAAGGTAAGGGGGCGACAAAAGTACAAATAAGGAACCATTCTTTAAATGCCCTAATGGCGAAACAGTATTACACAAAATCTATCGGGATTAGACAAAGAAGAAACGCCTACGCCGCCTTATCCGGCTATGGCCTACTGGAAGTCGTCTAGAACTCTAGAGGAAAGAAAATCATAGTAGGCTACGCACGGATGACCGCTTATTCAACAGCGATCACAATGCGAGGCGTAGAGCGTTTCTCCCTAACTTTTGCGAGCGTGCGAATAAAAGTCAATATGACACACCAGGGTAACTAGAATAACAAAAACAAACGGGTGCTTCGTGCAGCACAAAACAATATCCAGTAAAACATTTGAAAATTGAGTAACACTCAAAATTGCTTACTAGCACCCTTATTCTGCGTAGACAGGGAATTGGATAATAGCAAGGACGCAAGAGAGAAATAAACTTTTTCATGCAAATTATCAACGTCCGGACCGGACTGGCTGTCGCCTTACGCGACGCTTATTACAATCGATATCAGAGCACACTAGAGTTATCGTAAAGTTTACCTGTGGATCGGAAAGTCCTTCGATAGCCTGAATGATCGACTGTTGAGTCCCTTGTACTGTAGACTGAAAAGAAAAGAATAAAGTTGAGCATATCATGGTAGCTGTTATCTTAGTACAGTATTGGCATTGTCTTTAAAAATATACCATTTACAACTTTTGGGTAGATTTGAAGCTAATTTAATAACGAAACTTGCTTGCTCAGCTATAATGCGAATACTAATATTTATGGATATTGGATTTGAGTTGCTAATAATTGCGGACAGGCTCGACCCAAGAAAAATACTGGTGATTTATTTCACAGTGTTCAACGCTAATGTCTCGATGCATAATAAAGAAACAAGAATGGAGGGAGGAGTATGTAAAAAAGAATGAAGTAGACACGTTGTTTCTACGTCATAATAGCCGAAAAGCACGTTCTAAGTACAGTAATGTGCTTGTGAGGCGTTACTTGGCAGACCAAAAGTTTCTAAAACAAAGACTGTGATTGCCAGCGATATATATATCCACCTTTTAGTGGCATTGCTTGAGCGTTTAATGATACATTCGAGGGAAATTATTATCATTTATAGGTAACAGTAACCCTCGATGTAAATAAGACATTTTTGTCAATCAGAGTTAAGAGTCTACAATCTACATTACGCCACTGAGACATTATCGTGGGTGACGTCATTTCGTCGTCAAATCATGCATAACGTGACAAAAGCCTACGGGAAACACCGTTAACGTGGTGCTGAAAGTTGACTAGTATCCGGGTAAGAAGCTTACAATTCACGGAACCCGAAGGCCTAACCANCTCATCTCGTAACACCGTGTTATGTATTCAAGTCATATAGCGCGCTCATAAGAAGAACAACATCTACCACGACGATCACACATGTCAATATCTATCTAAGTTTGTTCTGTATATAATTCGAATCAGGGTTAGCACTATAATTAGTAGACCACGACCCCGTTTACGTATACAGGCAATATCTAAAACAGCAACAGTTCGTGCAACAGTATTAAATGATTAGCGATCTGGCTAGAGTCAGCGTCAGCTGTGTGTGAAACTAATGACTGAAACGTGAGCGAGGGTAATGCATTAAATGACATGCAAATTTACATTCAAACTGGTAGTCAACTGTAAACCCTATTTAGTGCCTATACACGACAAGCAAAAACGCAGATGAACGATTCGCGCTAAGCTTAAATAGCCGTGATAAATGGAGCTCGTGAATTGATTTGGCCTAATTGGAATATATAGCATGCTAACAACAACTTGTCACTAAATCAGCGATAAAACGATTCCGACAAATCCCCAGTGCTGCCCCACAAACCCGGATACTGTTTCGCTGGTCGATGGAAGATTTTAATAATAGCATTGATTACTTACGAGTAAGCTTATATGAACTGAGCACGAGTACGAAAATTGCAGATCACTTGCATATCAATAGGATCACGCCTATACGAAACCAGTTACAAGCACCAGTTCTGTACTGGTCTGTGTACTGGAACAGCAAATAAGAACCGCTTTTGCCGTGCGGAAAATGCTTAGCGTGAATAAACAGAAATGCCGAATCCACATCCTCCCACGTAACAAAGACAATAATGATTTATCTAAGCAACTGTTATCTAACGCGGAAAAGGATGGAAAAGGATGCCTTGTGTTATTCATATCGTGTGTGGATGCAGTCTGGTCTAAAGATTACAAAACGGGAGGAGAGCCAATCTTATCATTATCTCAAAAACAAGTTATACGTGCACGACATGACAGTCTAATATTAAATCAACATGCCTAGCACGTAACACAAAGACAGCTAACATAATTCCATATATAGATTTAAGACACCACCGGCACTGGGTACAGGATATCCACGCAGCTAAGCTAAAAGCTTCAGTATAAGGAGGATTTAGTATAATATATATCACCGTTCAAAGCAATCTATAGCAACGTGAAACATCGAAACTCATAAACACTTGGTGAGTTGATAAGCAGTCAGTGTGCAGTGTTGCAATAAAATCAAACAAAGCATTTTATGTCTGCTGACTGTCATTAAAAATATTGCAGAGGAAGAGATTCTGAACAAATTCTATCGTGGAAACACTGCACTACTCGATTAGAGGGTATCGTTATTGTTATGGTAAAGGGAATATAAAAAATCTCGATGTTACTAGGATATGATTTCTTTTTCAACAGCTTCCAAATATCTGTGTTTAGCCCAAGGGATAACGTGCATTCGCAGAGAATTTCTTGGTAGAGGGTCGTTGACGGCACTCTGATTTTTCTCTCAGGCAACAATTAGCACTTAGTTCGCAATTATAGCCTTTTAAGCTGAAATCAGCACTCATTTACGGTTTCTCAGACGTACAGAAAGTACGTGAGTCAAGAGGGGGGTGGTGAATGAGAACAAAAAAACACGAAAGCTCGACAGAAATGGGTAGTCGTGACAGTATATCATTGACACAAAGAAATATCATACATTTATTCTGTCAAATCAACATACGTGGCACGAAATGAACAGTACTTACTGAAAAACCACTTTCCACGGCGGGCAATAAAGTTATTTTACTTCCATCTAAGATGTTATAGTCCTTCAAGAGCTTGCTTTCCAACACTCTGAAAATCATTAAATACTTTATAAGCATGGAGATGACAGTACAAAAAATCTATGAAAATTTCTTCGATCCAAATCTTTTAAAACTTACGATTCTTTATGAAGCAGCTTAAGCCTTTCTTTGGGAGTCTGTAGGTGTCTTGAAATTTTTCGACGAAGTTCGTCCGCAGTTTCCGTTGACGCAATTTCGATATCAAACTGTCCACCCGTTGTTGGATGAATGTGGACCGTTATCATACGCGTCTTTTCATCGCTGCTGTTGTCCGAAAACGTGTCCATTGCGGTAACGCTGTTAGGCGTCGTTTCTCCAGTATCCATTGCAGCTGTAGTATAATTGAATTCTGTTGCGAAACTAACACTACTGTGACGGGCTTGAGCTCTCGTCGAACGAGAATAGTCCGTGAGCAAACAGCGTAAAAAAATCTCTTAAGTTACGCTTGTAGGACGTCCTTTGTGTTCGTAACTGGAACAGAACGACGGGATATTATTTCACCGAGAAAAAACCTACAGCACATTACAACAGACCAATATCTCTGTCTCTGACACTATGATACAGCAGAGAAAAACGATAACGGCTGCTGTACTTTCTTTTTACAGACCTAAATCAATACTCTTCCCTCCGCCAAATGGTGGTGTTTGGCTATGGTGTGGCTGAGGTACAAGAGACGATGAAGCAGTTAAAAATACTGGTGTTCTTAGTGTTCCCTTGTGAAATATTGCGCAACATATGGTAATTTGAGGTTTTATTTATGAAATGTAGATAATTCTAGTTTGGCAAACTAATATTTAGAACATTTTAATGAATTATATACATACATTATTTGATGGCCGAGTGTTAGAACCCTGGTTTGCTGTACTATGTTTTCGAACTCGAAATAACGCACTTCTCTTTATACTAAATAAACTGACATATGCCTAAACATTCATAAAGAGACAGGAACTGAAATAAGAAGCTACATGTTCAGCAAATTGACCTCAACCATACATTTTAAACTATAGAAAGAACTATACAACCTTACTCTCAGCTGAATTCAGCAGTACTACGACCAGTCCGCCACTTCGCAATTGAGTAAATGAAAGCAGGACTTCATCCGGCTTTTTTTCTTTCGCGTAATATGAGTAGAGGAAGAGAATGTCGTTCATTACGCCTTATTCTCTTTATTATAATTTCATCCTGTCACGCCGCGCCAAAGATAACAACGAACGAACGCGATCGTTTGAGTGTGAGAAATAGTGGGAAGTGATTAAATAATGCAGTTCTATACAGTATTACAGTATATGAACAAAGTAGTGGGAAAATAAGAGAGAAACAAAGACACTCCATTATTGGAGGAAATTAGTCCCCAGGCGGACTGTTACGCTTCCCACCAAGAAAAACGAATGGTTTTGAAGGAAGGGGTTCAGTATTTCCCTGTTGTAGACAGAGATTCGGTCGAGGTTACGAGGTCATTATCGGAAAACAGTGAACCAGGTCACAGGTTATCTAAATTTTACTGCGATAGGCTTACAACACCAACCAAAATATCAAACCCAACTATCTCTAAACAAGATATTCTGATTAGTTGCAATTATAGCTATATCCAGCTGGCATTCTAAAGCACTATGTTGGTATTGGGTACTCTGTCCGCCAATTAACAGTCATAAGCAGGATGGCAATACACATATTGTGAATGATACTCAAGTATTATTCTATTGGTACATACAATCCAGTGCAATATTACTCATTGCGGGGCCTGGTTTACATGAAAGGACTGTATATGCGTTACCTGAGTACAGTACACTGTATACTCGACTACACATCTTTCTCTAGTGCTGAAATAGCCGCTGACGCATGAAATATTTATACGATGTTTTAGAAACGCAGCGCACTCAAGCAGACTGGCCTTCTGGACTGGATCTAAGAAATGTAGTTTGTTCAACATGCATGGACTAACCGATTACCACACTTCCGTCAACCTCATATGACGACGAAGGCGAAGAAACCAAAATGAAAGTAAATCTGCTGAGTTTTTAATCAAGTCATTTGACTCTACTGAATCGATTCGAGGACCATGGAATTTGTCACTCGAGTCATTGATTTGTCATTTCAACACTGATATTGATGGTAGAGACCTCATAACGAATGCGTTGAGGAGAGTCACTTCGTGACACAGTTAAGTCAGTCTACTCAGTGAAGTGTTGGCTTTACTGGTTCCAACAACTACCCGTGAATCAGTTGTGGAAAAAATAAGAGAAATTCTAGGAAAATTTATAGATACGTGAATAGTCATTTTGGCAGCCCATGTTCAAGACAGTTACACATCAATATTACCGGTATATCGAGCTACACAGGTCAAACCACTGTAACTACATAGGAAAATTATTTATGTATTTTTCTATGAACTTTGTTGAAGATTAGGCGAATTCGGAAACCTAACAACGTTGAAATTGTAATCACGACGTCATTTAAATTGTAATGAGGAAGGAAATTCGCGTGACTGTACGTAAAACTTGATAGCAGACGCGAAATGTTGTTATTTAATTATGCCCGATATTTTTTACAAATTAACCGGCGCCACATCGACTCTTCTGTTCAAAGTACCTTATAGGTTATCTTGCCTAAACTAACTCATTTTCAATTCCAATAAATTTAGAACTAAGTCGATGACCTTCCATTCTTCGATTAGTTCTTTTACTATGGATTGCCAGAGAATTCTGAAAATCGAAACTGCAGCTTTACGAATTATTGATTGCCAGTATAAAAGCTGAAAAAATACTACCACGTCTGCGAGATTCGTGAACTTCGCATATTAGAGGGGAAACCTGTGCTACTTTTTAGCGAGTATTTATGTAGCACTGTACTACTACCGTTTAGTAACGTATCTCGGATTTACACACTACGTACGAATAGTTCTATACCATCGTGTGCCATTAATATTTGTTGACACCGGTTCAAAGTGCACTTTGCCATTCTAATAGATGTTATTACATTGTGCAGTTACGAGTTTCAGGTGTTAATTCATACCGGTTTCGAACGCAATATTCTAAACCTATTTTCAAGCATCACAAATATTGCTGAGCGATGAACACCTTACTTTAAATGAAGGACTGTATAAGCTCTTTCTGTGAGGATAGTATACAAAAATTAATAAAGCAAGTTAAAGTATATGCGCGCGTTAATTATATACCTATATGACTATGGTTTATAGTCACTTAACTAACATTAGAAACATCTGAACTATATTGTAATATGAAATAATGATCAATATTATTTTATTCTCGATAATTTTTAACATTAATAATAAAAACTATGTTATTTGTGGTTTCGTTTACACTTTGAATGTACGGGAAGATACACAAGATATGGATGGTTCGACGTATATTCTATACAATGATTCTATGAGAAATCGTCGCAGAAGAAATATCGAAACGGTTCGTACCGTAATATCCGTAATTCAGAAAAACGTGAAGGCTCATAAAATATTATTACTACCCTTACACCCAACCGTTAATCAACTTTTATTTATTTCGACCTTGCCTACCGCAACTATAACTATACCAAGTAGTTTGCTTACTACCACCACCTTGCGAGATAGGTTTTACAACGAGAAAACATAGGCAGCGCCGTCATGTGATGGCCATATAATTGTTTAAATGAAGCGTAACGGTATCGATCGATTAGTTAGCTAGTATTCTTTCCTTGTTTGAGCAGAGATATATCATAATGATCACGGATAGATGCAAGTGTACTTATATTAAACAGGTTCAGGGTAGTGTCGTAGTTTAAATCCTAAAACTGCACTGTATCTCCCCTGGTTACTTATCGTCGGTTAACTAATATTTGCCTTTCATCCTTATGCTCTGTAGGTTACATTTATTCCTTGTAAACCCTTACTGACACTTGAACAGTTTTGGTAGAAATGTCTGGGGTTTTGGATAATTTCCAGTGCCCGAAATGTGAATGTTTCGAATTAGGAGATAAGCGCAACTTCGTGGCCTCCATTGTGGCAGGGATTTTGGTGAGAAAAAAATATTCTTGCAATGAATGCTTTACAAAATTGCTCCAACACTTAATTTAGAGGAATTATCTTTGTATGTAGTTTTTCAGTGGATGGTGGATAATAATTGATGCAGCTCTCATGTATGATCAAACCCAAATGAATAATGCAGTTCATGCTTGTGGTGCTATTGGGACTGTGGCATTTTTCATGTGAGTTATGATTTACGATATATACACAATTTATAATAGCAGGGCATAATATGATCTCAATATAACGTCCAGCGGTTTCATTGTTGCACTAATAAATACTGTTGTTATTAAACAGGGTAAACGCAGTATCGAACGGCCACGTTCGTGGCGATTTTTACAATGAAGGATGCCTAGGAACAACAGGTAAGAGAGTTGCAAGCTTATCCACAGTTTATATTCAACATACTTTAAGGAGACGTCTTCATAGCATCCTTATATTATATATTAAAGGTGGGAGAATTTGGCTGCTCATTGGCTTCCTCCTATCATTCGGTGCACTTATTGGATCAATGTGGATCTTGTTTGGAGTTTATGTGGTGAAAAGTAAGCCAATTCTTTAGTTGTCTTATAGCATCACATAGGCATACAAGCCTGAGGTGAAGTTGGTCTCCTTTTCCCCACGAAATTCAGGCAAAGATCAGATATTGATCGAGCAAATACAGAGTACAAAACTTCGCTGTTATATCAGAAAAACCTTAACAAATTTACAGTTGTAAATTTATCCTAAATCTTTAGATAAGTTTTTTCATCCGTTAAATTATGGGCAAACTGAAAATCTAACCTACTGAAGCAAAGAGCCACACTTACACTTATGACAGTGCCACCTGATTATAATGTGAATACAGATATGATACGTCTCCTGGCCCACTACTAAATATTATCATTTCAGATGTTCCAGACCCATACCCTGGCGTTGCTGTTTTCCTACAAAATGCACTTATTTTCTTTGGATCTATAGTATTTAAGTTTGGAAGAACAGAAGAATTATGGGAATAAGAATCTCCTGTGTGAATTTGCACAGTATTGTACATAATATATATTTATACTCGGATGGAATCCCACCAAAAATAATGGGAATTTTCAGGCATCCCACCAAAAATAATGGGAATTTTCAAGTGAATTCTAATTTATCCAGCTGCTATTAAATATTTCAATTAAGAATAATTTCATAAGATGACTGAACGTGTTTAGAATGACTCTTGAATGTGGCTTGAATCAGAGTTACTGTACATATAATATGGATATGCACTTCCCCCACCCATACAGTGATATAGGTTATTACAGTACAGAGAATAATGCAAATTCCTATGCTGATTTAGGCAGTTCAGCTTCTGCATTTTTCCTTCTATTTTGTGAATTTATGTGGCACTGTCAACTTCATTGAGGTCTTCGCAGCACACAATTTATGATCCAGCTTTTCCTCGTCTCTACCTAACTGTGTAGTTGTATTTTATACATAAACTCTGAAAACCCTGCTTTCTTTGAATTTCTTCTACATGCAAATACATATAGTTCAGATACCAGCAGAAGCATAATAACTAGATTTTATGTACTTCTTCAATGTGCATCTATTCTTTGTTTTCGCCACTGCTTTTCCCTTTAACCATCTTGTTTCATGAATAAAACGGTGACAATGTCTTCATGGAGTGTGTAAGTTTTCATGCACTTTCAGTTGAAAAAAAACATTTTGTCAAGCTGATGGTCATTTTTTTGTCGCTTTTCTTATTAAAGCCAGTCTTTGCTTGTGTGCTTCAGTAGTAAGAGATTTTTTGAACGGTCTTATTTCGTCAGGTCCATACCCTGGAACTGTTATGTTCCACTGTTTCTCTGCAGTAACGAATGGTAATTTGATAGATAAGTTCAGATTCAAAATTTAACTTGATGTTACCATTACAAAGCAAGTACCTAAGTGCAATTTCATATCTTTTAATTCTAAGGTCTTTGAATTTCTATGCTTGGCAAGGTTACATGCTGTTCCAACAACATTTTCAATAAAGTCATCTGTTAGTTGCATCAGCATCTGGAACAACAAAAAATTGACTTTAAATTCAATCTGGCATTGAATTCAAGTTTCTAAAGCCTCATGTTATGGAAGTATCCCTCGTCGATTGATTTACTCACATCAAGACGTTATTCAGCTACTACAAACTCATGCTATCTGTGATAATTATAAAACAAACAAACCTCTTCGACATCATCATCAAGCTGTTCGTTGGGATCAATCTCCTTCACGAGTTTTTGAAGACGGAGTTTACTCAATATCTAAATTGTGAATTGACATTGTGATTATAATCCAAACTAACTACATGACCTCCTCCACTGTGTTATATGTCACGGATAAGCTGTAGTTCTCAATCCACATGAAGACGAAGCATGTCAACTTGTGAGCTCCTAGTCACCATGATTTTGTAGAATAGCCAAGATCTCTTTCAATATGTAATTACATGGTACAAAATGACCCAATACTTATAAAATGTGGACAACCTGTATCCGTAAATCAGTAAAATGTGTTAAATACTGACTTTGTCATCTTCAACATTCTGCTGCACAGGCAACTGAGAGGACGGTAGATTTGTCTGAGTAATAACGACTGGCTGAACTTCTTTTTTGATAGGTATAGCATTTGTGTTGCCGAGCGTCAATGTACCACTGGACATTGAGGTAATGGGGCTCGATATTCGATTCCCTAATGGTGATGCGTGCTGTTGTTGAGAACTTGCATCAATCACACCACTTTTTGCTGTGGAAGCTTAGATAAAAAAGTGCATCATTTGAAGTTATAAACTAGTTAACCGAAATAGAGTACATTTTCTCCCAAAATTTCCTCAAGTTCAGAAATTTATACTACATTTTAACTATGAATCTTTCAAATGAGATTTTCGTAAGGAGCGTCTTGCGTTTGCCTAGGATAAAATTCAAAACGAAGACTAGGGTTCAGGTGTGGAATTTTTTTAAATATGAAGAAAAATAAAATTTGGAATAAATGGAAACTTCAATTTTGTACTTGTATGCATGTATAAACCATGTATAAAATTGTGGTGATTACACTTCAGTTACCTTGGATTTGCTCTATTAATCTTCGTTTCAAGTCAGTTAACTCCTGCAGTTTCTCGGTCATATTTGGTGTGTTCACTACCGTTTTTATGTTTGCCTCTACACTCTTCAAGGTTTGCTGGAGAGATACTGCATGGGCGGTAGATGTTTGCGACATATTCAAGTAATGATTATCTGCGCTATACCTAAAACACGTTACTACGATCAACGTAACGTAACCTTGTACCTAAAGTGTAACGTGAATAGTCAGGCCCCAAATACACTGCACACTTAAAGTCAAATTGATCTCTTGCATCCGAAATAACAGATGCACTAAAACTTGATACATAAAATACGTAAACTAGCCTTTACAAAACTGAATAAATACCTTTTTACAAAAATATTTGAACAATTCAAAGAAACACTCTATCGACCGTAGGAATAGTCAGTTGGACACTTGGAGGCAGTAATGAATAGTTATCAGAGCAAGTTCTTCCGTGCAGGCATTCGGATTTTGAACATTTTTTCTATTAGTCATTAAGAAATTTCAGGCGAATTAGTAATAGAGCATTCCTGACATCACTGTTGTGAAAGTCCCTGATGCTCAATCGTTCCATCAGTGCGATCTTCTAAAAGAGTTCCATTCTATCGTCATTACATCATTTAATCGGTTGATTTCCAACGCGTCGAAGCCAGATAATATTTCGTTGCCTCAAGAATTGTAGTACACGGATACCATGCCGACGTCATGGTCTCAAAACTACCTATTGCCTTAAACTGACGATTGAGAAATATTGTGGCTAGCTGAGTGTAGCTGCATCAGTGGACGGATGATTATATTAATACAGATTAATACAAGAAAGTTACTAGAACTGTTAATGAAGTTTAATGCAGTATTACTTATATAGCCATGTATTAGGAATATATTTTAGCTGGAATATAAACGGATATGATGTCACTACAATTATTGAAAATTTGTTTGACGACAGACACGACATGTCGGAAGATGAGCTGCCGCACTCTTTATTTTTCATCATCTTTTTTCTCTTGCTATAGATTTTCGAAATCGTGAGTTGATTCTGTTCCTCTCAGTGAAAAAGTGCATCAAACAATAAAGTGAGCAGGGTATACTTGCATAACATTGCGACAGGAAACAGTAGGCTACACAAAGATAAGTGCAATGGAAATTCAGAAAATAGTAACTGTAGTAAAAAACTTGGTCAGTAAGCGGTCAATAAAGAGAAGAAGAAAAAGAATTTATTCCCAGTGGTTCCGTTTACTGTCGCTATAAAATCAACGCTACCGTGGTTATTGCAGGTTATAGATAAACTAGGGAAATCTACTATCTATTATAATACGACAGGGTTACTCTACTATAACAACCCAAGACAATAACTACTACTGTACTTGGAAAGAAAAACAAATGGCGAATGGATGTTCTAACGTAAGCTTTCCTGGGCCAACTAATCCGGCGGACCCAAGATACACCTTCAGGTGAGGAAAAAGTTGGTTTTCGCTTTACATTATTGTTAATTTTCATTTAATATTCGCTGTATTCCACGCAAAAACAAAAATACCTTATAATAGAAGGCTTATATAGTGCCTTTTATGTATTATTTTGCATCAACACAGTATATAATATATAGAATACTAATCATGTAGGCACTAAAAACTTTAAATAGAAACTTTTAAGTCAAAGTAAATAAAAAATTCCGTTATAAAATATTAATGTAGTCACAAGTAGAATAAAAAAACATTTTGAATTCTTAAGATAAAATACATTTCTAGAACAACAAACATACGTTGAAATCAATATGACTCTGACGCGCACAATTTCAAGGCAAGAACGTATAGTAATGAATACTCCAGGGAGTGGAATTAACCGAATTAATTAATTAAATCCCTAAATTTGTACAATTATCGCCAGTCAGCAATTTTATGATTTGAACTACAATGGTGATATATCGATTAGAAATAATTTTCTTCATCTAAAACAGTATATTCTCTGTTATGACTGTTTTAAAAATAAATGCTTTTTACTGAAATTTTGACGAGAGGATTAAAAAAAATTTATTACTGGAGTGTAAAATAGGAATTCTTTTTCGGTTATCGGATTGCATATTCTACAGCAATTTTGAAACACTAAGTAAACGATGTGAATATTCTATAGGCTTCTCTTCGAGTAGCGTTAGCTTTAGTAATTTAGAAAACGCCACATAGCCCGCGGTTAGTGTTTTCGAAGATATCTGGAAATTACCTAAACTTATGACGCAAAATCCTGTTCACACATAGAACTAAGGCCAATAGAGTAAAATGTATTATAAAAACTATAATATACGCCTATCTCTATATAAGTTTATTATTTATTATATAATTGTAGTACTGTATGTTTTCCTGCTACAACATTACTCATAGTTTTTGTTCCGGCAATAATGGATGGACAGTAATTCCCTATCTGTGCTGACTGGTCATTCACAAGAGCATGTCACTGTATTCTATTTCATTCACAACAGATATTTCGGCCTCACTATTGGATTCTACGCCATATTTGTCGGTATTATTGGAAATGCACTGACGATACTGATCTATATATCAAATAAAAAACTGCGCACAACCTTCAACACGCTACTTCTCAACTTAGCCATTGTGGATTTCATTACTGCCAGCTTAATGCTACCGTTCAACGTGGCTGGATACGTGCAGCTCAAGTGGTAGGTCTACAGAGTTAGTTTAATCATATTTCAATCATAGCCAAATTCATCACGTACTAAAACCCACATTCGACATTATACTTCAAATACAAATAATGTGCATACTCAACACTATTGACTGAATTGCCGGAAACTTGACAGCGGAAGACCGCGCGGTTCCCTGACTGACATAGTCATATGACATATACGATATATTTAATACTATAGTATTACGTTGATTTTTTAAATATTTATTTCAGGCCGTTCGGAAACGATTCGTTCACAGCACAATTGCAAGCGTTCAATTACTTTTGCTGCGGATATTCGTCCATTGTATTTCTTGTGACCATCACAGTTAACCGATTCGTCGGCGTGATGTTTCCTAACCGTTATACAGCCATTTTCCGTAAAGACAGGTAATATAAAACAGCGTTATCTTGAACATTACATTCTATAAATTTGAAATGACTTTATCCATTGCTCATACAGAATGGTTATCGTTTTGGTTCTGTGTTGGCTGATAGCGCCGGCCTTTTTACTCCCCTTTCTCGTCGGATCTCACTCTAGTTGCAAAACTGTGGGTGGGAGACTCACAGGTTATAGAGAAAGCCAGCTACTGTGTACATTCGTATGTTTACCCACAAATGGTTGGAACGAATACATGCAGGTACTTTAAATATAGATTATTTGAGAATACGGTTCACTGTTACGGAGATCCAGTTCCAGAAAAAACGTGTCCAACTGAAAGAATTTTGCATATCCTTATAGACTCTCTGCTTTTTCATGTAATATTCCATTCTTAACTTGCAGTTCACTCGAGTGTTATTCCAGTTTCTACCACTGGTGATCATGATTGTGTTTTACACTGTTATATTCGTAACTGTGCATGGGAAGCGGGAGGAATTGAATCAAAAGATGAAAAAAGGAAGTGTACGTATGTTACCTCTCGTTATGGCTCTATAGTAATTACGTAATCACGCGATTACGTGAGAAACACAATATCCTAATGTATGTTTATTACGCCATATGGTTTCTGACGCGAATAAGCGAGAGCAAAGTTAGACATCCGGTTATCACTCGGTCTTGGGAATACTGGATAAAGGATGTCACATATCCGGTATCGAAAATTTGGTCATTATTAGTTTGTCTTTATTATACCGGGACATAATGATATCATATTACTGTACATTACGAAGTGTAGATAGATATATGACGTATTATTACGAAACCAATCCTTGACCCAAAACAAAGGTTCGCGGAATAATTAAGATTTTAACGAACTTGGGAGCTTCCCTATTTAACTCTATAGCCCTGTTTTGTATGGAATGTTGCTGTTTTGCAGGTAAACCAGGTAAGAAACAGAGCGGAGAGCAGTGAGTCGCCCCTTCAGGCAAGGGCTTCGAAACCAAAATTGAAAAAGACCGACACTTCAATGTCTCTGAAGCTTTCAAAGTAAGTTTGGAATTAGAAATACACTATCGAGCAGATCTTTTGGACTCGTGACTCACTTAGAGTGGCAAATACGACTTAAAACTGTTTTTTGAAATTATCGCCCCATGACTCGAACATACTACAAAGACTATGTCTGATGGAGCTGTAGTACATTTTATAAGTAGTATTTGTGGGAATTACCAAGTTAGACCTTGCGCCTGATTCGGGAAGTTGGGTAGGAAACGGTAACAGCTCTGAAATACACCATTGTATATTTTTCTCTGAGAATCCCAGCTAATATACGGACAAACTTTATTTCAGGAGACGCCAAGAAGACAGAAGGATGCTTATTATTAGCGTTACTTTGTGTGTTGGATTCATGGTAACATTTTTGCCAAGTGTCATCGTGAACTTAATTCCTAGAGAGTAAGTAAATGTAAACATGAAATATCTATACCTAAATAAAATTGAGTTGAATCCATGACAGTTACGTTCAGAATTTTGAATTTTTATGTTATTTTGGAAAGTTATGGTACAGAACCTTATATGGAAATTACTACAATTATACTACAATACTCTTAGTAGTTTCACTAGATAGGACACCATTAACGACTATGCACACTGCTTTCTAGATATAAGAAATGTATGGATCCTCGTTGGGACATGGTCGCTTCCAATTTATCGTGGTTCAACTGTTCAATCAATCCAATCATATATGTCATACTGAACGGGCGTTTTCGCAAGGAATACTGGCGTGTCATTCGTCTTTTGGTGGGTTCTCTGCACGAGAGATTTGTGAAAGACGAATCAACGACCAACGCAGTTTCGGTCAACATTTCTGTCACAAACAACGACTCTGTAAGGAACGCGTAGGCCACAAACCACAAAAGACGACAAATTTTGCTACACGTTAGACTGTTTTGTCTTGTAAAGGTAGTAATGCAAGGAATTGTTGGATGATTGTTCCGCCTTTACTTCGTTTTACATTCCTTTAAAAGACATGAAATGCTAAACTGTACTGATTAAAAATAGGAATACTGTGCGCTAATTTGTAAGAAGTCAAATGAAGTTATGCCTTCAAAACTGTTTTCATCTGACTTTTCTGGCAATTGTTTCTTTTCTTCGAAAAGAGAACGATATCCATATTTTAAAACTACTTAATCAAACACGAGAATCTCTATAATTGCGTTTGGGCTTACTTCAGTATTATATTTTGTCAGATACCAAATCTTGAAACTATGGTTATGGTTTGATGTATATCCTGGCAATGCTGTGGCTTGTAGTGTAGCATGCTGGGCCTATACTAAACTATGTAGATTTTATACAATCGTTTGTTTTAAGCCGCAGTATTCACATGATGCGTGCTGACATTGTAGTATTATGCGGACAGGAATTTCACCTTTAGCGGTAGTCGTGGGGTTAATCCTTTACGGATATCGTGAGTTTCTTCTTTTCGTCTGTTTGTGTGATGCTAGTTATTTGTATATAAGGGTATTTAATCTAGGATACTCATAAGTATATAGTAAGTACAGTATATTGTTCATAACGTTGCTTTATAGTGTATAGATTAAACCTCATACATGTACCAATTGAAATTTCCTTTTGCGATTTTATTCTGCTTCCCCTGTCAATGTACCATTTACTAGTAATAGACTTATATTATACAAAATAACGTTACTCACTGTGTAGACCTAACCTAGCTTCCCGGATATCCCTCTTAGTTTACACAATGCCTGCACCGTTACAGTAAGGTATAAATTTGCATCGTTGCTCCTTCCAGTTTTAGTAATTACATTTTTATATAATTAAAAATAGATACAAAACCACTACGAAGTTAGAAAAATGCAAATAAAAACGCAAATGATAGGAAATACTTTTTCGAGAGGCGCAACCCAATAATTGAATTCTTCGCACAAATTTAGCGAGATGCACGAAATCAAATCCTCTTCGAAAAAAAGGTGCCCCAAAACCTAAATTGTAAAGATCACGTAATTGAGCATGCAGTTACGTTATTATTTACATAATTTCATTTCTCAGAAATCGAACAAAAATAATTGAAATAACCATCACTACGAACTTGAGATATGGCAGAAAGTGTCTGCATCAAACTGCTTCCATAAACATTACACTTCAATATTTCTCTCAATCAAGAATGTGCTGTGAATATGGAGCAGTTCGCTACAAACTTTGAAACTCATTTTGGGAGCAGAACATGCTAGAACACAAAACACCGGTTCAACCCAATACGTCGATTGCACCAAAACCAACCGATCTAAGAAATCAAATCGATGTAAAAACGTTCTCGTCCCACGTTGTCTTATATAGCTAACCATTATCTATTAATAACGTGTTAATATCTAAAATTATGAAGTTCTGACTACACAGTAAAAATTTCTCTACTCTTATCACTAGCGAGAACAATTAATACAAGCTGGTAATCGTGGTAGTTTCTACATAGAGATTCGCCAGAGAAATTTTCTTCCGTAGCCATCTGTACTCTGTATGCCAACGACTAATTTTATCCGGAAAAGTAAATACACGTCCTCGGCGAGGCAAACGCGAAGAATGAGGACTTTCAAACTCGAAATGGCTGTTAGCTTTATTGCGACGTAATATTTATTTCTCAATAACTTTCAATATTTGTCCTTCGAAAAGCGATAATTGTTCAAACAAAGGTATACACTGACGCTGAAACAGACTCGTGCCTTTTCCCATCGAAGCATGGATATATCTATACACCTTAACTGATCTTCCAAAAACGGCTCTAGGGAAATACGTCACAGAAAACATATTCGACAGTAGGAACGTCGCAAGGATTTCGACTGCTGGATTTCAAGCTACTTTCAGCAAAACGTAGCATATAAAATGACAAAAAGGAAGTAATTCTCTCGGTATTATCAATTCTAACCTCTATTAATTAAATATTCTAATGTTTTCCGTATTGTTTACAAGAAACTATCTCTTAAGAAACAAACACATTTATTACTCGCGAAGATTATTTATCAGAATGAACAAAAAACGTTGATCCCATAGTTACCCTGACAACTTGCCTCCTGTTCCTCATAATCTGATTCGATTACTTTTTAAATAAACTAGCCTATCTATACACTTTATAGTGAAATTTCATGCGTCTATTATACCACAAAGTGTTAATCTACCCAAATAAGGTCCAGAATAAAATGCCATCCCTTCCTCTATCCTTAAATTTTGTGCGATTTTTCTATTCCCGCCACGTGGGATTACCTCTCATTGAACCTCAGTCATCAAAGGTGGAATTTACATCATATATTCTATGCATAAATCAGTCCCTCGTTATATGCGAAGGATGTGTTCCGAGATAACTTCGCATAGTGTCAATACTTATTTCAATGGAGAAAATAAGGATGCGTACTGACAACAACCCGAAATCCTGAACCAGTCACCATTTCATACCAAAAGGACACAAAAATACATTACCACAAGCCAATATAAGTTAGTAGTAACGCATCAGGGTTGACGC
This sequence comes from Halocynthia roretzi, assembly GCA_013436055.1. Lineage (NCBI taxonomy): Eukaryota > Metazoa > Chordata > Ascidiacea > Stolidobranchia > Pyuridae > Halocynthia > Halocynthia roretzi. The sequence goes on along the minus strand of QRAM01000145.1, from coordinate 168,350 downwards.
ACCTTTCCCAATCTGCGCTCTGTTGATGATTTCAAGTTTCTTTACTAGCGATATCCGGTGGTGCTTTGTTAAGGCTCAAAAAAGGACATTTAGAAGGCATGGTGAATGATAAGTCACAAAATTGGTGTAATAACTGCAAATAACAGTAAACCACGAGGTTATCTGGAGCACACACGCTCACAATGACACGAAGCTGCTTCTGTACACAGACAATGCCAGACAACGCTCTCGCAGCGTCTTGTAAAAGGCCCACTCACGAACTCGCACAACTGCGAGATTTTCTCCCCTATAAGGAGGGACTGGTAGAAATAGGTTCCTCGCATATAACAAGCAACTGGTATATACAGTATATCACTATGGATCGCTGTGACATGATATAACGCTGATATGGAATCTTAAATAAAAGACAGGCTATCCTATTATCACACACCAAATATCATACAGTTATTTGTAATGTGCACAGTGACTAATACAAACGTGAAAAGACAATGGTGGTAACAAAAATTCATTTGAACGCATACTAGTAGCAAAATACAGACAACAGAAAATATCAATAAAATGATATTGGGCTCTGAGGCATCTTTATAAAACAAAGAACAAATATCTGGCGAAAACAGTGGTGGTATAAAACGGTATAGTAGTGACAATTCTATTATTATGGTAAAAGCAAATTACAAAACCTCAGCCGACTTCACAGCTGACCGTATCATAGGAGAAGATACCGGCCACTTCGGACGGGTGACTGTTATTTCAGCAGAAGTCCCATCAACGATTTGGATTCCTTCGTCTATGGAGTGAATTATTTTTCTCTCACCCCTGGCACATAATAACTTCAACTCCAATGGACCAAGGTGAAGATATTCCTGTTTATGTCAAGAAAAAACAACAACATTGATACAGTATTAGTATGTAACGCACAGTAACGCCAACACAGTATTACTTGTTGCTCTAATATGTAAGATTCATCATCTGTTCTGTCCTCGTCACTTTCATCTTGTTCGTAAGGTGACACAGGAAAAGAGAAAACTCGATCTTCAATGGCAGCCTGCATAGCACTTCGAGGGCGTTCTCTCCCTTTATGGAAACAAAAAATTACCTCAGAAAAAGCAACTTTTTCCTCATAAAAAGTGTCAAAGCAGAGACATATACGATCTTACGTAGGAAACAAAATCTGGCCCGTACTGCTTTTTCTTTTACCTACTAGGTAACAACCCATTTCCACAGCTAAACATTCATAATGAGATGTCCAGGGTATTGTTTTGATAGTTAGCTGGGAATCACCAGAGATGGAAGCAGGAATTTTCTTAGCCCACCAGACATTGCTCAAATGCCCTTATAGACAGTTCATCCCCGGACAGGATCAATGTAGAAACAATTACCAGATGTGATAACTTGAATTGGGGAACCAGTTGGTGTTTGATAATCAGGTTGGTATATGGACATAGCCTGACGATCCATTTGATCCACTTCATCTTCTCCTTCAAAATGGCTCTCTTGAAAGTTCCTGTAAAAGGACAAAAAGGATACTTTCTTTTCATAACAATAACTTGAAGAGAGATGATTAAATTATCAACCAGACCTAGTTATTTTAAGATCTTCTACTCGACAATCCAGCAAGTCACTGATGATTTCTATGTTCTCTTTTTCTAGCTCTTCTACAGTAGATCTTATTGAGGCAGCTTCTTTTCTGGTTTGTAGCGAAGTAGTAAAATTAAAACCATTATTTATTTTGTGCTGTTTTTTTCTCACTCATTTTCAATAACCTGTGGATAGCTGCTTCTCTCTTGAGCCACTCATTTTCATGCACCTCTTGAACACCGGACTTGTCAAGCTGCATCATAGCTTTTTCAGATGCAAGATGTTGTTGCTCTGCCATACAATCATCCATATAGGTTTTTATTTCCGACTTGGCGACTTCAAGTTGACGCTTCAGGTGATCTGTAAGGCACGACTCCAAATTACTAAATATACTGACCTCCCCCAGAAAAACAGGCAGTTTGATGCGTCATGTCAGAGTTTATATTGAAGCATTTATTTAGGCACCAACAGTATATAAGCGAAATTTGCTTGAATTGCAAAGGTAGCACGTATCGAAATAACTAAATAAATTTGGTGATATTACTCAAAAGCTTAATACAACACTTACCACAGACATCATTGAAATTTTTTTGCATATCTTCAAGTTCTGATTCAAGAAGTTTGATCTGAGTATAAAATCATATAGTTTTGAAATTCCACAAAAATCTTACTTATACTGTATTTATTTCACATAGTTTTTTTTAAATCCGTGGAATTAAAGGAAAATGCTGTGAATTTGTAGGTGGAGCACTGGGATCATATTTCTAAAACTAAGGAAATTAGAGCTGTGCAAAAATATGGTTGTGCTGGTGTGTCCAACAAACAAACATGCTCGTTGAATATTTCTCTTCCAAAGTATGGTTGAGAAGTTCACCTGTGTTGCATGATTATTTGCTCCGACATCTCTGTATTCTCTCCACATTTGTACTTGTGCTTGGACGTTTTCATACTCCTTCTCGGTCTCAGTGATATTGTTTTTCAAATCTAGAATCAATTGATCTTTTTAGACCTGATGCATAAGTGGCTTTAAAAAACCGATATTCAGTACTAAAACTACTCAAAGTAGATACTTGTATACTAATTCAAAAAACTCTTGTACATAATGAGTTAATCACCAGCCAATTTAAGACGCCCAGTGTAAAACAAAACCAAGTAACCTTCTAAACGCTGCTCTTCAGTACGACCACATTGCCACATAGATTTCATTGCCTCCTCAACATCTCCGCAACTAAAAACTTCCTTCTCTTCTATTTCTGTATCGTGTTCTTTTGCCTGCCGTAGCAGGACCTTGATGTGAATTTCTTGTTCTTCCTTGAGCCGCAGGTTCTGCAGTATGCTTTACTTTAACAATTATTATAGTAAGCTATACAGATGATAGTGCATACACAGTAGTTTGATTTGAGTCGAGGAATTTGTCAAATCAGAAAAGTTATTGCATACTAAATAAACATACAATTAAACAATTATATATGAAATATAGCTACTTCCAATTAATGGATTTTTATAAACAAACAGTGAGGAGCGTTAGCAGCTCATACTCTTTAATTATTTAATTACCCAATGCATTTTAATATATCAATGGAATCCACATCAATAAATAATAATAGGGAGTATACAGCGCATATATTCGGTACATACAAAAGAGTTTTCAAGAGTCTTCAATAAGCCAAGTGGCCACTCAAGTATTACCAGTGGAAGAATAATCTTCAATGCTTAACAGTCGGACAAAATTATAAACAGAGAACAAAGTAGACCATTGCGAATTCAGTTACCCTTGCTTGATGCCGTTTGTTCTTTTCCTGCAGGCCTTTAATTTCATACAGCAGATCTTCAACAGCTTTCTCCTTCACTTGAATTCTAAACATATATAGATAACAAGCAATGTTGGAATGTTGGTATATATATATATATATAAACGGTTGGTAACTTACTGGAAGGCCAAAATGGCTTCTTGGATTGTCATTTCATCTTCTCCTCCACCCTTTGCTGCCTTCTTCCCACCTCCTCCGGACTTCTTTCCCTTTTTCTTCCCACCCTTCTTCTTGCCCATTTCTTACAAAATAAAATGAGAATATTATTGTAGGTTTCGAGCCTTCATTGTGGCTAGAAGGTATTAAGCTTATTTTTAGGTTTACCACACTAGATAACAGAATTTCAGACCGCAGAGGTCTAACCACTGCTATGATATCTTTACAACAATTCTATTCTGGAAAATTCGACATAACTTGGTCATACTGGAATATATTCGTTGAGAGAACCAGTTGAAAGTGTTTAAGTGCTAGTACTACGAAAAACCGCAACACACTGCCAACTGGTTTTCAATACTATTTCTGATATTTTAAGAAAATATATTTTGCTTCGAGAAATCCTTACTTTTATGGAATTTACCTCAACACAAAGTGACAGCTGTATTCCTATACTATTTTATTTCCTCTGGGTTCGCACTTAGAACTAGTAAAGTAAACAGTAATCGCAGAATGTAAAGCACTATTTTCCAAACTGGTTCTGCTGTCGACTCAAGCAACAGTTGCCGTTGCCGTTGCCGTAGTAAAGTAACGCAATGCAGCCAGCGACCACTAACGAATTGGGTTGAAGTTACCCACAGTTATATGCCCTTTTTTCCATATTGTGTTGCGGACGAATTTGCAAAAGCACCAAAAATTTTCATAAAAATATTATTATCTCTTTCTTCTTTAAGATCTGCGTTCAGCAGATACTATCCCGATCATAACCATTCGATCCGAGCGCAGCCTACTCGTCGCAGTACATAAGGATGGTTGCACGACAAATCACAAACAACGATGGGTGCCAGTGATAAGTTGCTGAAGGATAATGTTTAATGTTGGAAACTTGACGGGAACTTATATTCCATTCTTTACTGTACAAATGGAACTGCATATGACATTAAAGCAAAATAACACAACAAACTGATCTACAGTGATATATTGGTGATTGCTAAGCATATTGCGAATAACAAGTTAACAAATTTTCTTCAACTAAAGTAAACTAATGTGAAATCAGAGATTGTAATAAGATTAGCAGGTACTAAAACCATTGTCCATACATATCTAAACGATAAAACTAAAATAAAAATTAATTGAAGAAATGTTAAGACAATACACAATGCTGTTTAAAAGTTACTAAAATGTGTAGTTACCTAGGTAGTTATTAAAGGTAATGATAAATCGGTTCTAAATATTTACAATAGAAAGTCAGAAGTTTGAGTGGGATCAGGTTTTTGCATAACCCTGATTACCACAACGTATAGCAAGCAGTAATTTTTGACAGAGGCACTCATAAGTTGGGTAGTCAGGAAGCTTCAACATGTTGATGCTGAAAAAAGACGTATTGTTGTGCTGTGCAAAATGTGTTTGGCTATTCAAATTGGGCATAGCTCACCAGGTACTTGCTGTTGGAAGTTCATCATCATTGTGATATGGCATGTATGTCACAACAAAATTGCCTCGACCACCAGCTGAAACCAAGTGCGAAAAACCTTTGTGTGGGACACGAGAACAACCAGTACAGAATTGAAGCAGTTTAATTCTATCCTCGCCAGTCATTTCTTCAACGCACTTCCAAAGCCACTGTATTACCTGAAGTAGTGAAGGGAATGATGATATGTAAAAACTGTAAATATACATATGGCACAATAAAGTGTGATTAAGTGATACAGTCCAAATATGATATTCATCATTCTAACTTGATGTTCTTCATAGTACCCTCCAGAATAAGTTGTGTATTTTCTCCAGTCCTCTGCATCGATTTCAGAACGTCCTGACAGAAGCAATTCTAACTCTTCCTCAGAAAAAATCTGCACCAAGGATTCTATAAATAAGGAAGCCCAAGGTTGAGGTTTGAGACTCCCCTAATTAATGATTACATTAATCAGTTCACTGACGTGGAATGAAGGCATTGAAACCTTTTCTGAAAGCATCGATTTGAGGCTGTATAGCACTTGTCATTCTAAGTTCTGTCACTAGTTGAACATATTCATCTTTATTTTCCTAAAATAAAAGTACTGAATGATAGCAGATTTATGCTGGTTGAAAACAATTAAATATCAAACTCATGTAATATATAGTGTTGTTGATAAGGGCACTCAGATATTAAGGCCATTGGAAATATAGTTTATTTCTAATTTCGAAATATTTAAATATATCACAGCAAGTTAACCTCAGTAACAGGAATTTTTGCCCCTCTTGGCTTCAGTTCTATTTCTTGCATGGAGCCAAAGACATCCGTCTCAACACTAAATGTTAATTCCAGACCTGGAAATTTAAAATTCATTTAGCATTCATTCATTGGTTTCGAAGGTTTAAAACTAATTTGAGCACAGACCAAATTCAGAAATATCATTGTCAAGAATCCACTGAAGATTCTGAGCATACTGCGGATCTATTGAAGCGACATCAGTGTAGTCAACTTTTATTCCCAGTATGTGCTTGTAAAATGAACGAGTAAAGCAGACATTGACCAGCTGTTTGTGATATAGAGCTAGTCCAAGGATACCACCAGCAAATCTGATACAATATAACAGTTAACATTCCATCACACAGCATGCTAGTTGCATATGAGTTGATTCGAGCACATAGAGCAATAAAAAATCAATATCTTTTATACAACATAAAAACAAAATGTTAATCACAGAGAAAACCATCAACAAACCTAAAGTAATTCAAATGGTCAGGGTTAATGAAAGAGTTGCTGTTTGGTTGAAAAGTACATCCATCGTCCGACTGAGTAAACAGAGCATATTCTGGGTTGCATATTTCATTCGAAAGCACAGTGAACCATTCTCGCACTACACCAGCTCCCTATGCAAGAAAATAATAAAATGCAATATATCATATTAGTTTATATGTGCCGTCAAAAATGGTAGCAATATTTTCGAGCGATTATCGCTATCGTATTGTATTCAAATATATCAAGTATATCACAATGCTCTGCAATTTCTTGTTCAAGTACAATGGTTTCTAAATGTCAGTAACTAAAGATTTATTTATTAGGTGGTATCCATTGACGCTTAAGTATATTTCGAATTTCTCAAATTTTAAGGCATTTTAAATTGGCAGACGCTACTATGATGCCACCCACCCGCGAACTGCTGTAACATGGAACGGGAATTACAAACCAAATCTGGGCTTTATTCTACTTCTTTCGCATTACCAAATATTGGTAAGTCGGAGGCCATCTATCTATATATATTTTTTTTAGATGGATATATTATTGAACCCTTCGAACTATATTACTGCATAATATGAAAACTAGGAGCTAAATAATATTAAAATCAGTTACCATCCCTTCTTCATCTTGAAAAAGAACATTGACATGAAACTTCAGGTTGGTGTTTTGTTCCTTTTCCAAAGCTGTACAACTGTCTTCAAAAACGTGGTCACGACGAACCTTGGAATCATTGTAATTTTATGACCGAAAATTCTGGGTACCAAAGTTTCTGGTAGACTTGTATTCTCACCACAATCGAATTCGAAAGACCTCCAGTATTATTTAAGACTCTCCTTTCTGCTTCTTCTATTCTCTTTGAATGAAGGTTTTTATAAAACCAATCACATCTTTCGCCGAACTCTCTTGCTTTGATCACGCTTAGAAATTTTAACATGATGTCTGGACAGTTTAGCAGAAAACTGAAATGCTGATGTTATAATGTTAGCTTAGTTGCATAAAGGATGGCAAAATGACAGTTACAATTAACAACCATCAGCACACCAACCCAAATACAAGCTCTAATTATCCTTACTTAAATATAGTAATCAGTTACATACTGTTATATTCCACCAGCTGCCATAAAGGCATTCTAGTACAATCATGCGATGCAAGTTTGTGTACAAAATCGGACAGTTCAGGGGTTTAATCCACCGTCCTTCCTAAAATTAAGTTTTATCTCTTCTGCCAATTTGCAACGGTTGTGAAATTATCATGTCTTGCTAGTTAATTAACATTGAATACTGGGAGTGTGAATTTAGATGTTTTTGTCATGGAAACCTCCGGCTATTTTTTTTCTTACCTGAAATATAATTCCTGTATCTTGCTCAATCAGGGTTTTAATAACAACTTCATGCTTTGAAATGAAACCTGTGAATCTTGGAGGAGCAACACTGCAAACATGACAGAATACCACAATAAATATAGTGCAAATTACAGGAAAGTTGAAGGTTGAAGAATCTAAATTTTTATATGTATCCTATTCGTAGATTACTATGTACAACCTCTTTGTGGTGTTTTGACACTGCATGCACAGATAGAAACCTTCTATGATCGCACATATACGATCATGGGTAATGGTGACCACATCTCTGCTGTATCTCTTTACTTTTTCATCAATATTGTCCTCTGATATATCTGCCAAGTTCTCACTTGTTTGTTCTTTGGTATCACAGGTTGAGGACCCTACATGGAGTAAATGGGAATTTACTAGTTTGCTCTATTGCTCCCATATTACTTTGTGTGCTTAGTAGGACATACAATCCACTGTTAACAAATTTTATAATAATAATTTTACATCATTAGAGAAGAATTTAGTTCATTTACTTTTTTTCATCTCTGTATCGAGTACAATCATCCATTCATCCAATGATATCCATAAGTTTTTCAAATCTTGAAATATATCTGTTTCAATAAAAATAGTTTATAAATATAATACAAATACAGCACACAACTGATGTATGGAATAATATATCCTACAAAGATACATTTTCTAAATAAAATTATCTGACTTTCACATATTGTATAAACTACTGCTTTTTACCGGTGATAGAAGAGGAATCGATATCTTCGCAGAGAGATGTCAAGAGTGTCACTGCATTTTTGAAATAAGAGACCTGTTTTAAACGAAGGTGCCTTTTTTGAATACATACATGAAATTAATTGGTGGTATTATGGTTTATCTATAATTTGGTCACCTGACTCTCATAATCTGTGGATATACTTAGTAACTGAAATCCAGCATCTGCTGCAAAATCAGCAAGGTTTTTCAGGTAACTATTCCTGCTAGGAAGGGTGCACAGATGTCGGAAACAGCTGAGAACCTGAAAAAGAACAATACATGGTATATATGTAATCTAATTCTGTGAAGATAATACATTGTCAATTGGTGAACTTTCTCACTTTGTCATATTTCTTTCCCATGTTTTTCACAGCCACAGACATTATTGAATTATTTAGTCTTCCGAAGTGATCCAAAAGCAAGACAACTGCAGTGCCATAGCCACCCTAAATTAAATAAAAGCTTCCCATTATTGGCAATATATAGAATGGCGAAATGTACCATCAGCCATCAGATCCAAGATTCCAGTATAGTAAAAAAAAAACTTACAGCAAATATTTTGTCAATATTATTCAGACAATTTTCCTAATGTATTGAAGAATGATGAACAAAGGACTGAATGTTTACTACGAACGGTAAGTATTGGTGAAAAGCACTTGAAAAAGACTATTGATTTGTATCGCACTTTCTACACATGTATTGTTAGTGCGATTGTGTTTATTTTACTAGTACAGTACTAAGTTTTCATTTCACACTATTTCATATAATATTTTTACTGTATGAGACTATTATCATCAAATTTATGATATACTGCTCAGAAGTTTTATAACTCCTTACTAGTTATACATTATATATAATTGGCATCATTGGCTAAAACTAAAAAGACCAAACAGTGGAATCATTTAACAAAGAGGACAGGAAAGAACTGGTTTGAAAATCTACATCAGTATACATTTTATATCTCTACAGCAATTAGGTTTTAATTAACTTTCCATAGGCTGTCCTGCTTAAAAATAAATAAATACCATAACCATCGATCCTAGAGCGCTGTTGACATTGACGGAAATTTTTAGAAATTTGGCCAGGAAATGTACTGTATTATTTAGTTTGTGTAAAGCTTATATGAATAATGAATTTGCAGGCTTAAATTACAAAATTTCCATAATCTGAACTTAGATCAAAATTCACTTCATGAACAACATGCAAAAGAAACGTCTGAGATTCAAAGATAATGCAATCAGAAGTGGTTTCAGACAAATGACAACTGATTTTAGATTGACCTACATTTTTCATGAATAATTGAAGAAACACAAAGTGAAACATGTAACGACATAGGTTTGGAATATTTTGCGTAAAATTTGTTTATATCTTGGCCTCAAATTTGAATTTCCAGGAGCACTGAAGACAGTAAACATTAAAAAAAAATATTGCCACTCACTCGCAGACACATGTCCAAAGGTGAGTCTCCTTTATTGTCATGCAAATGTAGAGCACCATGTTTCAAAAGGAGGGATATTGTATCTCTCTGACCATGGCTACAAGCAAAATGTAATGCAGAGAAACCTGTATGGTTTACTTTGTTAACTGAAGCTCCTCCGTCTACCAGCATCTGCACCGTCTAAATGATATGGTTTTAAATGTACAACCTGATCATTGAAGATAAAACGATGTATCCAAAAAATTTCTTCAGCCATCTCTGCGATAGGTTGCATTCCATTTAACAACAAGGTCATTACATTTTAGCCTCCATTTTTAGATCGTGGAAATGAGGAAATAAGGGAAATGAGGAAAAGTACATATCATGTCATTTCCAATACACATGTAATAAGCCTGTTCAGTTATACATACATAGAAATCGGACTGAACAGGCGATTAAAGAAGCAAGAAAGAGCACAACATCAAGAAACGGAGACCAGTAGTTATCGAGATAATCGTAAATCAATATTTCAGTCTACGGAGCATCCTCTCTTATAATCGGGAGGTGTAAAGGTGACATACGAGAGACTATATAACAAAACAGAACCCCTAAATCATTTCATCTCCAATATTTCCACAACAGTCATGTGATCTCATAAATCTTGCATGTGTTTAACTACATTGATATAAATCAAAATTTCTCATTTCATATTATTACCGATTTATGTCCGTTTTGCGAAGCGACGTGAAGCGCCGTTTGTCCCTGAATATCTTCGACGTCGATATCAACTACGTGAGGCAATACGTCACTCAAGATTTCCGCCCTTCCATTAACCTGCGGCAGAAAATAGAAAAAGTGGTTATGTTACCTAGGAATTAGAACATAACTAATTTTGACACTGTATTACTATGGTTAACGCAGGAGAATCTGTTTAAAGATCAATGGGAGATCTATTCCAGTCTCGAGGCGACGCTTTGAAAATGTTCACTACTTAATTCGAGTATTTATTCAACTATATAAAGACAGAAGGCAGGGCAATATTAGCAAGTAAATAATATTTCTGTTTGTCAGGATAATGACAACGTTCAACAGAATATTATGTGAACCTTATCTTATCTCGTAAGGCTTAATTACTAGGATGATTGAAGCAAGCCGTCAAGCACATCGCGGGTTAAGGATTGGCATGTTAGCTGACGAATGAGTAGTTAGAAAGTAATACAGATAAGAAATTTCCTGTGTTCAGCAAAAAAAACTCAAGACAGTATACAATTTTAGAATAAAATACTGTAGTCGATACAGCACGAGTAAAATGATTACTTTCAAATGTACTATAAGTTCATTGAGCCTGAATATTGGTTGAAGGAAACAACAAAGTACTAATGACCGAATTTAGGTTGAAGAAGTTCTTTGTGTAAACCTTGGCTTGCGCACACTATAATTTTGTTGCGTAGTCTCTATAGGCAACTATATGGGCACTGTCTTTCGGGAAACCGTGCTTCAGTAAAAACTAAAGCCGCAGAATTTAACCGAAGGCTTGGAAGCTATTATTTAAGGATTAGTACTAGTAACAGGTCCCGGTTTAGTTAGTGTACTATCTTATTACTGTATTAAGAAAGTCTTGTTCTGAGAGCACAGACAACGGCACAGGGAAGATTTTCTATCCCGTCTTAGTGTTATACAGTACGTCGTTCATGTAATATTTGAGTATAGTTTTTATCAGAAATAGCATCAGCGTATTATTCAATGTACGGTAGATCTATGAGACTGCGTTTGTTTGTAGCGGATTAGATAAATTACCCTGCAGATGACATACAATAAACACATCATACTCCACGGAAGTATTATGGGTCTAAGTCATGACAGCAACAGATGCTCGCCAGCTAGGGAACTCAGTCATTCAAATCAACAACATCCCGAAAGTCAATCGAAGGATTTAAAATCAGACAACAACAAAAATAGATAAAAACAATATCTATTCCTAATGACAAATGAGTGTATTCTCCCGAAAACTAGTCTTCGCAGATGCCATATATTTTACATAAATCACCCAAGTAACTGTGTCCAGTGGTTCTAGGAGAAATTGTGGCTAAGATTATATACAGATAATATAAGACCACCCATGCGCTAATGAACTGGTATACAGTAATCCCTCACCTGTCGCGGTTAGGGCGTTCCAGAGCCTCCCGTGATAGGTGAAACTCCGCGAAGTAGAAACCGGGGGGTTAATTGATCATTTGAATATATTTAAACGTATTTTGAACCATTGTATATCATTTACACACTCTTATTTACCTTATTAGGGGGGGGGGGGATCATTTGACCGGTTATTTAATTTTTTAAAACTTTTAGCATTTAAACATACTAGTTCTGTACGTCACGGCATATACCATTAAATAAAATATATACAATATTACATTTAAATACATACAATACAATATTATTTAAAATCCGCGATGTAGTGAATCCGCGATAAGTGAACGGCGATATAGCGAGGGACGACTGTATATATATATATATACGAGCAGTGCATACTGGAGTCTAGTAATGATTATAATTTTTGTCAGAATATCGATTGATCCGAGACATTAAATTACTATAAAGGCCATTCCTTTGATATTTGTTATTGTATTCATTGTATATTGTTTTAATGCATTCTTTAATTTCTGCATAACTGCATTGATACATAGCCTGATTGCGAAATAAACTCTTGATTAGAGAGGGGTTCGGTGACGCCAAAAAGTTTGAAGAGCACTGTACTACACCTAAGCTGCGTGTAATGTAGGCTATTGCAATGTAACGTATATGCAGTTAAAATGACAAAACGAATATTCCGAATACTTCAGGACGAAATCCTTTCTTCCCGCGACTTTTACTCCGGTTACTGTTTGCAAAATTCCCATTGTTCATATTGTGAGTGATCAGCGAAATATTTGCTCGGTAAAGACAGATTTTATCAATGTACACCTAAGTACACATCACTGACACAAAAACGTTAGCTGGATAGAAAACCTTAACGTGATATTACCCACACTACATCGTACATGTACTACTAATTATCAGGCCTCGAAACAAAATAAACCAAGACTACACGCCCGAATAACAAACATACAGTATGACCTACCAGTACGAGTTTAAGTCGTTCCCAAACCAAGCCCGTATTACAATTTACTCGTATAACGAAGCGATTTTTCTCATTGAAATTAATGGAAAACTAATTAATCCGTTCCAGCCTCTAAAACCACGCAAAATGCCGTTATAAAGTATTTTTTAAACAGAAAACGTGCAGTTAGAAATATAAATAACAATACATGTGTACATGTAATAAAAACATAGGAGATTATACAAGAAATGAAGAGGTTTTAATAAGTTTCATTGAGCGAGTGCAGACTGCGCTTAGTGGGATGAGCGCGGTGAATTGAGCACGTGCTATTTCTGAGAATTCCTAGAAATCGATGACGATTTTTTTCCTATCTGGCGAAAAGTTTATTTATATCGAGATTCACGCCATGATTCATAGGTAGTAATTGGAATATCATAACCTTTCAACAAACAACGGTAACACGGTTTTGTTTTTCGTAAGCTTATCGTTGGGTGAAATAAATGGGATTCACATGTGCACATGTAGCCAATGCTTATAACACCGCGTCCAACTACAGGAAATTGATTGTGAGTGTAATCACTTGGAAGGGCGACTCCGCGATGATTTTGTATTGATCATATGATGGCCATACTGTCAAAAATCTGAACAAATCTAATTAGCCACGCAGGTACAAAGAATAAAAGCTGACCTGCGAAGTGGGAGCGGGAAGAGAAGTGGTCGACGAAATAATCTCATTACCTGCTACAGAAGTAGTAAAAAAGAAATTATCTTTCAAACCTAGCTGTCATAGCGTTGATGGAAATTTGAGTTTGAGCACCTGTCTGGTTTAGCTGCGCATTTTTATGGTATTAATTAGTCTGTTATTGTGTTTTAGCGTCATTATTATAATATTTAATCGCTACAGGATTAGAATACCGTGAAGAATCTGAATATTGGCAATGTAAGAGAAGTTAAAGAGATGAGATGAGAAGCTTCAGTTATCAAATCAAGTGTGCATGCCTGACCAGGGCAGGCTACGTGGGTCATCTCACAAGGGCCTACGGTTCAAATAGGGGCCCATTATCACTGATATGAGAAAATAAGGACACTTTGGTGAAGGACACTGATATTCTAGAGATTGTTTTTTGTCAACAGATATTTTACAACATGTACTTTGTCATGTACATCTACGGTCTTAGAAATAATTCATGGAGCGGTTAGCAGTTATTACCAAAATTATTGAAGAGCAGTTTGAAATGGTGCCTAAATTTAACGTATTTCTCAAGGTTTCTAGCCGACAATCATTCGAACTCAGAGGTTAAAAAAACAGCGATATACACGGTTCCCTTAAGCTTCGTAATGTAATTATTGATATTAAATTGTGATCATTTTAACCCTTAGGGCTATCTTGTTCAGTCAGTTCATTATAGACGTTTATCTGTGTATTTTGAATACAAAGGTTAGCGTCCGTAGACTAAATACATTGTACCTACCGCAAGCCAGTGTATTGTCGTTAGGCCCTCGTTGTTACGAATAGCAGGATCGGCTTTGCATTCGAGTAGCTTTTCAACGCAGCGTCTTTTCCTTAACAGTAAATTAAGACACATGACTCGTTAGATTTAAATTATGCACCATAGCAGATATGCACGTATTTTAGTCACAATATTAGGAGACATATGACAATGACAACAGGCAAAGCGAAACATGGTAATGATAGCAACAGGACAGCAGCTTACATTATTGATTTAGCGTTTGTTTTTCAATTCAATTGCGAAATAGCCGCTTTTTTCATATTGAAATGTATAGATAGAAGAACAGTGTACCCGTTACGTGCCGCCAGATGTAAAGCTGTACAGCCTGAGATGTCCTGATAGTCCGGTTTCGACCCGTTTTTGAGTAACACGATGAGGCATTCGCAGGAACCGACACTGCAAGTTTAAAGGGAGAATGTTTCACAAAAAACTAGAATAAGGTAGTTGTCGGAACAGGAAGTGTTTTTAGGATGATATTACTGAAACATGATAAAAATGAGCCAGTCTAGTGACTAGCAAGTCAGCAACAAATGATTTTGCAGTTAGATTCAGGAAATTAGGATTGCTGTATAAATAAATTATATCATTAAAGTCAGTCAGTTTACCGTGGTGCAGACGTGTTCATGAGAATTGATATAGACAGTCAGCTAGTCCTGTAACTAACGTATATGGATGGAATTGACAATAGAGTTTCACAATGGCTGACTTAGTCATAACCGCCGTATTTGATTTCACTAAATCTCACTATTAAATTTGACATTGAATGAGATTACCGGCCATTTAACCAATAAGATGAATTCATAAACCTTCATTCATAAAAATATTTTCTTTTTATGCTTGCATTTTCATGATCTTATATGCTTTGATTATGTCTAAGCAATCGGGGAATCAGGCTCCGCAACTATATGCAAGAAGTATTTGTAGACCTAATGACGTAAAAATGATTATTGTTGTGTTTTATGAAGAAACTTGAGGCTTAAGGCGATATTTCAACATTTAACGCAACAATCCGCCAGTACAAATTCAAAGTACCAGTTTACCTTGTAGACAAATGTCATCACTAGACTAATAAGTTTATCCTAATGTTAAATCGATGCAACTGATCTCCAGTGCAACTCCAGAGCCTGGAGCTGGTTCAGTACCATGTAAGCGGCTTTACTCGATCGCTCTTACAAAGCATTCAGTAGGAAGGTTTACTAAACTATAGGACACATAAGAAAGAGTCAAGTACATTTCAGTAGCGGTGAGGCATTAACAGCAGAAGGAAGTACGTTGCATATTATGTACAATTATACCAAGCCTTTAGTGACAGCAGTGATTTCAATGCGATTTATAATATTTTGTTATTAGGATTTGTACAATACACAAGACCCGCCAAAGAAACAATTCCCAGTAGAGATTTTTACTGCGGAAAAATAGGACCAGCGTTGATCGAGCCCAGTGGCCTGGGCGTTCTCAAATAAACGGAGAATATAGTATTACTATTAGCCTTCGTTTTTTGTTCCGAAGATATGGCCAATTATTGGCACTGCAGCGCAGCGAGTGTAGCAAACAAGTGAAGCCTACCGTACACACTGTAAAACTGAAATTTAATCAAACAAAACATTTAATCAGAAGGTCTTTTCATGGATGAACAAATATTTGATGGAATGTTTTTTTCCCAGCTGCATTTCCATTCGAATGATTTGGATCTATTTCTGTTCGGTAATTGCACTAATGAATTGGTCTTTGAATTATGCATGTGAACTCAAGAGGGGTATCAGAACACCTACGCTGTTCGCTTTGTAAACATTTCATTGTATTACCGCCTCATAAACTAATTATTAAAAGTATAGTGGATGTGTGTGTTTGGACACCCCTATATCGCAGGGTGTAATTGGTAACCGCTGGGCTTAGTCGAAAAATAAACATCCTTAGGAATCTTCATTATAAATTACGGTACTTATAAATAACATCAAGTACGACTCATTTCACTGGCGATTGCTGTAGAAGATTTTAAGTTGACCGTTGAAAGTATGAATACCGTACGAAGTGGAGTTTCGTCGAATACATATATTGAATAAAATATTTATGAAAATCCTATCGTCTTTCCCGTATCCGCCGTTTGGAATTAATGGAACGTCACGATGACGAGAATTGTATCGTGTTTTGTGTTACGTGTTCAGGTGATAGACTGTAGGTTTATTCATCAAGCAAAAGAAAATATTATGGGATTATCGAGCGAGGTCTTGACGGGCTGGGTGATTGGATAAAAGATTTGAATAGGGGATGGATCGTATTATACAGATTTTAGCATAGGATATTACCGTACTGTGAAGAAAAATCTCGATTGTTGGAATTATCCGATATATCGTAGACATAATTGAGTATCAGGTTATACCAGGCATACATGACAGGATACAACTGTAGATATCCATCCGTATATCCGGGCATCCGTTAACAAATAGAGTACATCACGAATGTAGGTCATGTTTAGCGCAGCGTAACATACAAAGTAACGTCAAAATTACCAATCTCAAATCCAAATCATGTTCTTGCGACATCTATGGCAAATAATCCGACGCGACGAAATTTTTGCACCATTTAGTCTGGTCACCCTTATAACATAAATCTGTTTCTGATAGTAGCTACATTAAACCGATTATGGGATTTAGCGGGATAACTGCTGGCAATGTGGGTTTTTATCGATTTATCAACGTACGTACAAGGTATGCATTACATCTAGTCACACCAGATATCGTGTGAGAAAAAAAGTGTGTTTTTAGGATTTAGCGGGATAACTGCTGGCAATGTGGGTTTTTATCGATTTATCAAGGTACGTACAAGGTATGCATTACATCTAAATCACACCAGCATGTTTCAAAGTTAAATGCGTAGGACATGTATAAATAATACATCGTTGCCAAAGGCAGATTGATTTTCCAGACTCCCTTGTTTCCGAAATTCGGACTACGGCGACGACACCGTTGATAATCATATGACGATGTGGGACATCGATGTATTTTTTGAAAGTCGAACCATTGACAAGCCAAATTATCCATTTAACTCGTCTGTCTCGATATGCGATATGCTTAGTAGTAGGCCTGGTTCGGGTCAGCTGTAAATCAAAGGCCAGTATTTCTGACTAGGCTATTGGAAACAAGGGCATACTGAGGTTTGACATTTAATTTTCCGTGACGTCGGGTAGATCGAACGGGAGTGCGGTAAGTAGTATCGCAGTCTCTGTACGTCAGCCAGAAACCTATATCCCATGTGAAGCTTGTTAATGCAAAGCAGGAATGCGGCACCGAGTTGCTTGACAGAGCAGAGATTCATTTCACACATCATATTTCAAGTCATAGAGCTCTCCATTAATAATTCATGTCAAACTTTCGGCATGTGGAACAATAGCGACTATGGGACGAAATAAAGCGCAGTTTTCACAGCAATAAAATAAACTTGAAGTCGTTAAAGCGAGACGAAACGAGGACATATCTCGCCGGAAACCGATAGTTGATTGGAATCGGAGAATCCTCTTGTGCTGATTAGTAACCCTAAATCACTGGAATGTACAAAAACGACAAGAGAATACTATCGACTAAGGGAACAGAAAAAGCAATCTTAAATCTTTGAGCGAAGATGTTTGTTCCCGTCAGCGAGAAAGAGCAGCCTTGCAATGTAATTGGTTAATAGAACTGGATAATTTAGGGTCATAAGGTCCCAAAAGATCCCATTGACATTTTTGGCCATCAACGACAAGCAATAATTAATGACAACTGATTCCATCCAGCCCACTAACGACTATATTATAACACCACAGCTTAATATAGTCGTTTTTGAGTTGAATAAAGGGATCATAACTTGGTAGTTAACTTGCACGACTAATCTCGTTATTCTCGTGTCACAGTAGAGTAAACTTTAGCCTCCTCTAACCACTGCCTCGCCAACAGGTAATCCAGTAGGCCTTAAATAGTTATATGCCGAAGTATATACATCATTATGCCATTTTTACCCAAAGCTCCACTGCTTCGTAAAATCAATAGTTAGGTTCATTCCAGGCTATAGTGTATTCATTGAAAGTGACCCATTTACGCTATAATTTTGGTTTAGTTTAGTCAGATTTCGTACAGTAAGTGTTTTTTTTTAGTTCGGACCGGAGCATTCGCAGTCTAAAAACGTTCGGGTATGAAGATGCTATGGTGTCCACAGCAACTCCGGGAAAACCATAGCTATAAAATTAGCGTTGTTTATAACTATGATATAGGGCGTTACTGCAATTGCCTCGCGAGAAAAAATGAAGTCTGTCTCGCCTAGTAAAGCGTCGACAGCATTTTAAAAACATCATTTCGAGACATTTGTACGAATCAGCACATATTAGCTAGGATGGGCTGGATTACTATACGCCAGTCGGTTGAAACGGCAATCTGTATTGCGTGTAGAGTAGCGGATAATTGCTCACTCAGAATAGATCAGCTATCAGCTCGATTCGAGCGCGAGTTAGTTTCAACTGATGAACTTTGTTGCCTAGTCAGGCTGTTCAATACGACAGTACATTACTTACTTGGCTGCTATTTGTAATAGGTTACGTTGCACTCGACCGAAGGCGTAGTTGACATCGAAAGTCGAGTTGTCTAGCAGTTCGGCGAGTGATCTGAAAGATTTTTTCAACAAACACTGAATTATGGTTGCATTGTAGATATTTGAACTTATGCCAAGAGCTAATTGAATAGTATCCTAACAAAAACGTGACTTCGACTATGACAAAAAATATATAATATAAGATATACGTTAAAATTTACAACAATTATTATAATGTCGGAAAACCCTTCCCAGGAGAGTAGGTAAATGCGCGTCAACTTTATGCTTATTGGGTCGTAAAACAAGAAATATAATGACATTCGATTGCTGTCATGAGGAGAGTACATTGCTTCATGGTAATTGCGATACATTTTGTCACAGCTAGACAGCTGAAATATTCATTATTAGATGAGGAAAAATTCACTAAAATGTATTGTTATATTCGTAGTTTCACTAGAAGCGGATGTGTGGTCGTAGTGTAAAATTGAAGCCGCGACCCTCGGAATACAATAGCACATATATAGCAGTGAGCAGTTCATATTTCTCCGCAAGGCTATATAGTGAAGACAGATATGGTAATGCTTGCCTTTAGTGGATTTATGAATACTACTGAATATTTTAGGATGTGCAATGTGCGTTCTCTTGTTTATGTTGAACAATATGCAGTCCAATAGAATACACAGTATACGTAGAGGTTCAATAGTGATTTTTTTGGTGCCGGAGCTAAAAAAAGGCCGCTTTTAAATTCCCAGGTAGTGAAAATTCCCCGCTCGTTTATTTTTTCTTTTTGTACAGAGGATTTTACATATATGTATACGAGACATAAATCTCTTTGAGTTACTACAACGATATTTCTAGCGATGTTTTCCAGACAGACTTATGTAATCTGTATTTTTAACCGGGAAAAACGTATTTAACCAAAGCGATGGCGACAAAAACAACACGCTATTCATTCACTTAAATGTCGCTGCCGATCGCAACCATCTCTTGTTTCTTTACCACCGACAGAATTTGAACTAGCAACGGCAGAAAAGTTGGTTTGTTTTTTAGCTTTTAACACTTAGTAGCATTGTAGTAGGATACTGAGATTATATCGACTAGCGTTTATACTGATACTGTGACGACGTTATGAAGCAAAGCAAAGGCACTCCAAAGGAATCATCGTTCGAACAGTGAGTACAATTTATGCTAATTTCAATTGTTTGATTTGTTTGTACGGTAGTGTTCAAGTACGATTTCAATAGTAAAGATGCGTAGATAAGGAATAATATACTTCGAGGTTACAAGTATGGAAGATGAAGCAATGTACATTACTATCGCTACGAAATTCTGCTTGAGGTTTCAGGTTTTATAGTTTAATTAGATACAATAAAATCCGTTCATTAGAAAGTTTTAGGACGCAGCTATATCAATATAATAATCAGGGGATAATTATTTATGAAATGAACTAAAACTTATATGTTTTATGTGTTGTTGGAATATTCTTAATAGTTATTGGTGGCCTCTCCTAAATTTCATGCGTCTTGCGTGAACTGAAAACGGACAGGGAAAAGGTTCTTGGGATAGGTCACTCTAGATATATGTTGGATCCAGATAGTTCTAACCGCAAGTGCTATGATGTTCAGTGTGACTAAATTTGAACAGCGTTATAAACCAATGAATCATGACGAGTTCCACAGCAAAATAGAATATAAGGAATATGTGGTAGTCATGGTATTAGTCATATTGTGCAAAAGTTGATTAAATAAGAAAATTAAAGTCCTTTTTTTATTAGTCTTATTTTGATTTATTATTCCTTTGAATTGAATATTCTACAAGATATTTAAGGTAAGGTTAGAGCTTTATATAGTACCCTCTGGTTAAGCAGCAGACAACATACAGAATGATAAATATGTAATATTTACCAGGAAATCAATAGTATACGTACCTATGCTGATCTCTGAAGACCAAAGATAATAAATAATGTGCAGCTGCTTCATTATCTAAATAAATATATTATTATATATTGATGAACGTGTCTTAGAAAAAATGTTAATAATTTTTAATTTAGTCCCCTTCATTTTATTTAATGAGATGAGAATGCATTGTTAATAAATACTTAATTAGAGTTCTTTCAGCAGATGAGGGAATTTCTTCCTTATTATTTTTACTTTTCCTGTCTGCCCTGGTGTTATAATAGAATGTTATTAAAACGTCTCAAATTGTTCTACACGTGAGAGTTAGTCTCACTGACTAAAAACTAATATTTATGAATGAGGTTTCAGATATTACTGGTGGTAAGCAATGACTGTGCAGTGGTAATAGTAATTAGCTTCGGCATGGTATATTTCGGATAAGGATAACATAAGATAATATATAATGAGTATGGCATATGTTAGAAATGAAAACGACCGACCTATCTGAAAGACTTCTCTCCTTATGCCGAATAAAATTTAATCAGCGAATTATCAAATATCACGTTACTGAAATGTTTTTTTTTTAGATCGGCTATGCATTGAGATACTAAGTTTGTAACCGGTAAAAAAATGAAATCAAAAGTACCTATTTACTAATGTATAAATCTCACTCAATACTTTGACTTGAAAAAATTGTACAGCACATAATTAAAAAGAGTGTCAATATAGAGTGTATATATATATATAATCAATTTTAATATTTTTCTAAAACTGAATATATTTGCAAACCAATAATATTATTCATTGTACAATGCTTAACATACATTATTTGTTCTGAACAAATAATTTCACTACCAGCCGTGTTTAATTACAATAGTACTTTATGGCTGTCTGTATCAATACAATTAGATAACATATATTTGGAACAAGCAATAGTTACCTTCTGGTAATTGAACTGTTCTTGCACTTCTTAGAGATCTGGTCAGTCTGTACAACTGCTCTTTTGGGCTCCACATTGTCCACATTCACTTTGGTAGGTGAACGCAATTAGCTTAACACATTTATATATTTCTAACATATGCCACAAATGAATATCTAAAAACAACGAATAGTAAAATTAGTATCGTTTGAGTGACATCTCATGCGTCATCAGTTATTCCTGTTACTAATTATCTTTGGCTGGGTTGAAGCAAAAGAGCAACTAATATCTAAACTCTACCAAAAGTCTGCTGTGTATATCCTGTACATTACTTCCGACTGATCTATCAAGGAATACACAGATATGAGAAAGTAAACTTACTTCGGGTATGTATTATTAAACCACTTTACTGTTACAAGGACGTTTACACTCTTATGGATGCGCAATGACCCCTATCGTTCAATGAACCTAAACTTTATTACGTAATATGGAGATCTACTGCGGTTACATGCAGGTTGATATGCACAACTCGTGGGATATAAGTGATACAAACCTCCGGCATCTTTTCAAATAAAACAAATTACCCGCTGAAAAGGTATTTTCATGATTGATGCGAGCGATATATACCCCGCTCTGAACATTTTCGAGTACATTGCGTAATATGTCACGCAGCCATTCGATGTATCGTACAACTTACTTCAATTGATTCTTTTGGTACAATGCCCAACCAACCAGACGCGCAGTACAAGTAGGAAATTATCACCTTTGTATGCACGTTTCCGCAACACAAACTCCCGAATGGAGCGTGGTGTAATAAAGAATTTATTCATAACAAAACGGAATAAAATCATAATGCCATGAAGAGATTGCACATAGTTCAACAAACAAATCATAGTCCACAAGAATCATCTCAGTCTGCTCATAATCGAACTTAAAGACTGGAGAGATAAGAAACATGTTCTTGGATTTGAGTATTTACATCATTCCTTTAACTGATTAGCACCTTTATTAGATAAAGAAATCATATTGCATACAAGGGTCCAATACAGTGCATATGTATGTATATCTATTCCCCATACATAATTCTAATCCTCTTTACCTTATCGGCAAGTAATGAAATTTCTTGAATTCTTGCTCGGCAATCAGCGTATAGAATAGACTGTACTACTTCACTGCAACTTTAGTATAATGATGATGGTTACAGTATTCATATGGAGGTATAATACAGTTAAAATAAATAAAAGGAATTTTTTAACATACAATCACGGCAAGCTTAGGGGATCATCGAATATATTGGAACCCAGGTCTTCAGTTGGTTTCTTAATTTTTTTCTTGGAAGTTTTTTTCTTACTTGTAGTTTTACTTTTTCCGCTTG
Source organism: Halocynthia roretzi (assembly GCA_013436055.1). Taxonomy (NCBI): domain Eukaryota; kingdom Metazoa; phylum Chordata; class Ascidiacea; order Stolidobranchia; family Pyuridae; genus Halocynthia; species Halocynthia roretzi. The sequence continues at coordinate 145,214 of QRAM01000145.1, read as the reverse complement.
TCATGAATATGTCACCTGAAAAAAAATGGGGAAATGTAGTTATCGAAGCGTAAGTAAAGTAAACCCACGGCTTGGAATTAGGTATCTCTCTCTTTCTGTATATTTTATGTTAATTAAAAGGTGAATTGATTCTTAAGCCATCTAATTTGCCAACTGTTACTACAGTACTAACAAACTAACAGATAATTCCAGCAATCTTCCCTGAGGAATTGATCTAGAATATTGCAAATTACACATTTAATCAACAGTAATGAAATCCATGAAATTTCATTACTATTCGGAAAGATTGAAAGAATGCGTTTCAATTTAATATTTATGTGATGATTGGTTCTTGCAACTAATTATGGCCATAACAGTCATTAGGAAGTTGTGTGGGTTCGGCAGCCAAGACTTCCTATGAGTCGTAATTACTTTTTACAAAGTCATACCTATATCTTCATCACCAAATATGGACTCCTTTTTACTTTTGGATGCTGTCTTGGCTTGTGCACCCGCAGGAGGTTTTGTTTTCGTTGTGAAAATATCTTTGTCTTCATCATCCTCATCATTAAACAGACCCCCTTTCTTCACCTCTGGTTTTTTAGTGTGAGGTTGCTTCAAACTTTTTGTAGCAGGGATTGATCCTTCCCCAAATATATCATCGTCGTCACCCCCAAAAATATCATCTATAGAGACGACACGTTTTTTCTTTTCGCCACTCGTTTTCTCGCCAGAATCCGCTGTATCTTTCTGCTTCACTTTGCTTTCACTTGGTAGAGAAAGGTCTTTTTCAAAACTAAATATATCTTCCTCATCATTAGAATAGGATATTTCTGTATTCTTTTTTACATTTTTCCCAACATCAAAATCAGCAAACAACTCATCAGCCTGGGATTCAGTGGGTTTGGTTTCTTTTTTAGTATGGTCGATTTCAAAGTCAAGGATGTCGTCATTTCCAAAAAAGTCATTGTCAAACAGTTTGTGACTCACTACTTTGGATGATTTCCCACGGGATTGTGTTGATTTCTCAAACAAAGATCCGGAAAATAATTCCTTATCTAATTCCTCAAAATCATCGGTTTTTACAACATATGGCTTCGGAAGAGTTGCTTCTATTACATCATCGACATCGGTTGGCTGCAATGTGTCGACTTTGCTGTCAATGTCATCATTTGTCTTTGCCAGTACTGCGTCACCACTGTCTTCCTTTATATTGATAGACTTGGTAACCTTTTTCACTACAGTTGTTTCTACTAGGGATGTTTGTGAGGGTGCTGCTGATTTTCTGTACCTGCTTGGCGGACGACGATTAGCTTGTCCTCTGGCTCTCGTCTTATTCATGCTCTCTAATGTTTTGAAAGTGGATGGTTTGTCAAATGATATTTCAACAGGTAGAGGAGCAGTTTTCTTCTTTTGGGATGTACTGTCAATTCCCAACTTGGTATTCAAGTCTTTTAAAAAATTTGGAGACGTTCTAGGTGCTTGCATTTTCACGTCTGAAAGGGGCTTAAATCCTTTTGCAGTAACGTTCATTACAGGCTTTTCAAATTGCTTTACAGAAACTGTTGAAGCTTCGATGACAGGGACAACGACATTGTCTTCTGATTCTTCCGTAACACTTTTTATTGTATCAGATCTTCTTTTACTAATAGCAGCTACCAATTCAGCGCCGCCAACCGTTCCAAGAAACATTGGCACTGCACCGACAGGCTTTCTTTTAACAGGCTTTTCATCTCCCTCCGACTCTTCACTAGAGGACTTGAACAAATCTTTTTCCTTCTCAGTCTTGCCGATTGGTTCGAATTCATGCGGAGTTACAGATGACTTTGGTGGTGGATCTTCTTCATCTTTATTGGAAATGACTTTTGACTTCATAGCAGTTGAGAAGAAATCGTCCTCGTCGCTATCAGAAAATAAAGATGCTTTGGTTGTTTTGGGGATATTTTTCTTCGGTGCCGGCGAAAAGAAGTCATCTGCGTCGTCTGAATCCTCATCGAACAGTCCCCCCAATTTAGTTTTCGGCTCTGACGATTTCTCTAGAGGTGGTGGTTTTTCAGCAAACATGGAGTCACTATCGGAGTCGATGTCTGCTTCATTATCTGGAACCTTTGGTTCCTCTATGCTTTCGTTCCTTCTTGTAAGGGACTTGACCAACGCTTCCCCTCCTTTTCCAAACATCGATACTCCACCGAAAGGTTTGCTGGATTTCTTTTGAGAAGATTCGTTTTCCATGAACATTTCGTCTTCACTGTCACTACCGAAGAGATCGTCGACCTTGGGTTTCTCTGGAACTTTTTTAGTGACTTTATGCGTGGAAATTTGTTCGTCATTATCCTCACTACTACTGCTATCAAATAGAGAGGTCTTGGATTTTTGCTCAGTTTTTTTTTCACTGGTTATAGAAGCGGCTTTTGTCTTTTTCATGACTTTTTTTTTATCACTGAACAGATCATCATCACTCTCATCAAACAAATCAACTTTTTTTTTCGTGGAACCTGACGACGTGTGAGAAAGAACTTCTTCCTGGTCCTCAGTATGTTTTTTCTTACCAAAAAAATCTTTACTGATTGCGTCTCCAAATACCGAGACTCCTCCGTATTTCTTGTTTGGGGACATGGATTTTTTTTGTTCCTCTTTTTTATCATTTTCCTTTTCCTCTTCGTCAATGTCTTCTGATTCCAACTCCAGATTCTTGTCTTCTGTGTTCTCTGAAAAATCACTGAGATCCTCTTCCGAATCTTCTACCTCATCGAACAAGCCACCAGTTTTCTTTTGTTGAAATAGATTCTTTCCAGTACCGAACAGGCCACCAGAACCAGCAAAGAGATCGTTATCGTCTTCTTCGGCTTCGAACATACTTTTCTCTGATTTGCTAACCTTTTTCGCCGTCGACTTCCTTTTATTTATTTTCGAAGCATTTGAAGATTTTCTCGGTACATCATTCATATCTTCATCTGAACCACTACCATCGCTGTGTTTGTCTGCGAACAGTCCTCTGTTCTCGTCTGAAGATGACCCCGAGAAAGCGTGAGAATCGGAAGTATTTTTTCTACTCGCTTTCACATTTTCTCCTTCATCCGACGAATCGTCATCACTATCATAATCAGAACTGTCGGATTCTGATTCTACCTTAACCTTTTTCTCTTCAACTTCCTCATCAGATTCACTGATACTACCTTGATCTTCATCCTGAACTTCATCTTCGCTAAGAAGATCTGCAATTCCTATGCTCGGGTCCTCATGGAAGCCTCTGCTTCCGATCAAATGAGGCAAAGGCCTCGAAACATATGGATCTTTCGGTTCATATATGGCTTGAGTATGGGAAGGAGATCTTTCATTGGATTTTTCTTCTTCCTCAGAGTCTAGATCAGAGTCGAAGTCCGAATTGGCAGCATTGACGTCCAGAACGTCAAAGGCATTGTCGAGAACCTGCAATCCACTCTTTATAGCATCCGATAGCTTGTTATACAAATCTGTTTCGGGGTTACTGGAAGGTTCCTTAACGCCATTCTCTGTTTTCTCGGTTTTATCTTTTGATTTCTCATTAGGATCTTCGTCGTAGACCCTGTTTTCAATGAACTGTGAATCGCTTAACACCAGAAACCTGTCAGTAACGTTTCTTAACTTGACATCGGTCATTTTAGTATCGTGCACCAGACTATTCACATCGATAGTTGTTTCTCGAGCTTTCATCAACATTTCTGTCGAAAAGTGTTTCAGGAATTCGAGTAATGCAGCGTCATCCGCTAAACTCCATTCCTGAGTCAATAAATATGGAAAAACTGAGATTATTGCCAAAAAAACAGCAGTTATATATTAACTATGGATTGTTAGAAACTGCAATTCGCGAAACAAGCCAGTCTAGTATGGGTGCACTAAGCAGCAATAAATACAGTGGTACATTTCGTAGGTATCAACACTGTGGTCGAAATTGGATATTTTATATTCATTTCATATAATTTAGAAAATGAAATTGTGTTGATTCTGATATTCTGAAAACAATATGACAGTGTTCCATTTTTATTTCGATATATTCCTAATTCCAATTTAACGTAATGAAATTGAATAGACATACCTTTGCATTTTGTCTTAATGCTGATAAAGTATTAGCTTTATTGGTATAGCTGCTAGTATCTTGCGCGGTTGGTCCATTTTGTACAACGTTTCCGCCTTGGCTTTCACCACTCGCTTGTTCATCCGAGACCGACGGCATCACGAGTCTTCACAGTAGTATTTAAGTTCAGCAATATTTAAACATCCTCTGAAATGGATATATTCCTGTCGTTCCTTATTTTCACGAACTTACTAAACTATCTGACTTGAAACAACTCCTATCTTGATCGTGTCATGTGATAAATGAAATCAAGCGGAACGATAAGAACAATTTCCAAAACTCTATTGCCCTCTAACGGTTTAAAATATTGTGATTATTTTCGTGGTCACCGATATGTTTAATATGTTGTGTAATGCGGATTTCTATATAAAAAATAATCTTGCTTTTACAACATCCCTTTCTTGAATCAAATTACATATATTTTAATAATGAAAAACGGTTCAAACGGATTAGTCGCTAGATACTAATTTGCTGCGCTTGATCACACCGTTAACCTTTGACAGTACTATATAATGACGTAAACTCGCTTAAAAAAGAGTAGCGGTTTGTATGGTCCGAATTGTGTATGTTGCAGAGGTGAGGAGGAGTAAGACAAGCGATACTACCATTAGGTCTGCGTAATGGAAATAATATTTTTTTCTGGTACGGAGTCACTTTTTTGTATAATTTAACGTCGTTTTTGTGTGTAGTTTCTCGCTAACATAGCGGCAATGGCGTAATACAATTACGTCGTCGTGAAGTTTACACGGGACGCACCTTGGTTTTAAACTAGACTGTGCAGACATACGGCCTTTGGTTCGGTAGTTTTATAATTATTTAATTTATTATTTATCTCGCATCAATTAGATCCCGGCATTCGATTGACTTCCTTGTGAAATAACATGATTTTTGAAATAATAACAAGACATTCCATGGTGTACTTGTCTCTTATGTTTAACAGACAGATGGATAACCTATGTTTGTTTATTTCGGCTTTGTGTTTGTGTATCTTTTCTACAATGATTTGTTTCTATTATGACGATGTGTGCTTGACAAAGACCTGTCTGTAGCAAGTATTGAGTTAGTTACTGCTGCTATGCAGCTATTGCATGAGATTATATAACAAATGAGTCTTGAGCTTATTAGTTTATGCACTGAGGTGGTGCGATATACATAGGATGCAGAATTACCTTTTTCCACAGAAAATAGTTAATAATATATTTTTTTGGGAGTAATTCATCCATGCTTTGAATATGGGTGGATTAACATACTGTGAAAAGTGACTTAGCAATCGTTGAAGAATGCTATAAGGATTCGATAGAAGTGACCTTTTGGTACTCATCCCGTACTGTGTTCCTGGAGTAGGTTAGGATAAGTTTGCTCAAGGTATGGGTTGGTTCACCCTAACATTGACTTTGGCTATCCATAACCTGAGCAGGTGTTCAGAGATACCACACTACTAGACTAGTAACACACCTTTTTTCAACAGTGTATTAAAAAATTGCTATGCAATAATAGGAGCAATGCCTATTTCAGTAAAGCCTAAAGCAATTCAGTAGAATGAGTGGAAATCTCAAACTACATTGGAAACATATTGCCAGTGGTGGAAATGGGGGTGGACTGCTTTCACCTACTTTTCAGTTCTACCCTACCTTTACAACTAGAGACCACCTTTCTCCTAAAAGCCCACTTTCAAAACAATTCCACCACTGCATATTGATATTTCCTTTCATTTTCCCTTAATGTTAAGATTGATTAGGATTCCTTATTTTTAGAATGTTGATTAGACACGGTACGATAAACAAAAATTCAATTATGCTGAGAGTAATCACAGAGAAAATAAATGTTCCTCCTATAACAACAACTTGTAATCTGTCATTGCTTGTATTCATTTTCTCTCACTTGTTAGATGTACAATAAAATAATGAATGGCTTACTATAGAGGTCTCTCATTGATTCTGTTTTTGCTCTGTTCCTGAGCATTACGTCTATTAACATGACTGATATAGTTAAATGAAAAATGAATTCATATTCATCAAGATTATTCTGTAACATGTATTGATAGTTAATCTCTCAATTGAGGAATGTGCATTTTCAGAAACCTACTCTGCCATTGGGCTGATTTCAAGCAGGTCAATTTTTTTTCATCAATTTGGTAATTTAATAATGAGCAAAAGTTTCCAAGTCCTTTTATTGATTGCACATAAGTTCTGTTATATTTATTGCACTGGCTCTTGCAAAAGAGCACTAATCGTGGGATCAATTCTGTAGTGGCAAGAAGCATAATTGCTTACATTGCTATGAACATTTACTGAAGAGCTGTTATTTGAAATGCTTTTCGAGCAGTTTTAGTTAGAAATATTAGTAAGCATTATAGATTTTTAGATTGAGATTTTTTCTTAATTTACTTCGAATAAATTTGAAAGCCCACTGGGATCACTTGTCTCCTTGTCTATGCCATGAAATCATATTTGCTGTGACAAGTAGATTTAAATTACTGTCATCCTAAAGTAATTAGTTTATTTCAGCACAACTTTCATTTGTCTATCTTTTTGTTGTCTTGGAAAAATTAGAGAGAAAAGAAGGAAAAATCAGTAAATTGATTCCCGGAAAGAAAAATACTTAAAACTCTGCTCGTTCTAAGAACGAAATGATGTGGGCCCTAAATAATTTATCAGATCAATATTTTTGCCGTGGTCTCGATTCTCTTGAGATGCTATCAGGTTGACCAATGTATTTTTGGCATTCTTAGATTGCCCACTAAACATACAGCAAAATTTTGTATTATAGCATAACCGCAGTCTTGTCTTTGTGTCTGGTTTGTCAGGATGCTCAGTTATCTATTCTCAGTGTTGTCAGAAAAGCGTGTAAAATATAGTATTGGAGTCAAAAGAATTACAGTAAAAGTCACCTGATATATTTTAGTTTTCGGAATCTTTTATTGATAACCTAACATCAATTCGTAGATATATTGTACGAAGTTCTTAATACAGTACAGTTGGTGTGTCTGATTCATCCAAATTCACACAGACAGGTTTGCAGATATTTTTTATATTCTTGCATGTGAGGTCTAATAATTATTACAGGATTCCATTCTTTACAAAAATTGCCCGTTTTATCTTGAACGTATCTATTTTGATGTAAAACATCATGTGTCTTTACTGTAAAAAGAAGTTGCATGCTACTTCTCCCATGATGTGTGATAGTTTCCTTAACGTTATGACAAGGGTTTATAGACAGTTAGCATTCACTGTGTACTTTAGTTATTCACACAAAATTCTAACGTCCGTTTTTATTTTCTTTATCCCCATTTTTTGCACACTCACTATTTATCAATAGTTGTCTGTTGCAGCATTTTGAATTTTATCTATTGTGTATGGTTTAGTAAAAGGAATCGATGGAAGGATGCGATGAGAAAGGTTAATTTCAAACGCGTTCTAGATGCACTGTCCACGGTCAATTCGATCAGCAGCGGCAGTAGCAGCAGCGGTGGTGGAACTGGCAGTGGGAACTCACATGGTGGAAAAAATGATTCGGAAATACCGGAAAACTTGACTGCAGAATGCTTTCAGCTCTGCAAGGTAATAAACTTCAACTTGTTGTTTGTTTTTTTGATGCCCATTAGCCCTTCTATAAGGTACAATGATGGCTATCTCGAAGGTATTTTAAATAAAAACAGTGGTGTCCTTTATTATTTTGGCACATCGCTGTATCATCTCAACCATAAAAAATGAGTGCTTTAGAGTAAAAGACCACTGCGTTCAATATTTAGTTTTGTGTACTCCACCCAAAGACAACAAATCAGCCATTTTTGCTATACCAGATATGTTTGTACAAGTAGCTCTCCAACATTTGTGTAGGAGTAAAAACCAATGAAACCATATTTGTTTCAGGAAAATGACCACGTAAAACCCTGAAGTGAACCATCGTAACATTGTTTTTTATATAAGTCTGTCAAATTATGAGAACAGTCAGTACTGAGGACTGACAGCTTGTGAATCTTTTCCCTCGATTTAATACATCAGACAAGTTTTTTAACCTGCAGATACAAGTGATACACAATTCATTCTAGAGAATGCCTGAAGGCTATTGATAATTATTCAAAAATTTGTTCCTTGTGTCAATCATATTCAAGGATAAATATATCTTGGAATCTCTTATGACGCGAGTGTAAGCCATTGCGTTCTGAAATATCACTGTCACTCATGGCACTGCTTTATTCATTTAATTTTCTGCAGATTGTCAGACACGGATTTCCTTATCGACCAACTACTCTTACCTACGACCCAGTGCAGAAACTTTTGGCTATCGGTACTAGGACAGGATCAATCCGCATGTATTATTTATTATCATATCTATATATATATATTATATCTTTCATTGTCTTCTAAACAAAAATTTGAAATTCTTTCATACTTTATGCTTTAATGCACATCAGTAGTTCCCAATCATGGCGAATATTACTTCGGTCTATTGAATATTTTAGTGGCACTGTAAATTCAAAGCACCGATAATGTATGAGAAAATTGTTATGCAGACATATATAAGTTGACTCTGATAGAGTATTTAAAAAAAAAGGAATATTCTGATAGTCTCACATTGTATAGTTTCCAAATGCTGTTACTTTGGATGTGAAACTTTGCCATAATAGAAATCATGTATGTAAACCTTTTTGTTGAAAAAAAAAACTCTTATGTTTTAGAATTCAATCAATAGGATTTTCAGCATAAAGGGAGATGGTGAAATAAAAATGTTGGGAGTTGCTGGTTTATTGCACCATGGAGGGGGATAGTTCAACTTAAAAACTTCCACCTTTGTGTTAATGTGAACTTAAAATAACTCACTGACTCACTTTAAATATTGAAAAAAAAGCTTTTTGTATGTATTTCAAGACATGTATAAGAGTTTTTGAGAACTGTAAAACTAATATATTTTTGTTTCCTATGCAAATAGACTAATTTGATATGATCCTTTCTATTTGTAGACTGGGTCAACCTGGCGTTGATGTACACATGTGTCATGATGTGGAAGAGCCAGTCATACAGTTGCTCTTTCTTGTCAATGAGGTTGAGATTCTCTGCACATATTCCAAAACAATAATTGTTCTGTAATTAAATATCTTATTGTATTTTTTCCATAGGGAGGTCTGATATCACTATGTGCAGATGATTCGTTGCACATGTGGAACCTGAGGCAAAAAAAGCCAGCGATACTTCATTCGTTGAAATTTAATAAAGAAAGGTATACCAGAAGAAGCTGGAGTAAATTTTCAACTATTCTATCTCTGTTAATTGATATTCAACTTTTGTTTTCAATGTTACCATCTTTGCTCATGGCAACAGAACTTCTATTTTAATTAAAATTTCCTGCGAGTACCATTGGATTCTACTGTATAACCCATTCTAGTTTCACTAAATTGATGAATGCCTACACTGTTTTACTCAACAAAAAATTGAATAGATGACCTTTTCAATTTGGTATTATACTATTATTGGCGAACAGTTCAAAGCCCCATTGAACTCATTCCTTTTTAATCGAGTAGACAAAGTTTATTCACAGAATACAAAGCGATGTGTAAAAACAGGAAATGGGATGAGTACTATAATTTTCTTGACGTAGGCGATGTACTATACTATTGCAATCCCTGCAGTGAGATTATTTGGATGATAACGGATATCAAAAAATTAGGTTCAAGCTTTCATACACCTTCACAGCCTAATTTTTTTTTATTTGCAGTACAAGCAGGCGGATTTTAATGATTCCGTAATGTCTTTGTTGTAGATAATAAAAATAATTATTTTGAAACCGTCACAAAATCCCTCATCAAAAGATTCAAATGTGATTGGGAATGTGTTATGGATTTAACTAGTATTAGCTTTCGTTACAAGTAATGAAGAAAATGATCAATACAGTATTTGCAGAGGCTGTTCCCTGTGCTCAGATAATTCCCTCACAGATCAAATGTCAATAAATCAATAATTTCTTCCCCTCTCCAGTCATATCATTGTTAACTGTCACTTTTGTAAACAGTGAGATGTGAATATGTGTGAAATCATTCCTTTTTGCTTTATTGGTACAACATGTTTTGGACTGTTATTATTTTTGGACATCAGTTATATAAAATTCAAATGTGTCCAAGTTGAAATGTGCACTAATGATAAAAATCTAATAATAGTAATTCACAATACCAGGAATAAAAATTAGCAGCCTCGCATTGCTTGTCCACTTACCTAACACTATCTTTATGTTCTTGTAGAACTGGCATATGTCATGTGGTCACACACTTGGATGTAGCAGTATAAATTTTTCACAGCAAGTTAATTCTCTTTTAATCCAGAATTACATTTTGTCATCTCCCCTACAAGAGCAAATGGTTGTACATCGGAACAGAACGAGGAAATGTTCACCTGTGTTACATCGAAACCTTCGTTTTGTCCGGTTACACCATCAACTGGAATAAAGCCATTGAATTGTGAGTATTATCGTACATTCATCCAATTGCAGGGTGTTGTGGTCTAAAAAATATAAATGATGCAATCTCTCTTACAGTAAATATAGTGATTCACAGGTACATCAGTAGTTGCCAATGTTTAAATTTAGAATTTGCAATGCACTCTTCTATTATAAATATAATGTCTATATCATTGCAAAATACGTTACTTTATTTACCAAGACAAAAGTTCATCACATTATTCACTGTCTAAACTTAAAAGAGAGCACTATCGTTTCCATTTAAAAGAGAAAAAAAAAAACATTCAGGAGGTGTGATTCCAATTTACATAATTCGTTTTTAGTCATATGCAGAATTAAGCTTCCCCTCTGCTTAGAACATTTTGATCTCACCTATTTTTTGATGAAGCTTTTGTGAAGAGGACACTTGATGTAACAGGAGCCTAGTATTGGTTATAACATCTATATCAAATTGCGATTTTGCTGTTATTAAGATATCTGTAGTACTCTAACAAAAACATATTTGTTGTTCATCAAAGGATGTTAATTCTTGTGCTTTTTAGCATGTTGATGATGTCAAAAGATGATCCACCTGATTATTTGTGTCAATAACATTGATAGGCTTTCAACCATTCAACTAATGACAGTACCTAAAATGATTTTTCTGTATGCAGATCACAAAAAGTACATCCAGGGTCTGTCGTGGGCATTTCTGAAAATCCATGTGATGAAAACAAGCTGTTGGTCGCTTTCGAGTCGGGATTGTTAATCCTGTGGGACCTCAAGTCGAAGATCGTTGATCACAGATATCATTCGGATAATGTAAGCAACTTTGTACCAGAAAGGGTAGTTGTCTTTCATGATGCTTGCTGCCTTGTTATTGGTTGTTCAGAAGATTTTGGTTTGTCGCAGCCTAGATTTTTAACAGAACAAAATTCATATGAATGCGTAATATCGAAATATTGATATTTATCTGTTTGATTTATACCTTGAAATAAACCTTCAAACCAGATTAATGCCTTTAAATTTCTCTGTTTTGCATTAGCCCCGAGATTTTTAACATTGAAGTTTGCAAATCCTTTTTAGTATGCATTTTGTTTGAAGTCAAGTGTGTAATTTCAAGCTTTACTGTATGTAGTGAAATGTTTCCAACTTACAATCCTTTGGAATCTTTCTTATCTAATGGAAGAATGGAATATGTTTTGAAACTTAGCCAAGATGAAATGCTTCCTTATCTATGTGTGATACAAGCTTGACAAATTAGATATACACTTAATCAAAAATTCAGTTCCTGCTCTTTGAAAAAAAAGAAGCATTTGTATCACAACCTCATGAATAGTTAATGTGTCTTGGATACGGTTATAATTTCCCGAATTTGAAATGTTGTTTCAGGTATATTGCCATATTTTAAGTAGTTCTTTGGATGAGTTTCTATTTTGTGCAGGTGCTTGTATAGACTCAGCAACCGAAACAGTAATGCAACTCTTATTGGATTCCAATTTGTTTTAATGTTTTTGTTGTAACACCCTAATCCGTTAGAACAACATAATACTGTCTATGTATTTCTTGACCGAACGGCGTGTTTTAAATTCATATCTACTCTTTTACAGCCTGTTAAGAGTGTTATGTGGCATCATGAAGGAAAACAGTTCATGTGTTGTCACAACAACGGTAGTCTATCGGCCTGGAATTATCGCAATCCGGCAAAGCCACAGCAAGTGCAGTTTCCACATGGTTAGTGGAACGTTAAACAACTTGGTTTTCATTTCGACTAAATGTTTCAAAATATCTCACTCTCTTCATTTTACAACCATTGAAGCGATTGATTTATAAATAGTTCCTCGCTGGCTTACTAAAAGTTTACTTGACAATATCCAGTCCTGATGTAAATACCATCCTAACTACTATTGCATTGCTTTTGGTATCGTTACTTCATTTAATTTTTATTATCAGTGAAAGAATAGCAGCATAAGCTTACTCTTTTTTTAGTGTAAAGCCATTATAATTAAGCTTCAAATACTGCAATTTGGGAAATCATTGCATGACTCGCAATTTTCGCCGCCATCTACCCTCGCATGAATCAATGTTGTACAATAGCATGAATTTATTCTCCAAAACGGGTGACTACAGCATTGCCTCTCTGATATGTGCCTGATGCCAATTATTACTATTGGTTGTACTGTTCAATTCCAATATTACCAATCGAATTCCACAGAGCAATAATGCTATAACAAGGTTTCATATATATAGTACGCTGTTCATGATGGTAATGAATAGAATTCTTCATATATGGATTCAAATTTAGGAATTCGACTTCTTTGTTTCAGCAAAAAGCAGCGATTCCTCAAAATTTGATTCTTTTCATCCAATAGACAAGCTCGAGTGGAAAACATGCAAAAATGGGTATGTTTTTGCTTTCAATTATTATTAAATAAAGATATTTAGGTTTTAAATCAGTAAGTAAGTAAGTAACTAAGTAAGTCTTGGAAATTGTGCCTGAAATGTTATATATACAGTAATCCCTCACCTATCGCGGTTAGTGCGTTCCAGAGCTGCCCGCGATAGGTGAAACTCTGCGAAGTAGAAACCACCTATTTAATTAATTATTTGAATATATTTAAACGTATTTTGAACTATTATAAATCGTTCACACACTTTTATTTACCTTATTAACCTTTCCCACAATCATTTGACTGGTTATTTGATTTTTTAAACTTTTAGCGCTTAAACATACTAGTACTGTACGGCACCGTACATCATGAAATAAAATACATACAATATTACATTAAAATGCATACAATACAATATTGTATAAAATCCGCGATGTAGTGAATCTGCGATAAGTGAACGGCGTTATAGCGAGGGACGACTGTATAGTTTTTTAAATTTTACTTCCATTTTCTTAAAGAGATAGGAAATGTTTGTAATATAAAAATATAATTTTTCAATATCACAGTGAGCCGTTCGTCATATTTTCGGGTGGCCTGTCAACCGACAGACCGTCGATCCGACCGAGTGTCACCGTAATGAGAGGAAGATCCGTCACAGTACTTGAAATGGATTATAATATCGTAGATTTCATTGCGATCTCCCACACCCCTTGGCAATGCGGTATTTTCTTTTGAATATTCCGTTTTATTCTGTAAATAAATATTTTGAAGACCATCGGCTGTAAAATGTACAATGTAAATAAGTGAAATTTATTACCTGCATATAAAGTTTATTGCTATTGTTTTCTCGGAAGTCTTCAAGGATGATTTTATTTTCGTGGTTTTATAAGCAGCTTTATTTTTATGAGAATTCTCTTAAGATTAAAATTTAAGACCTTAGATCTCTGAGACAGTGTATTTAGAATTGGTTTTTGAAACATTATCCAGGTCTATTTTCTATTCTCTTAGATATTGTTAAGATTTATTCACTATGCTGTCTCAATCTTTGGAAATCAATCATATTGTTGATATATTCAGTTATCCTCTTAATGTAATTTCACTATGTTATTTATCTTTTTTTTATTTTTTCAACCGTATTTTTTAATCGATCAATGTAATGCAATAGACTCTCAAGATCCATCAGTGTTAGTGATATTACTGGATCAGGAGTTGGTGGTCGTCGATCTGACAGTGCCTGGTTATCCCTGCATCGAATTCCCTCATCCCATTGACATCCACGATTCTCCTGTCACATGCTTGAAATATGTAGCCGACAGTAATTCAGACTTGACTCCAGGTCTTTACCAAGTGGCAGCTACAAAGCCAAAGAGAAACTCTGGATCTAAAACAGTAAGCACCAGAAGATTTTTACTATGTAATGCATAATTTATATTATAATTATTACCAACTATTTATTTAAAGGAATGGCCAATGACCGGAGGGGAGTGGAGCCTTGATAGTTGCAACGGTTTTCCAGAGATCATCGTCACCGGCCATGCCGACGGATCGGTTCGGTTTTGGGACGCATCTGCAGGTAAAAGACTTAGACATAATATCTTTTGTCATTTGCTAATTCCAATTGTTTTTTCTCAGTGTCTTTGAAAGCTCTTTACAAACTGAGAACGTACAAGTTCTTCAAAAAACTAGGCAGTGAAAAAGATGGAAATTTTACCAATCATGTGAGATTTGGAAATTGGATATTTTTGGATAATTTTTTTGAGAATGAGAATCACTTTTTTGACTGTGCTATTACTTTTTTCCAGGATGTTCATTCCCAAGAAGATGATCCATTTGCTATATCGCACATATCCATCTGTCCCGACAACAGAACATTGGTTGTTTCGAATGTGAGCAGCACTGTGATGTTGTGTCATTTAAGCAGACAAGAATCTTCTTATGAGCTCGAGGTATGTGACTATTTTTATCTGTGTTAGGTTTGCATATAAATGTAAGTTCCAATTGATTCTTGTCTAGATGATATATCTCAAATTGCTCGTAAAATTTTAAGTTTAGACACCTTCCACCAATGAATAATTAGCTGATTTTCCCCAAGTATACGCAGAATCGCACAGTCTGCTGAATTATTCGACGGGATCTCATATTGGTGCTTAGCTCGAGGTCCCGTTGGTTAAGTCACACTATATGTTATGACCTATCAAATTCTAGTTGAGGTTACAGGTTACGCAAGCACTTTTATCTACAGAAGATTATGAAACCATATTTTTATCTTATAATCTTGTGAGACTGGCTATCTACAATTTATTTTTAAGCAAACACATAAAAATAGGCTCATGAATCACAAAACACAGAAACTGTGATTGGTACATTATCTAAATGACCAATATTTAAATAAAACTAGATATTTTGGCAAAGTGTCAATGATTTGCTTACATTTGGTTCATGCATGCCAGTTACTAATAACCTGTTTCAGTCAAATGTAGTTCGGCGTGTTGGTCATGAGCTGAAAACAAATGTTTTCATTTTATAGTGTCTCGAAATTCAACCTGTACACGAAAACCTTCATGATGAGGACTCCCCTTCGAGCGAGAATGCCCAATTAATGTCGGGAAACGACTTAAAACCTCTGCTGCGTCAAGAATCCGATTCTCTGTTTGTCATGTCAACCACCCACAAAAATGTAAAGACATTTCATGAGGCCTTCTTGTTTGTATGTTATGCTCCCTGTGCTGCCAGAGAGACAGTTGCCTTTTTTCGTTCGGTGGTTTTTACAATCGCTTATCGGCGATCATATGCTATTCTGTATGGCGCAGTGACTGAGTCAAGATTGTCTCTTGTCGATTATCTATTATTCATGTTCACTCTCATGGGATTGGGGAGATTTCTTCAAAAATCACAAAAAGATTGACAAAATATATAGATCAAGCTGATTGAATTTGTAATTTGCTGTAGAGTAAATATAATTCATATCCACTTTACAGTTGAGCAAAAGCTACTCGGACGACGGACGAGTTAATTCCATGAACCAGCAGATGACTTTTCAACAGCAACACCAGCATTCTCTGCCACTGCTAAGGTAGATTTACTGTTTTTTATCGGGCGTGTTGTTTTTACGATTTTCTCAGATCAATTTTTGTTACTAGGTTGAAAGGAGGAAACATGAAGCAGAGTTGCGGTTTTCAAGCGACGCTTTTTTGTCAATTCACTGGCACTGATGCAGATCCGCCTCCGAACGTCACAGAAATCGAATACAATTCAGCATATGGATTGTGAGTTTTATCACTCTTAGCGACCTCCTACTGTATACAATAATTTGAATAAAATTCAGCTACTCCTCAAGAATTAAAACTATAAATAGTGATCATTGAAAAACGCTTATCAAGTATTGCTTTCGAAATTCACAACAGTAAAGTGCCTAGCAAAGTTGCCTATTCAATGAATGTGTTATAATAAATGTAAGTGTAAATTCCACTGCAGGGTGTTTTTAATATTAAGTCCCATACAGCATACCATTAAGTTCTTGCAGTATGATGAGTTTCCACAAAATATAGTTGGATGCTCTGATGTAGAATGTCATAACATCTGATAATTTTGCAATTGACAGAATTGTAGTTGGCTCCGTCTCGACTTTATCTGTTATCGATGTCATCCAGAGAACAGTGTTGTTAAACATGGCGACAACAGATGTTCTTTATTCGATCGATCGCAAAAAGCAGCCGAGGAGTCCGTGCAAAATCAAGCCACCTGTTTGTGCGTGAATTTTAACTCTGTAGACAAAGAAAAC
The DNA here is from genome assembly GCA_013436055.1 of Halocynthia roretzi. Classification (NCBI taxonomy): domain Eukaryota; kingdom Metazoa; phylum Chordata; class Ascidiacea; order Stolidobranchia; family Pyuridae; genus Halocynthia; species Halocynthia roretzi. The sequence continues at coordinate 128,521 of QRAM01000145.1, read as the reverse complement.
ATGACTTTTCGGAGTCTTCAATTATTCAAAGCATGGCAATGTTTTATCTAGTTTTCTGCTTGTTTTGTCTAGCCTTGGCCGACTTGGTGCAGATGGGCAGCTCGTCAGATCAATCAAACAATCTTAAGTCTCCTTCTTCAGGTTTGTTTCTCCTAGTATATATATCTGTGTTTTTAATTCTTGTTTTTTTGTGTGTTGATGGTTCGGGGTATGGTGAATTTATGTAAGACAATTTTCATGACGTTCAGAAGGCAGTTTGGATCCTAACAGTCCTCCGACGAATAGTAGCGGAATTAGTCCGCTTTCTCCACGGCGCCTCTCTAAATATAAAATTGCCAGTCTGTTTACTTCTACATCGAGAAAAACAAATTTGGAACCAATCTCCCAGAGTAGTGACCGACCTAAAAGGAGCAAAAGTCATCCCTCCATAGTCCTCACCCCATCTGAGGACAACAAAAACAATTTTTTTGAGGCAAAATCTGCCACCGACATCAATAACGATTCAATGTTGTTATCGAACGCGCACAATGACGATTTTAAGGAAAAAGATGCTAAAAAGTCTGGAAGGAACGAAAATTCTCTGGAGACTACGGAATCGGTCAGCAAACCGACGAAATCTAATCTCAGCATTCACAGGAGATCTGTAGGTTCCATATTTCGCAAGGGCCGCAACCTGGCGCTCTTGCTGTCAACACAAGACAAGACATCTTTATCGGAAGTTGTTGATGAGGACAAGAATGACGGTTCCGAAGATCAGGGTAACCGAGCCAGTCTTCAGTTGGATCACCAATTTTTATTAATTACATCATATAACAACTACCATTGCACTGGAATGTGATCTAATTCAATAATTGTTTTGACAGTCCATGGTTGATTCCTAATTTCGAAAGTTTACTGGTGAACAATCTTGTGTCTCTCTAATTTCATTGATTGTATAATGCATGAAATTATTGGTAAGGCTAAAAAATTATTAAAATTAGTTTTTTTTTGTCAATTGATGAATTTTTTGCCATAAATTTTATGCTCTTGATTACAACATTAGATTTTGTTCTTAGATTATTCGATCGGGGGTTTTTAATTCACATATGCTTCTTCAGTTAATAATACATGAATTTTTAATTTTCTATCCTATTTGCAGACAATTGCTGGGTTTACTAATTTTCTAAAGTTTTTGTTCTAAATTTGTCATCCTTACTTTGTGGTTAATGCACTTATATAAATATACCTTCAGGCATTAAAAAAATACAGTTATGCATACCTGACTTCACTTTTTACAGAAATCACCAATGGCAACCACGTCGGTTATTCCTCTGGTAGTCGCACCCCACACAGAGAGATGTCCTCATCCAGCATGGGAAGCAGTGGTACTTCATCTGGCGGGAAATTGAAGAAACCTCCTTATAGGTTTGATAGTTTAGCCTCAAATTGATGGTAATGATTTATTTTATTTTTAAATGCGAATTGTTCATTAGGTTATACAAGAAGGGCTCGTTCAGCATTGAGAAGAGTCTGGACAGCCAAGCGAGCATAAACACGGAAGGTTGGATATACTGCTGTATGGTAGAATAGAAGTGCTGATTGAACATGAATACTTTATATAATTTTCACAGAGAGCGTATGCAGCAGGGCATCGAGTGTGTCAGACTTAGACCGACCAGACTCGAGAGACATTGTTTCATGTTTGAAGTTTGCAAATACTTATGCAAGGAAAGGTTTGTGTGCTAAATTTGTCTGGTATTTCAGAAATTGAAGTTGAAGAGTATTCTATCTTTAGGTGATCAGTTCACTTGCCCGTGTCTCTTGGTCGGTACTTCAACAGGATTCTTCTTCAACATTGTTTTGAACTTCCCCGCGAGTAAGGAACAGAGAGCGCTACAGCCTGTAATGGTGTCACCCAGTGGTGAGTTAAGTCTGTGCTTTGATTTTTGAAATTTATCTGGAAATAACACATCCCATGTTCCATCAGGTTGGGTACTGCAGCTGAGGGGAGCCATAATTGATTGCTGTTTGTTGAATTCATCGGGTCAGCTAGTTACTCCCGCAGCAGCTAGCTGGAGAGAGACGAAAAAATTAACTCAGCAGGTATATTTCATACTTAACAGCTGGGTCACTGAGAAATTGTCAATAATTCCCATCCACTTTTTGTCACATTCAGAATTCCATGGAAGGTAGTGGAAGCCTACGCAGCTCATCTCCCGACATGGGCCGTGAATCCGGTTCGAGTTCAAATACTGCCGAGAAACAATTCATGGTGTTAACCTCAGAAAAACAAATTAAAGTTTGTGGTCTTTTTGAACGGTTATATTTGAACCATATCTTCATGCATATCTGGTTGTAATTCACCCATCGATTTTACTATAATTTATAGATCATATCTCTGCCAACTCAATCATCGGTCAGTATGCACAATGTGACCAACGAAGTCGGATACATCACACATTCTAAAGTAGTAGTCGTAGATTCGAGTTCAGTTGTTTTATGCCACTCAACTCTTGGCAACATATCAGTATATAGTATTCCAAGGTTTGTATGTCACACAGCACACTCTTAGTCTTTTACGTGATATCTCAATGTTTAAAATTATACATTTTTTCTTCAGCCTTAATCCATTATTTGATGTTGCTTATTTGCCACCAAACGACATTAGAATTGCACAGACTCTATGTTTCACTGCAGACGCCCAAGCAATGTATATGCCGAGCGCTACAGAGATACAAAGATTGACATGTTCCGAGGTTAATATGTTAAACTTCTTATCATACTTTCAATTGCACATAGGACATGAATATGATTATAGCATAATCAGTGCATTTTTGGAGAATGATGATTGGCTCATGTCTAGGTTTTCCCATATACCTGCTCTTTCACGGTTAATATAAGATTAAACTATGCATTAAAAAGGGCAAGTGAAACCGTTCAATAATTTATGGAAAGAGATTTTACTAAAATGGTGGGAGATGGGAAGAGCATGAAAGTCACTAAACAAAGGCGTGAAAAAGGAAGAAAATGTGTAAAACTAATCCGTAGGGACGAGCAAGACAGTTAGGTTTAGGATCAGCAATTTTCTGCTTTTCATCCTGCAATTTTTCGATTACCATTTATATTATTTTGATATGTGTGGCTATATTTATTCCATCATATGCCGCAAGTATGTTTGTCTCCTGGCATTTTACATTGTGTTATTTTGTCTTCTGACTTATAGGAAGTGTACGAGAACATACAAGAAATAATAGGTCACCTTTTTATTCCCTGCGAGGCACCGGAGCGTCCGAACCCAGGCTTTTTTAAGGGATTGTTCGGAGGTGGAGTCTCTTTACTTGACAGAGAAGAGTTGTGTGAGTTGTTGTAATTTATTATTACACTAGCTCCTGTCAGAAATGCTGGGAATATTTAAATGAGTAATGATTTGGCACACTTCGTTTTATTTAATGAAATGAGATCTGTCTGGAATGTCTTTTGACTTGCTCGATGTGAGAGAATTAATCAGATAAAATAAATATATATGTATATAGCTTATAATATGAAGGGATTTAAGTTATTTTAAGTTTTTCTTCTTGAAAGATTCTGGGTCGAGGCCACAAATTATCTGATGACTGAAACATTACTTGTCCACATAAAAAACACATTTATTGGAAGAAAATTTAAACACGGGAGATTTGTCATTGAAATAGCATTTAAGGTTTCATTGTTGCGGTTGAATCAAAACTAATTCTCTACTATAGTTGGAGAAAGTTCCAGTGGAAAGGCGTCAAGGTCAGTGGCCAAATATATACCAGGCACCGGTGGGGCCAGCCTCGAAGGCTTAAGAGGCGCGGCACAGCATGGACTAACTGAAATGCAGAAACTGCGATTGGCGGCTTTGGAACGGGGTGAGAAATTGGGAGAGCTTGAAGAAAAGACTCAAAAAATGCAAGAAAGTGCCCAAAAGTTTTCAGATAACGCACATACAGTAAGTTACAATCACTTTGTTATGTTTTGAATAGGTTTTCTTCAAAATTATGTCCTTTTTTCAGCTCATGTTGAAGTATAAGAACAAGAAGTGGTATCAATTGTGACAATAACGCAATAATCTCCACACAAAATTAATGTATCTTATGCGAAGTGAACTCGGAATGATGGAGGCGTGATACTCGTTTTCTGATTTTGATTCTTTGAGTAGAATAACTAATCCCTATATATTTCTAATCAAGATATCCTGTTTATTTTACTAACACTTCGTACCCTGTGATGAGAAACTACCAGAGGTGGCGCTTCAAAGTTGAATGTAATTGTAATGTTTGCTTTTCTCGTTTTTTATTCATTTTTAGATGATGCAGACACCACGCTCTACCAAACATAACATAAATATGTTTTTTATTATCTTCGTTATAAAGAAACGACAAAGTCTTAATGATATTTCACTGTTCATGGGCCATGCGCAATATATTACCAGTGATATACACTTTATTATTCACATACACCGCTCTTAGCTTTTTTTCCCCATTATATACACATATGGTACCGTAGCAATCACTAATCAATTTAGCTCAATTGCGGACAGTCAATAATTCTTCATAACATTAACCAGTAACAGGCAGTTAAGGAAGATGGAAAAACGGTTTCAAAATTTGTAGCAGAATAGTAGAATTGTATTTAACACCAAGTAAACTTGTCATCAAGTGAAATTTAATGATATCATATGGTGCCTTGTTTCCGAGGTGACACACAAATACACTTTAGCCACATGACTTCAGAAAAGCCACTGTACTAATTAATATACTTTATAAATTAAGATATAATATTACAAGTTCAATGAATGTATTTTTAGAAAACTTGAAACTCGTTCTGGAGTTAATATTTGAGGAACATTTATTCATCCTAAATATTCTTAACATCTAACAATAGTAAATTACATTTACCTTCCTTTATGAAACAAGTCGCAAAAATACGCGCTGCAAGGATACTAACTAATTTTGTATACATGCACAACAGTGTTAATTTCGGTTTATGAAGGAGTAACAATTTATAAGGTTCTCTAAACGCGATGTGCAATAAACCCTAGCACACTTTATGAGTTGCTACCATGGCAACTGCTAAAATTTAAATCGTAGAGAATAGGTGTTTTTTGATAAATGTTGTGTAACTAATTCTGCTGTTGCACGCCATTTTTGCTGATTTCAATTGAATCTCTAAAACAAGAATTTGCTGTTAGTATCAGGAATGCTCCATTGTTATAAAAACAGGCATTACTTGACCCTACTATGTATGAAAATTATATTGTTATTTGTCGTCAATGTACATATAATTGTAGTACTGTTGCTTATATTTTTGGAAGATATGTATTACATATTACATTGTCATATACTTCTCTATTCCAGTGTCGGTGCACAGTCACCGTTTTTCATATTATTCCAAAATATCACCTGATAATAAAAATCTTGGAAACACCATGCTAAATATATTCGCCTTACGAGGTAAAACAGCGGTTTCTAAACTATAGTATGCGTACCACCAGTGCAGGGGTTCTTGAACATTTTGGGCTGCACCCCCCTCACATCTTTGAAAAAAATTCACGTCCCACTGACATTGACCGCAGTTCCCCGCGGGCCGCACAAATTCGGTTTGCAGACTGCAGGTTGCACACCTCTGGGCTAAATAATCAGTGTAAGACTTCCATTGATTATTGAATAATAATCGGTAAAAATTTTAATTTTTTTCAAAACCTTTTCCTCATGGGCATTCAATGTTCCCCTACAGATCCTACACGCCAGCAACTTCTGGTTTCCTTTCCTCATGCATTATTCTGGGATTCAACTGGTGTTTATGCGACCCGGCCTTTCGTTGGTAATTCAAATTCATGGAAAATTGTTAGGTGTAAACCGCCCAGAAGCAAGCAAGTCGAATTTCTTGGGCCATGAAATTAAAAGCTTTTTCAACAGCAATCTGTAGCCTGAAAGGAATAGTGGTCTAGCTTGCCTAGGTTCAAAATAATCCCATCTATATGAAAGAATACGTTTCCGCCTATTCACAATCTCATCTATACGAAACAATAATGCCCTTCCGCCCATTCGCGATCTAGTCTATTATACTGAACTATATCCTGTCATACTACTTTGCCTGCTTTTGTTTTGTGTCGTTAATGTAGTTAAGTAAAAATTCAGTAAAAGATTGTAACACTGGAAAAGAAGTAAAGGCAGATAGCATCCACACAGATATACAGTCGCCAGCAAAAAATTACCAGTAACCCGACCACAGAGTGTTTAGACCCGAGTTTTGTTTGTTCGTGCATTATTCTGGTATGCATCTGGATCAGGGTCACATAACCTTTTAAATGCCCTGACACGATTTGGCACGGAACAGTAAATTTTGCATCAGTTTTCAAGTAAGGTTTGATTTGCCTGTCCGACGACATGTGTGCAAGATTTGCGCTTGAAAATTCCAATTGGAAGAACGTGTTGCATGGAGTATACATGCGATAGCAGAGCCAGAATAATTTTTGGTACTGTTTGGCGCTTTTTGTTAATCTCATCAGCAATCTCTAATAGAAAGTACAAAGAGAATAATAATATTTATTATTAATATTCGTTCCATATCCACATGATTTATATGCAATTTTTACTTTTTCTGTTGTTTGTTAGTATCGTATCTTTAATTATGAATAAATTAAACTTCATCCTCGTTCTCTGCCTTTGCCAAATTATGGTCAGTAATGTGAGGGGCAAAGAACGACGATCACATGAATGAAATTCAGCGGTCACTCACGGAGGAAGGAGCATTCAGGAATGACCAGGTACAATCAGTGTGGGACAAAGCAAAGCATGTAAGAATTTTGATGTATCATTATCAAATTTTAGGTATATGGTTGGCGCAAGGTTGGTCTACTGATGGTTGTCATGAACAGGTGATACTGTTTGATTGCAATTTTTTTTGTACTTCCCACCTGCAGTTCCGTAATCACAATAGTTTGGCAACATGTAGTCTTTTTTCTTCTCCTATATAAAGGACAAACTGTTTATGTTTGTATGCTCGTTCGCCCATAACTCCAAAAGTTCTTGACTGAGCGCTCTGAAAACTTGCACGGTGGTCGGTTCCATGCAAGAATAGGTTATAGGCTCCTTTTTTCAAATTGGGGTCCCCATCACAGCCCCATTCACTTTTTTGATTAATTTGGCATAATTCTGTAATTGGCTACAGTGACATAACAAACTTGATAAATCGGAGACTCGGCAGTCTAGAAATACGCTTTATGATGTCACAAAGGCCAATATTTTTTTACTCTAGGCAAGCTATCCAACGGTATTCCTTTCAGGCCAACGGGATATAACTCCTACAAATTCCTCATGAATTTAACTTAATAAAGAAATTCTGGGTCACATGAATGCAAGCAGCTAGTATTCTATATTCGACAATCACGCTGATCCCCCTGGGACGCTTGCAAATTCAGGAGACTAGATGTAATACTTTATTTTCAAACGCATGCCGTCTGCATTTTGTTCAGTCATCTTCCAATATAAATCTTCATTGCTATATATGAGAAAGAGGTAACACTTCTTCGCCCAGTTCTAGTAGATTCTGAAACACGCTACTGTGTAGCTGTAATTATCGAATGTCAACGTGGAGAGAAATATACTATAGCCAACTGTTGCGGCGCTAAGACAAACGTCTCAAGGGAAACTTCTGCAAGTACTAGACTAGAACCCGTTTGGAACCATGTAGTATTCAGTTTTTTTTCATGCACAAGATGCATATCGTGTAATGCATAAACATTTTTAGCCTCAGGAACATAGGATTGGACTAGATTTTCTCTCGTGTTTATCGCTACATAGATTTCTTACTTTTGCAACAGACTAAAATTAAGCGTTGTGTAACTATCCAAAAGATGGCCAATAAAGGATTTGCCTACGGAATGAGTGCAGCAGTGGCCCGAAAAGTAGGCACTACTAGAACTTATTCTTAACTGAGTGAAAAACTACACACGGTGTAATTGATTTTTGAAATATTGTTCATCACAGATCGAGAGCAAGCGCGACAAAAATCAAGAAGATGAAGTTCAATCATGGATAGAAGCCATCACCGGAAATTCCTTCGATCCCGCCAAATCGTTTGAAGACAACTTGAGAGATGGCACCGTCCTTTTGCAGTAATTAAATACGCAATACGTTATCAATTGATAATGTAATATTTTCGGGCAGTAGCTATGTTTAATTTTGTGTTGCATTTTTTCCTAGCCTCGCCAACAAACTTAAGCCTGGCTACGTAAAGAAAATTAACAGTAGTACCATGCCATTCAAACTCGTAAGTTCATAATCTACAGCTGTCTTGAAAACGTGATGGTAAAATATTTCTATCTGTCGTTAGATGGAGAACATCGGTCTGTTCCTGACATTTTGCGAGCAATATGGTGTTCCAAAATCGGACTTGTTTCAAACTGTTGCCTTGTACGAGGCCTCCAATATTCCCCAAGTTACTGCAACGTTGTTCGCCCTTGGTCGCGTAGTGAGTTTTTGACCCATTCAATTCCTCATAGCTTTCAGATGTACTTTGTCTGTTTTCATCATTTTAATCGGTGGATTTCTATCCACTAGTGCCATATGAAGCCCATGTGGGATAACAACTCATCGGAGTACAAAGGATGGCCTGGTCTTGGCCCAAAACCTTCCCAGGAGAACGTAAGAGAATTTGACGAGGCCACCATCGCGGAAGGAAAGAAAATTATCGGTCTTCAATCCGGCACTAACAAGCTCGCCAGTCAATCCGGATCTAGTTTTGGTGGAAGAAGACAAATCAATGTCGAAGAAGGTCCCCGCTCTTAAGAATCTGTTCCAAATTTCCTTTCTCATTAACCCTTTCCTCAGCGAATTTTGAATCATTTTATAGTCTTAGTTAGTGATATTACAGTACATAATCAAGTATAACAAAATATCAAATGTCTCGTTCTGGTGATAGAATAATATTTGATCTCACAACAACACCAAGTTTTAATTTCTGTTTGAACAAATAAACTTCTGGTGCCATTAATTTAGTTCAATGATATGTTATTCTGTATTCTGAGTGATAAGTGTTATAATACTCAAGAGCAGAAGTGAAGATAATACCCAGAGAATTAAAAAGACATGACTACATTCGGAAAACGTTTATAATAGGATATTTCGGCAGAAAGTAAAGAAGTATTCTATGTACCGGTATGTCGAGTATTCAGTTTTTCAGGGCAATTGCTTATGTGGTTGTGTTATGTAAAACATGTTCTCGCTTTTTTTAAATCCGTCCAATTGCTTCTCTTTTTCTCCATATAAGTAACACTGACGAAACGACATTACTAATTGGATATACAGCATATGCGCATATCTCAGACCTAACGTCATCGCCTACAAATATGCGAGGGATCTCTGTGGAATTAACTTCCAGTACTGAGGAGGTTTCTATGCTAGTGAAAATGGCCTTAATCGAAGAAGATTAATCTTTGAGAAGTTGTTTTGATAAGTAACAAATTGGAAATATTACATCATGTATTTCAATTATATATCTAACTATATTTACCTATGGATATATTCGATCTTCATCGTATTTCCACCATATTTGCAATGCATGATGAGAGTTAATGGGATCATCTTGTTAGACCATTCCTAATTTTGCGCATTGCAACACTTTACTCTTTCGCAATCTTGCCTCTGGCAAGGAGCTGGTGCATTCCCCCCTAACAAATCCAGCCCTGGCCGTACGACCTCGCAGTGACGTAGTAGGTATACGCTGTTGTAATCTACACTGAACGCTATTGATTCAAAATGAGCATTCCTCTTTTTGTCAAATTCGGCTATTCGGAATTCTCGCCAAGTTATTCTTATATATGAAGTTATATGAGAGCTTGATTCTTTTGAGATGTAGATTAACACCCCGTTTTTAGTTAGCTGCGAATATGAATGTAAACACCTCCATGAAGTACAATCCTTCACCCGATTTCGTTTTTTTTAATTTGCGTAAAGTTAACTTCCATTCCAATTCAAAGTTGATTTTATCACCTACATTATATTTTATTATCTCCTGGTTACAGTAATTGCCCATCCATCCATCACTCTGAATTAATAACAGTGACAATGTTTAATCACAGTATTTACAAAGGGACTATGATTTAACATAACCGCTATTCAAACACACAACCACTACATTCACTTACTTTATTACAACGAATATACATATAATGTAATTGCACTGCAACAAGCTGAAATGGGGATATTTTAGTTACAGATAAAAACAAGAATCACTGCGTTGTAAGGCTAGAAGGAGTCCCTACATGAGATACCAGGGAAATTACCAGGTTTAACGTTTTTTTTTTTACTTACGAGTGCATTTGTACGTTTCTTGATTGGATGACTTAGCAATAGGAGTTCTGTTTTTTCTCAATCCTCTCTTATTTGTTTGCTCCCTCGAATAGAGATGAGGAATGGAGAATAACAACAAGTTGAAGAATACAAAGTAAAAATGTAAGTAGTGTATTACATTTACTGGTACTGCGACTTCGTTAGCAATAATTCGATGAATACTAACGTATATGATAACAACATGAACTTAGAAACGAAAGATGACATCATTCACATATAATAATTTTATATATATCTCATATAATTTGTAATCTATGTAAAGATTTTGTGGAACTAAAGTGTTGATGACAATCGTGTAGGGTACAGCTTAAATATTTTATAATGATAATATTGACTCATCAGTATTTTCTGTCATTTTGTTACTGTATGTGTATATTTCTAATATTGTCCACATATACACTATATTATTCCTTTATCATCAGTTAACTCGGACTATAGGCAAAAATGAAGACCTTTCCCCCCCTAGTAGTCCACTTCAACAGGGTTCGACTGTATATACATACATGACTCTATATATTACGCAACGTGTATACATATTTTCATAGGTGCCTCATACTCAATCCGTTCCGAGAGGCTATTCGAACTCTGAAAGGCATGAAGTCCTGATTAATTATCCCCATTAGAAAAAATTGGAAAGTGAATTGATCCGTTCCCAGATCGTAATCCGAACCTTTCTCAATGAAGTTAAAGAGCAAATACACATAATTTGGGGAAAAATAATTCAATTAAATTCCCTAGATACAATTGAAGCTTGTTTCTTTGATGTCAGTTAGTTTGAACCAATTTGATGGTCCGAAGTCTGGAACGTACTAAGTTTGGGTCATGTGAAGTAAAAATCACCACTGTGAATGTTTATTTTGATTGCACCACTCTTTATGTTGAACTAAACCTTAGATATAACTTAGAGAATACATACTGATTCAGGTGTCTTGATAACGCTATCACTGTCAGAACAATTCAAAACAGATTGAGCTGTCTTGCGTACGAATTCAGTGCAGTGCAATCTCAACTCGCTAAATAAAATGAAGCAGGACAAATTAAATATTCCTGTCATTTTTGATGGGACAAAACACTAGTATCGCTCTTATAATAACAAAGGCATAAATATGTAAGGAGTGTAGTAACTAGTAAAATTATATTGACTTACTGGCCTTACAGTAACATCTGTCAAGAAATTAAATTTCACTGCCAGTTGGTTTTGTTGAAGCGTATTTATTACATCTTTTACATTCCACAAAATCATAAGTGCTGGAAAATGTAATAAAATACAATTAACAAAATAATATATGTAAAAGATAAAAACATCTTGACTATAGAATTAGTTTTAACACAACGCTATGATCTCCATTATAACCTACAATGATTGAATATATTAAGTGTACATGTACAATATAAAGATAAGTATAAACAAATGTTATACTCAAAAACGTTCCTGTCAAATAAAGAGTTTCATGTTATTTTAAATTTATGTTAAAATGACATGAAACTATTTTCGTTTTAATTAAAATTTTCCCGTCATTTAAAATTGAGTCGTGCAAATTTTTTCAGTAAAGATTTTATTATTAGGTAATTGAACAAATTCACTGTAAATTCTAAAATATTTCATTTTGTGCAAAATAAAATGCCTTGTACACTGTATAGACTGTAAGCCAACGAAGCTTCATGTGAAATCACATAGTCAAATATAATGAAACCCTAAAATAGGATGGTAAAATTCATTTTAAAAGTGGTTCCAAGTCTGAATTTCCTTCTTGTTCATCACGATGCATCACATTCTCACCTCGAGACACATCAGCAGCAATTTGAGATTCACTTCTTTCTCTTGACCCTGAGGTCTAAAAGGTCAAAAAAGTCAATCAGAGCAGTGCAGTATAAAGACTCTGTGTTTAATGATCATCTTACCAAATAAGTTCGCCTTGCCATCTTGGCTTTCGCTACTTGTAATCTTCTATGGACATCAAGGTCAGTTTCATCAAGGATTTCTTCTTGAATCAATTCCTCAAGAACATCTTCCAATGTGATGATACCAATGATTTTCTAAATTCAAGCACCGAGTAATTAAAAAAGACATCAATCGACTGAATAATACTTTTGCAGAATCTATTACAATGGATTTCATGTAACAACGGACATGGCTAATGGCTGGATGATTCAATGTTTGTATTAATATATAGAAAATTGTCTTTTTCTGAGTCTAGTAACAAACAGCTAAACTCACTTCTGTGGAAGTTGATGTAAGACAGCACATGTGACCTGAATGTGAAATACAACATTATTTTGATCGATATAAAGAAGAAAAGAGTGTACTCTACAATTTATACTTTTTCCCATTTGAAATAAATTGAGCAAATCGTAAAGGTGAATATCTTCATGTATTCTTGGCAAATCACGGCGTTGCTGTTCAAAGACTTCACGTATTGGAGTTTTATCTTTTGGACTGAGTTTGATCAGTGATTTTACCAGCAACACGCCTAACAAATTGGTCTTTTCACCTTCATAAACTGGTATTCGCGAATGTCCAGTGCTCATGATCTGCGATAAAAGGAAATATACTTTTGAGTATGTTGTCTTTAGGTAATGGAGAATTGAAGCATCTACCTCTTCCATTGTTGATTCATCCATTTGTCCATTGATGTCAATCGCATATACATTTTCAATAAGTGTATGAGCTTGCTTTGCTTTCTTTTCTCTCATTGATAAAGCACCCTGAGGATGAAAAGTCAGCATGATAAAAAAGATGATTTTTGAGAGCATTCTGGACATTGACTGATCAAATACTACCTTTATAACCAAAACTTCATCATGAGAAAGAGGATCTTCATTTTCGACATCTGTTTCCTGATGAAGGTCCACCAAAACACTGAGTTCTAAAGGAATATATTACATTAGCTAGTACACTACTGTTGGACCACAATTTCAATCGGATATTTGAATACCAGCTCTCCTGAAGAATGTTGAGTGATCTTTTCCAAGCAAACAATCCAGAAGCTTGGACAAAGGCCATGAGATTGGAAAAGTGATGAGTATAAGTAATTTCACTACAGGTGAGAGAACTGAGCCGATGGCCAGTCCATACCTTGTACAAATTGCTTGAGGAACTACTCTGCATATGGCGAAACAAAGGCTTATATTAAGACATTTTCAACGAGACAGTTCTTTTCGTTGAACAAAAGTACTCACTCTCCAAATATCAAGACTGCAGTTACTGATACGACAATTGCAGTAACAGGATTGGAAATTTTGTCTAAAAACAGTGGCATGCTCTCCACGGCAGCGGCATTTGTAAAAAGTAATGTGACTAGCAGGAGGTGATGCCTCTTTACTAATGGGATTATTCTCTTAGCATGTCTGAAAGAAGAACGATTTGAATAACACTTGCATGTGGGTAAAGAATACAAGAGAAGAATTAGGAGAGTTTACTTTTTTTCACCAGGTTTACCACCACTCGCCAGTACCTGCAAACTCATCAGGTCCAATGATAAAAGTCCCATTGTCAGACCGCTAACGAGACCTATACATTTCAAGAAAAATAAACTTGTGATCAATACTTCCACTGTTTATGGTGGTGGTGATTGGTGTACCTGCAACAAGAACGAGGCATGCATAGATGCCGAGATAGATCCAAAACCACATATCCATGTAATTTAATGGCTCTTCTTCTAGAATGTATATTGTTCCATTGCACAATAATTTGCCCTTAGCTTCAACAGTACAATTAATCATGTGTACATCCATACTTAGAACAGTTCACTTGTATCACACAATACAAGAAATACTAAACATAATCTCTTCTAAAAAGGAACATGGCATCATAAGCTAAAGAAATTAGAATTGAAATTTCATAGTTCAATAATTTTGCTAAACAAAGCTTTGAAAGAGGTTTTACATATATAAAGGTTTTACACCAACCATATCATGCACATGATAAAACAGTCACCTAGTCTATTCCACAATTAGTATTGATGGAAAACAACACCTCCAGCAGAATAAGAAAGCAATCAGCCTCACAAAACATGCATCCCACCTAAATGTAAACAATTACTATTGTTTTACAACAATTTTCTTTTTTCCTGGTCTGTTTGACACATGATTTGGAGTCCATGGCCCTTTGCTATTGTACGCATAAAAATCCATCGGGTACACATTTTTCCACATTGCAGCATGCTCCACTGCAACACAAACCTCATAAGGGGTTAACAGAGGCTTGTCAAAAACATGACCCCAATCTATCGACAGTCTCGGACAAGCAATCTGCACCCAAGCATCGATATTCTTGAACAATTTCAATTTAGAAGGGAATATTTCTGATAGTAACACTTTTGTGACTTCTTTACCGGCATCACGTAGCTTTTCTTCTACGAACTCCAGGATCGCTGGAGAACCTTGTCGACCTAAGGTGCCAAGAATAACTCCGAAATGGGTTGCATTACTGGCAGCGAGAATCGACGCCTTACGTACGTCTTGCATGGTGTTATGGTCATATTTCTCAAACGTAAACTTTTTGCTGTATGGATCGTACTTGTATGCCTTTATCTCGGGATTTGATATCATTATTGATTCAAGATGGAACCGGCCATCACCGAGATACACTACTATGTCTGCACCCTCAATATTACTAGCATGAGGCGAAGTGCACCCCAATATTTCTCCTGAGGAGAGTGGCCGTTCTTGCGGCAGTATGATGTTGTACCCATCTTGTATCAACTGCGCTTTTGCACCATGAATGGCCGAGAGAAACTGTACGGTACTGACAAAGAGTATGGTGTGGGAAGGCTGAAAATTCTTTTTTATTGTTGCTAGAAAATGTTCCAGATCTATATGAATGTCCACAAATACATATAACATTTTAATGTCTGACATATAGTTGATGGGAATCAAACAACTGTGACCGAAATGTACCATGAAGTCACAATCCAGCGCTCTCGCTGAATAATCGTCGACGCAGCAGGCGCCGTACGTGGCATCGCCCATTATGACAGTATCGGCATCTGTGAAGTTTTCGATTATTTCGGATATAACGCAAGCAAACAATAGTAGCCCGTCTGGAAACTGTAAAGCTACTCTCTTTGCACCGGCCTGTCTAACTCTCCACACGATTTTGTGAATTTCGAAATTGTAGTTGGAAGGCAGTTGGTCTATGGCGGCCAACAATTTACGATCCTCTAGAATTTCTGGCGGAATTTTGCTGCTGAATGCCGAAGTCGATTTAGCACCGAAACGCTTTTTATTCTGACTCGCTTTCACCACTGCGGTTTCATGATTATTATCCATATTTAGAAGGGTAATTCAGAAATATTGCTAATGTAAATGAAATAATTCGCGATCACGAAAAGCCTGTGATAAATTCACTCCTTCGTGACAAGCCTTTTAGGGGAAAACCCTTCTTACTCATGCTTCTATGGTCAAAGGTTATTATAAAGATAATTATTTACAGTGCCATGTGTAAATGATAAATTGAATACGCCTTTTAAGCATACAAATAGCTACAAAAAGAGTGCATTCGCCATTCTATTTAAAAAAATAACTGATAGTACTTAAATGCACTGCCATTCTATTTCAAAAAATAACTAATAGTACTTAAATGCACTTGTGCAATACCGATTCACGGGACGGACGCACTGGGACTTTTGGATTACTTGTTTGTCATACATGCTATATGAATTTATTAAACTTAGTAGTGGGAAAACAAACATTTACATCGGTGTGTATACTCCCTTGTTACTCGTCATGTAATATTTATTTTATTTAGGATATCGTGAAGAACGGACTGAAGCTTAAGTATGGAAGGAACATTTATGAAAGCTTCATTATGTATTTCACTATTGTTCTATAATATCTATATAATGACACCTGTACACTTGTATATTGATTTCAATTCCCCCAAAAAAGAACGAATACAATATTTGTACCTGTATTATTCGGAACACTCTCCATACTATTTTTGGGCTACTTATGACTCACAACATACAAAAGTTAAGTGTAATAATTTACAACTGAAAAGAAATAAGAAAAATGTAAGTAGACTGGTAGCGTTTTACTTTCTTTCCGGTATTCACATTTACAAAAGAGTATTTTTAGGATCACTGCAAAACGCAAACGTATTTGAACAAGGAGCAATCAAGGAAATCTAACGAAGAAATAAACGAAGTTGGTGTGTAATTAAGTTATTTTTATTATTTATGTTACTTTTCTTAAATTTTTAAAAAGGAATCGCTCACTGAATATTGTCTCGGTGATGCATCGAGCACTTATAGCAGCTTATATTTCTTGACTTCTGCAGCATTTGATGTATATAAATTAATGCAGTTAAAGCTTGATATTAAAAATACAAACAATGCCATAGCGCAGATACCTAGATGTTATTGAAACATAAATGTAGAATAGCATGACATTGATCAAAGCATGTTTTTTTGAAATCTGTTGTTAACTGTTCAGCTCCGCATTCACACAGTTCGAAGAGGAATGGCAGAAATCGAAAAGGTGTGTATATTTGCAACCTCATATATAGTGTTCAGGATATAGTATTATGCATCATCATCATGTGTATTTGTGCTTCCTTGTCTTTTCACACTAGTTATTAACAAGTTAATAAATAAACGTACGTAAAACTCTTACTTTCTCGGAAAGAAAGACAAAAATTCTGTAATACTGAAAGATTTTGTCAAATATATTATAATTGGAAAATTTTAAGAGGGATAGGTTATTGTAAATATAACTAGCAATCTTCAGTGGGTAAATCGGAACATATGTTAAATCAAGTATTTATTGAATATCGCGCGTCTTTGATCTGCCGCTTACAGGTTCATTTTTCCGTTATTACGTTCATTTCGACGAGAATTACTGGTAGTATTCAAATTAACGAAAATTTCGACTGTTTCACGGTATTTACGTCTGCTTCGACCAGCGTAAATGTACTCGAAATTATCAACGTAACTTTTTGCAAATTTTTTTATCACAATCCTTTAAAAAAAATCAAACGTAATTTTTTGCATATTTTTTTTATCATATTTCTGTAAAAAAGAAAATGAATAAAATGGAAAATAACACTCAATACTGGCACGCTGACCTTGATAGGGTTCACTGCAGCACCGGTTTGGTAGACTGTCATAGCGAATAGCCGGCGTGGTTCCGTGCCTATTTAATTACTAAAATTGCGTAACGATAACTATATCTAACCCTAGCCCTAATCCTGACCATATCCCCAACCCTATACCTCATCCTATACGGGTACGACGATATTGGTGTTAGGACTAGATATAGTGTTGGGGATATGGTCAGGATTAGGGTTTGGACTGGACTGTGACTGTCACGTGGCAGTCGACCTAACCGGTGCTGCAGTGAACCATATTAAGGTCATAGCGCCAGTAATGAGTGTTATTTTCCATTTTATTCCACTTTTTACAGAAATATGTTCACCAAAAAAGATATGCAAAAAATTACGTTCATAATTTCGAGTGAATTTACGCTGGTCGTAGCAGCCGAAAATACCGTGAAACAGGCAAAAATTTTAAAATCACGAAAAGTTTGATTGGTCGATAGTCGGTCACGGATCGTTGATTTTGCTTTGCCAGAGTCATGGAGTGATTTTGGGGATCCTTTGAAATTCCACCCACCTGGCATACGCGAAACACCTTTGAATAAGGCAAAGCTTACCTACATCTATATTAACGTTTACCAAAACAATTTTGTTTCAGTTGAGGAATTGCACAATAGAAAAGTGTGTTAGAATTGGGTACTGTGTTTTACTCTTTGTATTTTTTCTTCAGCTTTTTCAGATGAATTGGGGAATGAGGAGATGTACCCTAAAGAAATTCGTGAGTCAGAATATTTTCAGTGAACAATTAGGGGTTCTATATACCAGGGATGGAGCGGCGAAAAGTGATCACCCACTTCATATCACCCAATTGGCAATAATATTTCGGAAATTCAAATAGTCATTTCTTCACCCCCTGATTCTTTACAGAAATAAAAATGGTATTGTGAGGTTCTTTGAAGCTCCCTACATCATTTGAGACAAAAAAAGGGCCAAGCGTCAATTATGATTATGATGTAGAGAGCTTCAAAGAACCTCACAATACCATTTTTATTTCTGTAACCCCCCCCGGGGTGGAGAAATGACGATTTGAATTTCCGAAATCCCCCNTCCCGAATTAATACAAAGACACACTTTTTAGTGCAACTCCAATTACAGCTAGGCCCTTGGGTAAGCACAGAGGCCAGAAAACATAAGTTCCGGGGATTAAAAAAGCATTATTTAATTTTCTTATCGTGGGAGCGAAAGTGTTATGATGTTGCATCATAGTTGAACATGATACTCGATGTCAACACGATGTTGCTAAGATAAATTCACATCAGCTATCGTTTCCTACCATTGATCATTGCAATGACTAATTTATAAGCTATGTACTACTTTTTTGTAAGATATTAGTAATAATGTATCATACATAGTATCGGATAATATTGGTGATGGTGAATTGAATTTGACAAGCCTCGATCGAGGAAAGAATGGGTTTGTACATTTATTTGCTCATTTTCCTATATGTTTTTTATACTGTACCACAGCTCTGAAAGTTGATGTTTTAGTCATTTCAATTTTCTGTATTGTATCTTTTAGATAACGGTTTTGATGGGGGAAGAAATACACCAAGGCGATCTCCGTCACCATGCTCAACGTGCAGAAAAATAATTGTTTCATTTTCCGAACAACCAATAAATTTTAAGTTAACTTCTATCCCAATTCAATCCGGATCTCAGCAGGTTATATACTCTATGAATATTGATGTAATTTTATTTTATCTCAGAACTATAGTGAATTATTTTCATTGACCTTAAGACATATTGTATGATTTCAAACACAGGAAAAAGCTTCGATTGTTGTAAAAAAAATAATGATCATACAGTCATGATCATCCCGGAAGCAGGAAAGACTATTCATCATGAATGTGTTTTGAGGATAGTTCTCACCATTGTTTGCCCTAGCTGTACACTCAATATATTGATTTCTGTGTCGTTTACATAGAATTCCTTCCCATGAAATATTCAGGCACATGCGATATCGTATCGGGCCATGAAAAATATCTGACTAGTTATCATGTTTGTGATATACTGAATACCTATAGTTTTAATTGTAATTATTTTTGCTCTTGAGCAGAAATCTAGAAATATCTCAATCAAATGTAAATTAAAAGCCTATTACCTCGGTTTCTGGCTAGCTCAAACTGCTTTGATATTAGCACAATTCCTATTTAAATAAATCTCATTTACATTGACTATGCCAATGTCATAAATTTTCTTCATGTTTGGAAAATAACTTCTGATTAAAAAAAGGAATTTTGTTTATAGTGCTTAACTATTCGCAGTTCGTAATTTCCGTTCATTAATGCAGCATGAAACTGATGGCTCTATATATGACCGGGCCAGAGATGCACCCGGTCAAAGAAGTGTTTATATACCACCGGGCAATGAAAAACAAGAGACATATAGGCTCAGCACCTTTTTAAAATTTATCCCTGATTCTCCTGTATCACCAAAAGATTTGGCAACAGCAGGTTTTTACTATACTGGCTACAAAGACAGGGTGAAGTGCTTCAGGTTTGTAACTGTATGAATTTATACTCCTGCTCTAATGTAGTTGATAAGAAATAAATATCTGTTTAGCTGTGGTTTGTGCGTGGAAAACTGGGTGATCGGTGATGTGACGTCGGATAAAAGATGGCACCGTCAGGAATGTGATTTTGCAAATGAGCGAGAGTGTGGGAACATTCCTGCAGGTCGGTAACCCTTAACCCTAGTAGCACAGTAGTACATTCTGATTGTTTGTTTTTATGCCTTAATTTGTTAAATTTTTCGACCTTGACTATATTTTATGATTTGTGTGTTATTTTTATAGCAACTTCATTATTTTCACTACTTTTACGAGGAGGGATGAATGCGGAGGTATTGTTTTTCATATTATGCTCTCATTGTATATCCAATCTGTAGGGAGTCGATGTATAAATATAATTTTGATCTATTTATCTGGCAAATTTTTTGAAAATTTCAGAGAAGGCAACCGCAACCGCAACCACACTTGTTTGCTCAGTCTTCAGTGAGTCTTCCTAGTGCTGAGGATATGAATGAAGGTTTGCCTTGCACATACAAACTAGATTTCCTGATCAGTATTCTAAGATCCTATACACTTATTAATAATTTAATTTTCCAGATCCAGTGAACGTTGTCAGTACCCAACCTGCTATCATCGAACAAAACAGGCTTCGGTTTCTTCGTCAAGTATGTTAACTGTCCCTTCTTTCTATTTCAATTGTTGATGGTCTCCAGCATAAATGTGGGCTAGGGCTTGAAATACTATATGTATCCAAGGGACATAGAGTCAGGTTCGAAATTTGTTGTGTTTGTGACTATGGCAACTACTGTTGATTCCATCAATCTGGGTAAAAACAAAAGGAACTTGGTAACTGCTGTTCTCCCATATTCCTTATTAATATTTTGTATCCAGGATTTCGAGTTTGCTGAGATTACTCTACCAGAACATGAGGCTCATTTAAGAAACATTGATTTGAGAATAGAAAGAAATCGGCTGTAAGTGAAGCATAAATTTGGACTGGTTCTGTATGAAGTTTGTGAAAATACTATTCAATGATACTGAAGTACAATTTCAGTTAAAAATGTACAACGTTAAATGATAGAATCTGCCTAACGTTCAGTTTCATTTGTTAATATCTAATTAACCTAATTCAACTGAGAAACGTGAGATTTTATTGCAGAGACACATTCAGGAATTGGACCTCAGAAAATCCGACAGTAACCCCACTTGCCCTCGCCCAATCTGGATTGTTCTATCTTGGCAACCTCGACCGTACCCAGTGTTTCTCATGTGGTGGGGTCTTGCGTAACTGGGCATTTGGGGATGATGTTGATGACGAACACAGCAGGCATTTCGCAAACTGCAGAATGGTAAGGGGTACGGAAACAGCGAATATTCAGATGTCGGCAGCCGAGAGACAAAGAATTCGACTATCCCCCCCTTTGCAAGAACCTGCAGACCCTAGCCAAGACCAAGCGGTATGATGATAATGATGTATTTATTTATCCTGGTCTGAGACAAAACAAAGCATTGTTTATTTCTATTATCTGTCATATGCAAATATTTTTACATTGATTACGGATATTTTCAATCCTTTTGTCTCACTACATTCAGACATTGAATAATGCTGTAGCATAATTATTATTCTTATTCTTATCTTGTTTTCAAACACTACAGAAATGATGGTAAAATCAGCATTTAACGAGGTTTGACAATTTCTTTGTTCGACATTAAATTAATGGTCACCGTGCAGCGCATCTTACCTCAGAGATTAACTAAAAATACCCAATTCTCAAGGAATATATATTATATATTCTTAAATAATTGTATGTATTTTAGGCGGCATTACAACAGATGTTTCCTTGTCTCCAAGCTGTCAACCCCCAAATGGAAGACTTTACAAGAAGACTAGAGACTTTTGACCACCGTTGGCCAGGGCAGACTCGTGCAACACCAGCACACATCGCGAGAGCTGGGTTCTATTTTTTGGGTATTCAACACCATAAGATTATTTGTCATTAACAGCAACTCTAACTTATCTTGCTATTGTAGGGCAAAGAGACCGTGCGAAGTGTTGGTATTGCAATGGTGGACTGCAAAATTGGGACGATGATGATGAACCCTGGACAGAACATGCTAAATGGTTTCCATCGTAAGTAAAGATTTATATTCCTTCTCTGTAGTAAATTTAGATTTTATTGAGGAACCCAATCCAGCTTGCTGCTGAGATCTAATCTTCCTACTATTGAAATTCATATGACAGCAACGTTGTGACTTATTTCAGATGCGAGTTTCTACTTCAAAAGAAAGGTCCCGATTTTGTTCATAAAATTAGTGCCGCCTTCCCAAATGTACCGCGGCCACAGCCTGGGTCCCATGACATACCTCCAAACGAAGAGATGGGTGCCAGTTATAGCGGTGCAGCCAGTGTTCCACCACCAGAACCACAAGTATCATCAAACTTTATTCAGATATCATATTTGATATACCATCATATTATGTATATATATATATATATAATAATATTCGAAATCATATATTCTCATGATATTATCCAGGAAACTGCAGGACAACTATGGAAGGAGGTTGAAGCATCAATGCAATCCGGCATTGTCTCGAGTGTCTTGAACATGGGTTTTGATAGAGAGTTGGTGAGACGAGTCTTGCGCAGGTAGTTTATCATATCATGTGTGAAGAACTAAATGCAATGATGGTAATGTACAATGTTTGTGATAATGGTAATGTTATTTTTATCACAATATTGGGATATGGTATATTGCATGGTAATTAATAAATAAGGTGATCCATTTAGCATTGTGTATGTACATAGCTAAGTTTCGATAAGTCTGCTGTGTTGAAGCCTCACTTAATACAAATTGTCATGCTACATTCTCTCGGTATATCCTTTAGGCAACTAACTGCAACTGGCATGCTTTTTACTGCAACTGATGACCTGGTTGATGCTCTTACCAGAGAGGATGCACTGGGTAGTCAAGAAAATCCTGGTACATCTCGTAGGAGTTGTCTATTGTTAGATGTTATTACAGTATTGTTTGTAACTGTATTATGTTTTTACTATACAGCTAATGTGGGAAGCTCAACAACACCTAAAGTGAATGTTACAAGTAACATCAGTGGAGTACATTTAGCATCGAATGTACTTCACCAACCTAGTAGTTCTACAGAAGAAACTTCAACTAAATCAGGCATGCATCTTCAACTTTCATCATCTTCCTCTTTGAATTTTACATACAGGATTTTTATCTAAAATCCAATCACTGGGACATTTCTTTACCGTAATGATAATGAAATTAAGTAGATACAAGTATAATTTTTTCTAACCTTTTTTACTATCAGTTGCATCATCGTCAGTTGACCCACTACCAGCCGCCATGGATATCGAAGGAGCTCACTCTTCTGCTCTTCCATCTGGCGGAGGTATTGTATAGGTGTATTTTGTGGCTGAACAATTCAACCTATACCAATCTTTTTTTCGTTTGGTGTGGTTAAAACCCTGTATTGGGTCATCTTAGAATAACTTAGCTTGTGAGTAGCCAGCACTCTTGTTAATGACTTTTTCCGTTCAGAAATTTCACCTGCGCTGCAGAAACGCTTCAAGGAGCTTAAGGAGGAGCGATTGTGCAAAGTTTGTCATGCTAGAGCAGCTGAAATGGTATTTGTACCTTGTGGACATTTTTGTTGTTGTTTTCATTGTTCAGCTAATGTTCGTAAGTGCCCCATTTGTAAAGAGCGAGTTGTAAAATCAATCCGCACATACATGTCGTAAATACAAATATCGTATTACAAACGAGGGAGTATTCTCATTCCAGAGGAATTTGATCTAAGAAGCAGATATCTACGAGGTTAGAATGTGAAGTCACGGTACTGTATTACCAATAATATTCAATAGTGAATCCTAGCATAAAATATTTAACTCAAATATACTGAAAATACAATACGGTAATGAAAGTGTGTTTAGTGAATAAATGCATCGCAATGAAGGGGTTACATGGAACCATTGTACGGTTACGCTTGAGTGAACAAAAACACCGCGAACACAAGACTCGAGCAAGAAAAATAAAATTAACTACTGTACGTTTGTATTTTTCATTAAATTTAGAATTTCAAATACAGGTATACTGTTTAGACAGAAAGATTGAGTTTCTGAAGAAATGTCATCCACTCCAACTAGCGATGTCGGCTTGTTTCTCGAAGTTCTTAAGACCGTAGAATGGACGAAAGAGACGAGATTGCTTGGTGTCTTGCTGACGATCTACGGCGTTTCTCTCATATTGACAGTGATTTCGTGGCGGAATGTAAACCTGTTATGTGGCCATTTCGTTCTTATCTGCGTAGCAATATACTGTGCCGAATGGCTGAACGAATGGGCAGCTGGCAACTGGAGGATTTTCTCTATAAAACATCAGTATTTTGACTTCAGGGGATTGTTCATCTCTGTCGTGTATTCTCTGCCCTTGCTCATCAACTTGATTGTGTTGCTTGGAAGGATTATGTACGTAACTGGTAATCAGATGATTCAAGTTAAAAGAATGCAACTGAAGAGGAAAATACATGATGAAAAGGCCCCCGACAAAAAGAACGATTGAAATAAAAATTACAAAATGTTTGTTATGCTGCTTATGGTATTTTAAATGACATTGCATGTAGAAGCTGGTGCTAGTATGATCTAGAGATATGGACTTCTCAACTAGTGTTGATGATATTCGAGCTACGCTAAATTGTGGAAGGCAGGAATGCAACTGAAATGAAGGAAAAACGGGAAACTAAGTAAACTAATCTGGGGGGGATGAGAGATTATGTGAAAACATTTTTGCTCTAATTTCATTCCCATATTTTAAATGAATTTTATTATTTTCTGCATTTTCAGGATGCCTTTCAGCACTCTCTTTACAATTCTTGTCTCTACTTGCCCTAATTTGCCATAATTCTGTGACCATTTGACCAAGGGTATATAGGTATTGCATGTGCAATCCTGTTTTGTCTCAAACTAAATAAATGCTTTCTTGGAAGGTCGCTTGTGTAAATCTATAAGATTGTGCTTATAATTGCTCAATTCATTGTGATCGCCAGCTCTCTGGACAGAACTTAGTTGCTTCAATGTAGATCTTTTGTGTGTTATATTGACACTGGTAGGCATCAATCCCAATGCTAACTTTATAAGTAGTATCCTTAATCTAACTTCACTCTTTTAAACAGTGTTTACCTACATGATATATTAGCCCTGAATCATGCGTCTGCCTTTTTCGATGCAAACCGTGGGACTATTTCATTTTCAATATGTTATTCGGTACTATTTCAGGCTTACGTAAACTTATAAATGGTATTGTATTTCAGCAATAGTGTATTTGTACAGTGTATTTTTCCATGCTCCCAAAGATGGTGGTGACAGTTTCAGACGTGGATCAACTCATCCTTGGTAATGAGAACTATGATGTGTGATATTTACAGCATTATAATCGCATTGTCAATCGTTATGCAGGACACATAGCCGAACAGCGGTACATCACAACACGCAACAGCCTGTTCGAAGAAAGTCCACACCTTCCGGAAAAAATATCGCTTCTCTCAGTTTTTGGTCAGTTTTATTTTCTACTTTAATTCTTAGTATATCATTTCAAAGGTACAAAGAAGATTTGGCATCTGTCAGCAAGTAAAGTCCAACATTTTGTGGAGATGATAAGTTTATGAAGAACTAGAAAGTTGTGTTTTACTGTGTGTGTAAACTATAGTTCATTGAATTAGAATTACTATATTCGCAATCTCTGCTAATTAAAAATAAACTATACATAATATTGTACAACCTATCTTGCAAAATTTGGAGCTCGCAAGTATTCAGAAATAGCAATCCTTGTTAGAATATTAGAGAGCCAAAATACTCAATGTTCTAATTAGACATATATTCTCTTACAGCTGACATATCATCGGAGAATCGTCTTCAATCTATACTCGAGGAGTATGTTGGCATCAAAACAGGGATGCTAAAGTCGACCTGTAAAAAATGCACAGAGAGAAAAGACTCCGTTGAGCACATGTGGGATAATTTTGATGAACTGGTATCACAAATCAAGTATGATTAATTGATCAATCAAGTTTTGTTACCAAATTGTTTCAAAAGTATTCCTAAATCAAGAAGAGATACAGATTTGTTCCTTTCTTGTAATTATTTGATAATTTACAGAACCTATTACAATAGAGAGGAACCACAGATATCAACACCAAAAGGGGATTTAACAAAAGTTCCAGGTTTGCGTTAGTTTTAACTTAGTCATTTCATAAACTTACCCCCTATGGAACAGTAAACTACCCTATAGAATAGTAAACTTGATAAGTCGTACTGCTGTTTAGAAATAAGAGCAAAAAGCCCATCAGAAATCAACCACACAGGGAAAAGATCTCGCCGATGTTTCGGGATGTCGTCCAAGGTGTTGTCTTCAAGCTTGAGAATAGGTAGCTTGTGAATCTTACCTAACTGTCATTGAATATGGATTATATGTGACAGTTTTTATTCAATATGAATTTAATGTTTTGTAGTTCCTTTAACAATGTATGAGCCCCTAGGGATGATAGAAAAGAAACATATCGACTCTGTAAGCGGGAAATATGTAAAATACTGTCGACAGAATGAAGAAAATAAAACGAGTTGCTCTCAAGAAAAACAAACAAGCACAAGTTGGTTTCAGATTGTGAAGCATTAGTAGCTGGCTCTCGCATTCGCAATCCTTATGCATGAAATTCAATTTAATCACCATTATTAGATGACCATATTGAAGGATCCAAGGAAAAATGTACAACGAATCTGAACGAAGAAGCCAGCAGAAGAAAACCCAAAAAAGTGATGCCCAAGAGGCTTACTGAGATTCAAAGACAGAATCGAGAATGGGAACAGGCAGAACATGCATTTGATGGGGTAAGATTTGAATTTGAATAAGTTAAGAAATAAGAATTTGAAGTTGAAAAACTTCTGACACTCATAAAATATTCTTTTTTTTGGTTATTTGCAGGATCTTTCAAAACTTCTAAATTTTCCGGACAACGATGCCCTGGTGGTCGTTGGTGCGAACATCATTACCAATATGAAAAAATGTGCCGAACTAAGGTAGCCTTATACAAATCAAAATTTTCTTCTAAAATTTGAAACGCAAGACTCTCAATGCAGGCTATAATTTTTACTCCGTATTTTTTTTAGTCAGAAAGCAGGGTTGAACGTATCACCTCAAAAATCGCAAAACATTCGGTCAGCTGTACATGTTTCACCATTCAAANAATCCAGCTGTCGCCGAGATCGATGTCAACACGGTATGTCAGTTTGTGATTACATTTTTTATGTAAATCAATAGTGATATACTAGATGAAAGCATTGAGACTCCATGGGTATTGAAGCTCTTTGGGAGTGGCTGACATTCTTGGTCGAATATGTCATGCCTTTTTTGATTAGGCAAAGTCACTAAAGAAACTCAAGCGTAGAAGTCAGACATAGAAATTTGAGAGAAAGTGTACCATTCATAAAAGCTGAAAAATATATTAGATATTGCTATAATTTTGAAACTCTGTATCCAGCTGATGACTACTGAAATGAGAAAAGGCCTGGTTGAAATGACGCTCGAATCTTTGCTTAACTCTGACCCAGGCAAGCATCAGTTGTATTGAAAAAATAGAAGAAGGTGTTATTAGCAGCGATACTAGATTATATTTCTACAATGTAGATGTGACATCAGGATTTATGAATGAGGATCTAGATGATGAATTTATTGAACTGAAAAAGTTATTGGATTCAAGCGAAATCGGGCTAAGTGACTTAGCGGAAGCTGTCAATCCTGATGACAACATGGGTATGTTTTCAATTAGTTAGTTGGCTTTCAATCTATAACTGAGAAGCTGATTATTCAATCATTACTTATACTTATGATTACAATTAGAAAACCTGTGTATCGATGTCATATTACTGAACAGAATGGAAAGTTTTTAGTACAGTCAAAATAGCATTCATCACTTATACAGTATTTAGTTATGTTTGTTAAAGCTAAGACTAATTTTGACTGAATTAATGTAATTAAATTTAAACTTTACAGTTACAGGAAATTTTTCATGCTTGTAACAAATTTAACTGCTATTATTATCTTTCGATGGAAGTTATCGTTGAAAATTTCTATCATCCTACCAGTCTGTCTTACTTAAAACAGGCCTTTTAGGTGAACTTCATAATTCATATGTACTAATTTATTGCTTATAGGTAAGCAGGAGAACATTGCAGAGGTTACCTCAACTGTTGCAGACAGTACAATGGAAAATGTTACCTGGGTGCACTTGAGCACTCCCACAGGCAGCAAAAGAACTGATTGCAATGATATAGATGTTTCTACATCATCTGAACCATATTTTAGTAGAGAACCTAC
Source organism: Halocynthia roretzi (assembly GCA_013436055.1). NCBI lineage: Eukaryota > Metazoa > Chordata > Ascidiacea > Stolidobranchia > Pyuridae > Halocynthia > Halocynthia roretzi. The sequence goes on along the minus strand of QRAM01000145.1, from coordinate 100,169 downwards.
AGTATCAGTCTCTCAACCAAATCAGCTCCTTATATCTGGACATGGTGCAATGGAGGTATCTGATGTTAAAGATCTTGGTGAAAGTATAGTGGACACTGAATTAAGTGTGTACTGTATCAGCAGTTCTTCTGCTCCTAAAGTGGACACTGAATTAAGTGTGTACTGTATCAGCAGTTCTTCTGCTCCTCGATCAAGTAGTCCCAAGATCGCTGTCACCTGTGATATGTCTTCTAACCAAAGTGTGTCAATGACTTGTTTGACCGACAGTTTAAGTTTGTCCTCCAATCATGCTATGCCTCCCAATGATTCAGGACATTCCCCACACGGCAGTCTCTGTGCGGCCTCGCAGTGCATCATGCCGTCTAGCCAATGTGATCTGGTTGAAACTATTTCTGACAATACAGTCCAGAGTGAAGATGCTGATATTGGAAATCGTAGGATCAGCCATGGTTTGAATGATTCATCTACTGAAATTGCATGCTCTTTGAGCAAAAAAAATTCAACAAGTAGCATAGTTTTTGAATCCATTGCAGTGGAGAGCAATGAAACTCTTCTTCCTAGATGTACTGAGAGTAGTTCGGTGACAGTAATAAGACAAGAACCTAAAGATACTATGGAAATACCAGAGATCACGTCTTGTCCAAACTTGAAAGTTTTGACAGTTCCTTCAGTTGAGACATCTGAAATACTCGCATGTAGTCCAATGACCTCTAGGTCTGATCAGCATGAACGACAGACCTTGCAAACAACTGCACTTCATCCTGGTATAAATTTATTGCGTCAACCAGCAGCCGAAAGCCTCAATTCTGCAATATCCAAGAACAATGAAGTCCAAACTTCTGATGCTATTTCAGGTTCAAATTCAAATATTTGTGAGCAAGTTGTTCCTTATCAAAGTGCTACTGACAAAGTAACAGTGCCTTTGACTTTCACCATGGCTACAATGAACTATCATGGCAGTAATACATTCACGCATTCTGCTACAAGATATACTAACTCTCCTGTTTCATATTATGGTTGCTCAGTTATTAGCAGCTACAATATTTTAGCTAGTGGAAGTTGTACTACTACTGTGAGTAGTTCCTTCCAACTCCCTGGGATTTCAAGCCTGATCCCAATAAGGTATGGAAAAAAAGAATCTTCTATCCAAAATTCCATACAAACTTATTATCACCACAATGCAGAGGATGAAAATTCAACAAGACCAGAGAACAGTCAAGAAGAGGTGGCTTCAGCATCCCCCATTGACACAGTCAGCTCCTCAGGACAAACTTATCTTGAGATAGAAACCGTAGACATGAGCCCTTTTAAAAACTGTAGCTCCATGCCACCGAAAAAACGTTTCCTCGCTATCGAACACGATCAGGTGCATAGTGATTGGGAATATAAGATAAACAAACTCAAGAACCTTGAGAGAACACAAAAGACAAGGAGCAAGTCGCTCGATGGAGCTTATCACTTGATAGATGGTGCGTCGCTGAAGAGATCAAGTAGTACTCCAGCAGGAATTTCTAAAGTTTCAAAAAACTTAGCGTCTTCTTTTCTAATCGTAGCTAGCAGCTCTTTGTGTTTAACACCTGCACAAACCTCAGTCGTTTGTGATCTGGATGCAAATACCTTATCTTCTGCTCGCCCTGAAGCTGAAGGAAGTTGCAGTAGTTCACAATATGTAGACATGTGCAGTGTGTCTAATACTCATGCATGTGATACTGAAAATGTTGCAAACAATGAAGAAGTAGGGAAAATAAAACTGCAACAGAATAAGAAGAAAATTACTGGCAATACCAATGAAAACACACCGCTCAGAAGATCATCAAGGCCCCGCAAGCCTACGCAAGCATTACTAGATTCCCTTTCAGTTAGAAAACCTATCTCCCACTCGGCAAGGTCATTAAAGAAAGTTACACCTGAGAAAGCTACTGATAGTATAAAAGCTAAATCAACCTCAGATAATAAAAGCTGTTCAAATACTGATAAATGTTCACCCAATAAAAATCAAGCAGTAACTTCCACCTTGTCATCTGTAACTAGAGGAACCTCAGAATTGTCGAATGATGAACAAGGGAAGACCATAAAAAAGAATATTCATGTGATGAGGCCAGGCCGAGGATCTGTGGTGATCAACTTCGGTCGCAAAGGGAGGATGCCCATGCATGTCCAAGGTATACTAGTACAGCCGAACAACACCAACGAAGAACTTTCGAGGGATCAAATAATTGGGCACTTAGTTACTCAGATGGAGTCCAAGTGCGCAACAGTATCCACAAGAATCCCCTCACCCACAAAATCCCAAACAGTCGATAATTCGATTACTCCCATCGAAAATGATATACCGGTAACTATCGTTCCTCCAGTCTGCGATTTATCCAGTCCTGAAACATTTCATAGCACTACCAGAATACAAGAGGACGTAGACCCGTCACTGGAAACACAACGAGCTGTCTTAAACACTCCAGTTTTATCATCTACGGTACCAAATTCAATTTCCACCGCTACTAGGCAAGATCCAACTCTAATGCCAAAAAGCCTTCTTAACCATGTTAGTTTAACGTCCACTCCTCCGAAATATAAATATACAGACACTTTTTCAACCATATCCCCTTCTGCTGGTATATTTTCTATTATGGCTCGTAGCATTGATAAAAAGCTGGATGCTCGTAAGTCGATACAGTTATCTGCTGTTGCAGAACACCAAATCAATTTGGCTTCAGTCAAGTCAAATTTGTTTGATTCCTTTTTACGAGAGGAAAAAATATCATCCGTTGAAACAGGAATTACTAAGGAAACGCAACAGATTGATACGGTTCCATGTGATGAGCACCAAGTCGTGCCACTTAGTGATGTTAAGGTATCTGAGAGCAACAGTAAAGACATCGCTCTCCCAGAATCCCAAAACAGTGTGAATACGGTTACTGGTACCGCAGCTCCTTCAAATGAGAATAGTGTTGTCAGTTCAATAATGCCACAATGCATTTCCAATGCGGGGAACGAAGTACCATCTGCAAAATCAAACAAGATTCTTTTTCACAGGAGTAAGAAACCCCTTGGAATTGGTGAGTGTTTGTTATATGCACTGGTACTCCTCTCTTAATTACCGTTCCAACTACATCATTTTTGTTTGCCCGTTGGTTGCAAAATTTGCATTTCAAATCCCTTATTTAAGCTTAAATTTTCAGGATCACGCTCTGTTTCACGACCTAAACCAAGGAAGCTCTACCTCTGTAACAAACTAAAAAACATGTCCAGGATCGAACCAAAAAAATTTTCTGTTCCAGGTGTCCGGCGCTACTATGTTCCGCAGGCTCTCTCAAATCTAATGTTAGTCATTTTTCCTATTTTAATTTAATGATGTCTATATGCAGTAAAAAGTTTAAAATTCATTTCAGTACAATTCATTTGCCATTTGAATTTTCAAATAAGACAATTGATGGTTACAGTGAAAGTTAAATTACAACTCTATGTAGTATAATAAATAATCTTTTACCTATCAACCTCACAAAAGGAATTTATTTCTCACAGCACAACAGTATCCCCATCCAGCTTGCCAAATGACAGTATTGAAGAAAATACAAACAAAACAACCGAACCAGTCTCATATGAAGAATCAAACAAAATAGGAACTCTGTTGAACTCAGGAAGCGCAGATACCTCAACCAAGCCCAATAAAAAGTTCATCAGTGCGAAAAAGAGGCTGAGTAAACGGAAGAGAAAGCGAAAAAGGGAGAGAGTGAGTCGATTGAAAGAAGGGGTGCAAAACCATGCAGAACCAAAGCAAACTGTAGTATGTAGTTCCTTAAGTGACAAGCATACTCATGATGATATCAAAACAGAAAAGTCTGATAAATGCGATGAAATTGAGAGGAGTAAAGAAGAGCAAGTATCAAATAAGTCTAAATTGGAAAGTGGAGTTAAAAATAATATGGATGAGGGATTGCAATCAACCAGTGGGTTGGATGATGTTGCAAATCCTGAAATGCAGAATAATGAAAAACTGAGATCAAATGTAGAACTTATGCGGCAAACTGAACATGCTGTATTTCAAATCAAAGGATTGACACATGATCCAGATGTGAATAGTTTGAATAAAACCTCGGCTCTTGCTAAAGATAAATTTTATGCCAGAGATGGATTTGATATGTCAAAAATGGATTCAGAAAGCAGGATTTCTGATGGAAATAAAGGACGCCCAACAGCAATCTTTTCACCGGGCACTAAGAAGACAGAACATATGACTTCTGCCAATGGTTCAAAGGAAGATATCGCAGGTACTTCCGTTAGCACAGTCTGTGCTATAACCACTTCGAATCATACAGAGGTAAAGAGCAACCACGGTGATGAAAAAATGATAACTCCAGCAGTAACTACTGATGCTGATCTGGTATCTAATATAGGAGAATTTCATGATAAGAGAGTTGAAAGAAGTGTAGTTCATGCTGGGAAATGCAAAATTGAAACAATTACCAGTAATTCCACATGTAGTAATGCGCAACACACAGCTGCAGTTATAAGTTCAAGTATGGATACTGGGAAAGTGGCAGCTGCAAGCATTGATGCTGGTGAAACAGCAGTCACAGAAAATATTGAAGCAAAGAAACAAAAAAGAAAACGAAGGATGCGGGAGGGTCACAGCAAAAGGAAGAAGCGAAGACTTGAAAAACTGATGAAAAGTCCAATTATGAATTGGTCCTATGAGGAAATTCAAGCAAAATTGAACTTGATTCACGGAGAAAAAAAAGGTGAGACTACCAATACAGAAAATAGAGAACACCACTCGAATATTGTAGATGTAAGATCCGCGCCCTCAGTAAAAATCGTCATCACTTCCCCGATTGCTCCTAAATTGCATCCACATGTTTTTGCTCAAAGCCAGAACTCTACCTTCTCAGAAAAGCATAGCAAAGTCAATTCTAATTTATTAGGGACATCTGTTTATACGAAACACTTTTCATCACCTAGGAAGTCAAGAATATCATGTAATCCAAGTTCTGATGAAAGAATATTTACTGTTGGTTCTCTTGACCATAACAAATTAAAAAATAGGGATTGTCTGTACGAAGATGAAATTAGAACTAGCCATCTTAGCCTCCCAACTAAAGTAGTCATTGGAAAGGATTCTAGCCAACAGACTCAAGTGGTTCATAAAAGTAAACATTCATTGCATTCAAGTGCTTCTAAATATTCTGAACGCAAGCAAACTGATTTTGAAGTTCCGATTCAAAGCTTTAAGAAAAAGCAGCCAAGACGAGTACAACTCTTTCCATGTGACAAAACGTCTGAAAAATTTCTTCCCAAGAGTCCGTTTAAACCATGTTGCGAGGCTGTAACCAAATATTTAGGAAACAGACACAGTCCAACGACAATTCGAATGGTAGCAGACTCCTTGGTGGAGTTGTCCAATAGTTGTGGAAGTAGAGAGAAATTATATAGTAGCTCTAAAACTGGTACTAGCGATGTCACAACAAGGATTCATGAAAATCAAGCTAGAAAGGAAATGGAAAAGTTTGATCCAATTGAAGGATGTGGATTAAGTGGAAACGAACCATTGGATCTTTCGTGTTCCAGTTGGTCTTCAGATCACCTGGTTTCAGATCCTAAAGCGTCCAGTCACAGCATTGATTCAAAACGGCCGTACCAAAGGTAAAGAGAGTTTTGTTATTTTGCTTGAAATAATCCTTGCTCGAATGATATTCAGATTCATATGCATGCTGCTGCTTTTGCTAACCCGCACAGTCTATTTTATAGGAAGAGTGAACACCACAATAAAGGAACCCTGGAACAGTCGAAGCCGGAAAGAAGATTGAAATGTAATCAGTTTCCTTCACCCAATCAACATCATGTTAGTGAGTCCCGCAGTAAAAGAAAACATTGCAAGAGAAAAAAAATAGAGGATGGCGTTTCTGGCAACTCCAGCCCAAGAACTATGCCTAATTCTTCCACAATGGGTGATACTAACCACGGCCTGAACCAAAATGCACCGGGAATACGTAAATCTTCAATGGAGAACGCGCAACTTCCCTACAGAGTCGAGGATAGAACTCCTCCAAGCGATACATTTGATGAGCAACAGGGAAAACAAAGTTTTCACAGATGCAGTAGACTGGTAATTCATGAAAGCAATCGAGAAATATTTAGGAAACAACTGAATGAAAACTCCAATTTTCGGAATAAACGACTGCAAGATATCGGTAACAAAGATTCGCCTAGCAGCAAGGTGGATTCACCTCTCAAAATCATTGACAATCCTCAATCTGCTATGTCGCAATTAGCAGAAGATGAGTCGTACACATCTCAATATTCTTCAGTTGTTAAAAATAATATGAAAGCACCTGAACCTACCTCAGACGGTAAAGTATCCAAAAAGAAAAAGCATAAGGTCAGTAGCTTATTCCAGTTTAGTTTGTTGCATTTTTTTATCTTTTCAACCATCTCAATACATTTTTTATCCTGATAGAAAAAGAAGACGGTTGTGGATCTTACCAAAATAGATATTTCCAAGTTCTTGTCAAGCCTCAAATATGACTCTGTACTCTCATAATTTATAGTACATGTTAGAATCACGCTCCATTAGGTGTCTGCTACTATATACGGTAGGTATTAGAACGGAACAGGGTCGACAGTATTTTGAATATTAAATAATGTTCATTTTTTCTGTTGACTGTATTGGTTTATTCCCAAATATTGTTGAATAATATAATCTACATACTGTTGCAACCGTATTTGTGAAAATCATTTGTTAATCTATTTATCCGAATAAAGAGTGTTTGAAATGTTTGTTACTGTGGTTTACCAATATTGTGTTGTATAGTGGGAATGAAAAATCGCAACATTCTGCATGTAATTCTCTTCCCCATTAAGTTGTTATCGATTCGATTTTTGTGTGCAAGTAGGATTCTACAAAAGGTTGCGGACAAATGTGTCAGCTGTGCGCAATTGAAGATCAATTTAATTGTTGTTGGCAAGCGGAATTGGTACAGCTACGGATTTATTCAGTAAACGTCTTCGCCAACGTGAGAGTGAGAACGGGTGATCACGAAAAATACCGACAGAACTAGAGTTATCAAAAACAGATACTGTACGTCCACCCTTCGTGATGGGGAGAGGCCTGCGTTCTGCAGAGTGCCCCCTGTAGTATAAAGTCCAGTACTGTACTCTGATTTTGCAAAAGTTAGCCATGCGTGAAAGATGTATAAGCGCGCTAATGTTTTGGTTTTCGTGTTTGTTATCGACGGAAGGCGAAACGACCATGTTAGACTCGGGAGGAAACTAGTAGGGATGTTCTGGTAAAACTTTTGTGATATTCAGCAGTTTGGAATGTTTATGCGGTAGACATTAAAAGATATCCTGCTATTATTATGACGAAAAGTACAAATGATGATCTATCTCCTTCGTTAACACAAATTTTGAAAAATCCCAAACCTATGCGCGATTCCTTCACATATCCAAAAAATGACAAGGCTTCTTTGTTGCTTGTGCCGTTAAAGTCGAAAGCTGAGAAAACAGTTGTCACTGATGAATGCAGTCTCACTCCGAAAATGTGCAGGACTCCAGTATTACGAAATTCATCTGGGAGTACAAATAGAACTAAGTCTCTTGGAATGAGACGGCGATTGAGTTCTTTAGATAACTCGCCATATGGGACTTCAGCATCTTTGAGGAACAGGACTCCAAAAAGACAATTAGTGCATAAGAACACACCATCCAAAAAAATAAAAAATGATGAAATTCTGGTGCCATGTCCGAATCTGAAAATATCCAGTACTCTATCAAATTGTGCAAACTCATCAAAAATACAGACTATTGCTCCATGTAAACTGTCATTGCCAAGTTTACCCCAGACAGTGCTCTCAGCTTCAACAGTGGGAGATTCGAAGAGTTTTTCCGTACAACGAAACAATCTGAGCGCAGAATCTCAGTCCTTTGTGGGTTTCAAAACTGCAGGGAATAAGAATATCAACATTTCAAATGATGCCTTGAAGAAGGCTCAGGATTTGTACAGTAGTTTATTGCAAGAAGAAAATAAAGGTATGTACACGGCTTTCTTGCATTTGTATATGTGACATTATATTATTCTTGATGTTATCTAGGGACAAAATATTCCTGTTCCATCATTTATAGCACCCCTCAATAATGAGCAAGCGCCGTAATCCATATTATAATATTAGTATTTGTACTTTATTTGACAGATCAAAAACTGTTTTTGAAAGAAGAATCCAATTCACCTGCTTTAAATACTTTCAATTGTGAAAGCAATTTGGGAAATCACAGTCCAGCTTCACCTCCTTTAATATGTCCTACAGTCCAGCTCGAAAAATCATCTGAAAAGGAACTACATCAGGATGAACAATTCTGTTTGGACTCGCTACCTCTTGTAGATACACAGCTGACTTCAGACTTATGCAAAGATGATATCAGTGGTGAAGGTGACACAAGGGTAGAAAAACAATCTCTCTGCAGTAGTCCTGTCTTGTCAGTAAGACGGAAAAGAAGAAATAATAAAAAGAAGAAACCTAACCATGTGATCGTCGAAAGAGGGAGGGATGATAAGACTCGACCAATATATCCTGATGATACACAAAGCAGTTTTGATGATGATGATCTTGCTTTATTAGCTGTTGATTTATCAGCACGATTTGAAGAAGAGGAGCCAGGCCAAGATCGAAAAAGGCCATGTGATAAGGTGGAGTCTTCTAAAACTAATGATATTTGTACAAGCTCTGTTGCTACAAATAGGAATCCTCCATTGCAAAATTCTTCTGAAAGAATAGAGAACATAGCACCCAAGCATGGTAAATCTCCAAACAAAAATAGGTTTCTTCCGCTTGCTGAGAGTAACACAAATAATTGCAATAATACAAATATACTTAATAACCGGGAAAGTACAATAAAAATATATTACAAAGAAGAAGACATTGACAATGCTGATATGAGCATTGATGATGACACTTTGTTAAGAGCCCAACTGGAATGGGAACAAAGGGAAGAGCATGTCAATGATAGTTTAGTACAAACAACCAGCAAAGTGTCAGAATTTAACAAAGAGTGCAGGGAAAAGGAATCTTGTGCCATGCCATTGGTTGGATTTTACACAGCGAGTGAAAAACCCATTGCAGTATCAGAGGATGCTTTGAAAAAAGCGCAAAGTCTTTTGCAAGATGACGAAATAACTAATATGGATAATACAATCAACTGTTATGTTACTTCTGGTAAGAATTCATTCTGGATCCTTTAGAATTTAACAGTGATTAGATTTCCATGCGACAATCATAACTTGTACCTATTTTGCAGGATTTTCCACCGCAAGTAAGAAAAGCATTCCGGTTTCAGACACTGCTTTTAGCAGAGCTCAAAGTTTGCTTTGTGAAGAGGAAATTGCAGATGATACAGGTTTTCGTAATCTCTATAATTTTCTACCTATCTTATAACACTAATCATTTTCTGATTCGATATATTTTCATTATCAAGACTTGGTTAGGGTACATGTAGTGTTCGCACCGATTTTCGCGAACCGGGTAAAATTACAATAGTTTACAGAACCAGTGTTTTAAAATTGAGGTTTTCCCTTATTCACGCATTCTTTAACTCATCAGTTTGGAATTAAGTGAACTGAATTTGAATTCCACCACTGGATACATGTATAAAACTGTAGTAGGGGATAACTTAAAATGTAATGTCACCACAAGAGACATATAATGAGCGACATATTGTGAGCGACTTATATATTCTGAAAGCTTATCCTATACTATCTCATAATTTTTAATATATTCTAATAATTTTATCCTACTTGTGTTTGATAGGTTGTAGAAAAAGCAATACCACTACGGGATTTAAAACAGCAAGTAACAAACCAGTGCTTATATCCGACACTGCTCTGAAAAGAGCGAATGAACTTCTAGAAGAATCAGAAGAGGAAAAGCTTGGCTTGCACAACGAAAGGATGAATGTGCTTACTAATTCTAAAGACGACCTAAAACCTCTATGTTTGTACGGAAGTTCTAACCACCAAAAGCTGACTAATCTTTTCCAAAGTGGCAAAGTTGGGAAGAAAAAATGCAATGAGTTCAAGTTGCCTCGCAGAAGCAATGATGTTAGATCTTCTTTTAAAGAAATTTACGGTTCCCAACCAGAAATTAATAGTAGTAATGTGTGCTTATTTCCAAGCACCTCCAACAGAAATTTAGGACAAGAGAACGGTAAAAAACTACTGGGTGTTAAATGCTATGCTGATAGCCAGATCGCAGTATCTGATGAAAGTTTACTTAAAGCTGCGGAAATGTTAGAAGAGGTGTTTTCTTGATGGTAATATAAGGTTAAAATACATTTTTATTATTGGCATGTTGACCCTTTACCCTTTTGACTGATGGCCAGGGATACGAATATGATCCTTACAATTTCGAATTTATACACAATTCTGTGGTGTTTATGGCAAGATCTGGCATGTGACCACTCATATTTGTTTCTTGCTTCAGGTGCCTTATGGTAAGTTATACTCCCTGTTTAGTCAGTTTCAGTGTTCCATTTCTGTTAGTTTATGTATACAACCAATTCTGTATAGCATTCGTTTCAAAAATAAATGAATATATGACACATTCATTCATAATTTTTACAATAAGATTTCCTTTATATTTATAGAAAGTTATGATACAGCACTAACTGCTTTTATATATACATAGACATTAAATATAGAGTAAAAAACATGTGAATGTATCTACCTTCATAGTAGTTAGTAGTAAAATTGGGTGGAGGATGTCTTATCCATTTATATATATAATAATTTCTAGATCAGGACTGGAGATTTGACCAATGGGTGGGAATTTGAATTGAACGGACAGGCAACTCTCTGAATATACAGTAGGAATAGGTAGATATTTTAATGGAGAATATTAAGGACAATAATCAAAAGGTTACTTTTTGCCTATATAATTCAAGTACTTTTTGAAACATTGAAACCCATTTGAAGTCAAGTTAAAATCTACTGTTAGTGATTACAATTTCATAACAGCACTGAAATCAGAATTTTTTTCATCAGAAACCACAAAAATAATCCTACAAAACAAGTATTAGAAATGTCGTGATGACTGACCAGCTCCAGGTGATACTTGAACATTTTCCATCATGTTTTTTAACATTTGTCCCATGGGAGTAGACAGCACTTCAAGAGGCAGGTTGGTTATGTATTCCGGAATAGGCGTTCCAGTCAAAAATTGCGTCACCTCGTTTGAAAAATCATTGCAGTTGTGTTCGAACAAAGAATACTTTTCCGGTTTAAATGTGTCGGATTCTAACTCCGACAGATATTCGTAAAATATATCTGCAGGAACTTCCGTTGTTCCCAGATCAACTATTTTGTCTGGGTTTCCCAGGATCGTGCGGCATGGCGGGCAACTTTCAACACCCATTCCACCAAAAAAAAATTCCTGATTATAGGCTACCACTGCGGTATGCCAGATACCATCTAGGTTCCTACCAAGGATCATCGGAGCTAGCTGAGCCGCAAGGCCCTTCGTTACATCATATATAAACAATTTTACAGTCTGTGCAGCTGCCATAATGCAATAAAAAATTCTTCTATTGCAACCCCACCAACAATTTCATGTGTTAGAATGTTTTTTAATAATATTTTATTTCTATCTAAAATACAGAAACCAGCGCTTAAAATGTCGTACAGCAACAGTGCTATGTGAAAAAAATACTACAGTAGTGGGACACTGTACATCACATTCCCTGATACCTAGGGTTATTTTAAGAATACGAAAGTGTTAACTAACCATTACCCTCAGGGAGCCTAGTTTAACTTAAGCTCACTTAACCTACCGTAATGTAATCAGGTTGTCAGGAATCCATATAAACTAAATGACATGACAAAGCATAAAAATTGATGAGTCATACATCACGTGCTTCCATTAAATTTGCTGTAGCAATAACAGTTACAGCTTGTGAAGTTGCAGCCGTTCAATTTTCTTGTTGCGATATCATAATTCGGCGCCCTGTATAACCACTGGATAATGGAAAATAACGTACCAGATAATGCACCAGATCACTGTCCAGGCACAGATAGCAAAGATGCGGGAAAATCTGTCGCCTGTGCCGGCTGTCCTAATCAAAGTATATGTGCCTCTGCGGTCCCAAAACCGCCCGACCCTGCAATAGATGTAATTAAAGAACGGCTATCCACAGTCAAGCATAAGATCCTTGTGCTGTCTGGAAAGGGCGGGGTAGGAAAAAGCACAGTGACTGCCCATTTGTCATATGGACTGTCCAAGGATGAAGATGTTAGGGTCGGAGTTCTAGACGTGGATATCTGTGGACCATCCATACCAATCGTGATGGGGCTCGAAGGGGAACAAGTACACAACAGTGGCTCAGGATGGTCCCCGATATACGTACAAGACAATCTGTCTGTGATGTCCACAGGGTTTCTTCTTTCAAGTTCAAAAGACGCTGTTATCTGGAGAGGACCGAAGAAGAATGGTCTCATTAAGCAGTTCTTGAGGGATGTTGATTGGGATGAAATGGAATACTTGATTGTCGATACTCCTCCCGGAACATCAGATGAACATCTTTCGATCGTGCAATATCTTAAAAAGGTATGAGATTTCTTCCTTTTTGTACTCCCTTAGTTTAAGTGTCATAGTTGTCAACTCAGATCCGAGTCTGTCTCAAGACAGATTTTATAATACATAAATAGTATTTCATCGGTATCAATTTGGTAGAAAAATGTAGCATGCTATTGGCTCACTTACATAGATTAGAGTCTAGACCAGTGGCTCCCAAACTTTTTTATGTGGCCCACTTATTGAACGAACTAAAGACAGGTGGCCCAGTTGTTGCCAAACAACTGTCATTGCTTCTGAATAGCATCAACAAAATTATATGAAAGCAAAAAACAGCAACTATTCCACACTGTGCAGCAAAGTAACAATGCCCTCAAATACGGATGCATACAAAACGCAGAACCGCACGGCACAAAATAGCTCTATGGCCCACTATTGGGCCATGGACCCCAGTTTGGGAACCACAGGTCTAGATGTTCAGTTTGATTGAACAAATCACCATTCTAGCTATTCTTGCTATGCTTGACAAAACTCCTATACTTGCATCAAGGCTATATTCTATTAAATAGCATGTACAATAAAATATTTTCAATACACATGATTGCAATACAGTATAATAATTTTTGACAATGTGTCATAACTGTCATTTTTATAAAGGCTGGTATTGATGGAGCTGTCATTGTAACAACACCACAGGAGGTTGCATTGTCTGACGTCCGTAAAGAAATAAACTTTTGCAAGAAAGTCGGCATTCCTATCATCGGAGTGATTGAAAACATGAGCTGGTTCGTGTGCCCCAAGTGCGATAAGTCTTCGGAAATATTTCCGCCGACCTCGGGTGGGGCAAAAGTTATGACTGAAACGATGAATGTAAAACTGTTGGGTAGAGTACCCCTCGACCCTAGAATAGCAAAGTGTTGCGACGAAGGTAAATCATTTTTAACACAGTTGCCTGAATCTCCCGCTACAAAAGCTTATTTGAAAATCGTTGATCAAATCAAAGTGTATTGTGAAGAGGGAAAACAGGAATGATAAATTCATTATTTGAAGGATGGATGATATCCAATTATTGGCTTTTATAATATCTGTAAGTGCTACAAGACAGAACGATGAAGGGAAAAAATTTCACATATAGCTATCAGAGATATAGAGCATTTTACACTTATGGAAGTTCTGAATATAGTAGCTTGCAAAATAATTGCTATGATATTCATCTATTGCCTACAAGTTTGAGCTTGAACAGTGAAACGTTATATATATAATGTAGTGTCTCATGTGATAAACTACAGCAACAACCCCAAATGTTTGTTCACAGAATGAACTGAAATAAATTATTATATGCTTATCAACTTTCTTTCTTCGAGTCAATTTTAAGTCCTTTGGAAATCAGATCCTTTCTTGCTTCCTTTATCTCTGCTTTCAGTTCTTCAGCAGCCTTGACACAGTCATTAAAGGTCATCACTCGATAGAGTATGACAATAACAGAATAAACTCCAAAAACTAAAATGAGATATATTGGAACAGGAAGAGCTGCCTCTTGGTATTTCTTTGGAATTCCTTCAATGTATCCGAATGCTACCGAAGCCCAAACAGCTGCAATTGTCCCGACTACCACCAACCATTCGACAAGTTTAGTCATTATTTCTATTACCAGTTCTATAACCGAACATAGAAGTGTTTATTGTGCTTGTATGTTAACATACAGATATACACAATAACCACAAGAATGAAGAAGAGAAAATGTTATTCGCTCGAAATACCTCAAAATAAAGTTATGAATTAAAACTCGTGTCGAAGAATATACTGTACACATGTGCCCTGGGTACGTGAACCGCCGGATTTTCTAGTCGCCGGTTTATTGAAGTTGAAATGGATCGGTCCCGGGTTACTGATCTATAAACTTCTATCTATCCGTGTTCATTGTACTTTGCCATCTAGCGGTTGAAAGTTTTTAACTCACTTCACGGTTATAAATGATCCAACAGTGACATCTTGCGGTTGGAAATTTTTACTGCACCTAACGGTTATAAATGAACTTCTAATCATCTAACAACCCTTAATAACTCGCGGACCAATTGCCGTTCCACTATATATGACACACTAATGAATGCAGAATTTCATAATCCTCTTTTTAAGTAACCAACCACCTAGTTACTTAACCTTAGCTTAAAAAGAGAATAGCGGCTCCCATTAGTTTACTGTGCATATGAGACTTATATGTATGTATTTGAATGAAATTTTACCTTCATGGCGTGTCGTATATAGTGGGGCGGCAATTGGCACACGAGTTTTTAAGGGTTGTTCACCGCGGGGTCTCTCGTTACGGCCGACCACAAATAGGTATTCGAGTTTCAAAATAGATTTTTTCTGGGTTAACTTGAATTAATCGACCCAATTTTAACGTGATTGCATCATTAGAAGTTCATTTATAAGCGATAGGTGAAGTAAAAATTTCCTACCGCTAGATGTCACTATTGGATCATTTATAATCGTTAAGTGAAGTAAAAACTTCTAACCGCTAGATGGCCAAATACAATGACGCTTATAAATAAACTTCTAATGATGCAATCACGCTAAAATTATCAGATATGAGACGTAATACATAAACCAACATTCCCTGAAAAACTTGGGTCGATTGATTCAGGTCAACCCTGAAAATAAGCGTTTATAGATCAGTAACCCAGGACCGATCCATTCGAACTTTATTAAACCGACGGCTAGAAACTCCGGCGGCTCGCGTACCCTAGGTACACGTGTGGCAACATCGCTGTTGCTACAATGACCTAAATAGGAAAGGATCCAGGTATATATGACACCCGCTTTTTACAAAGTTGCCGTTACATAATTTGTTATTCACTATCACCCAAGTGATTATATACACATATCGTAATACGAGAAAATGCGGGAATCCCTTGATTTATTACTAGCTAATTACCTTAATAGTTTTTAATAATTATGCTCAAATCCAATGAAGTTTAATCATAATCTCTTTTAGTTGTTGTAATGACCTCTAACTACTCCTCGAATAAACTGGTTTGTTGAAGAGGATATGTGGAGCTCTGCAGTTTTTTTACCACCGGTTGCAAATTATTAATAAAAAAAGAAAATATGTCGCGTTCTACGACATTATCGGATATCAATGCAAAACTTGCTTATCTTGTTAAAAAAGGGAGACGGATGGACGAGATACCACAATTGAAAGCACGTCGTCCGATGATACTCAAGGACCACGTAAGAAGGAAAAAAATTGATATTCGGGGTAAATGTCTTGGCTAGTTTAGAAAACTTTCCTTTGAAATATATACTTCAAGCTGTAATGTTTTTTTTTTCAGCTACCGGATGTTCAATAGAATTCAATGCATTGCTATCTTGTCTCAAGAATAATGATTATCATAATGTTAAATGCGCAGAGGAGTTACAAAAACTGTTAAACTGTGAAAAGCAGTATAAGGTAAATACTAGTGTTCGTATTTGCTAGCTATTGGACTGTAGAAAAATGCAGACATATTCTCAGTTTAGTAGTCTATGGGGAGACCAAGAAATGCTGTACTTCCCAGGCTAAAAATGCATCATGTGTAACTGCGATACTATCTGACAAAACACTTACACGGCTGAAATCTGTTGTATCACATGTTCCCGCCTAATCCCTCAGACTATATATACTGAGGGTACCACATGTATCTCCTTTACCCCAGGAGCAAAACACTACTACAGTGGTTATTAGATTTAAATAATAATAATGACGTAATGTCATTCACAATCCATTCTCTAATATGTTTATCCAGAATTGCCCTATACCTAATTTCTCATTGGTCAAATATTCTCTTCCATTTTTGAAATGCAGAAATATCTATGTGAGATATTTTACAGGAAACAAGAAAACAGTTCAAGGAAAGATTACTGACGGGTGAAAAAATTAAGGGACGAGTTGACGCCAGTACAGTTAATTCTCAGTTGCAGAAATACAGAAATCCTGTGAGCAAAGAAGCAAGAATTATACAAGAAAATAATTTAAAAACTGACAATTCGACGAAGATAAAGGTTGTCCCTTACAAAAACAAGTGGAATTCGAACCCAAAAAATGACAACGGTCTGTCACGATAACAATTTTTTATGATATTTTACCCTGATTTCCTATTTATTTAGAATGTTACTATGTGTATTGACAATACAACTGGATGTAAGAAACAAGCTGTGTCCCTTTCAATATTATTATGTTTCGAGTACATAATCCATGCAACTGCTAATTGCAAGTGGGACCTGTGATAATCGCTACGTAGTTTTAGTAGAATTACAGCGGTTTATTATTACGTCAACGTGGTCAACGGCGACGTGCTAACCCTCTAGTTCCGATGTAGTCACGGATTATTAATGCAGGTGCATAAGTATTCCATTATGGAATTTAGACAGCTTGGTGTCTCGTCTCAGGTTAGTTCACTAAATTCAAAGTAAACTGACTCGAACTGTCCACCAATTTGAAGAGTTATGGTCTGAGGACTGCTCGGTCCAAGTCGCGTAGATGAGTCCATAGTTTTTGTCTTTACATTCCTTGTCGTAAGCTTTATTGAAAGTCGTGAGAGTAGTATAATATTTCGATATCTCTAGACATAATATAGCTTGCCTGAGAGTATTTAGTGTCCTTACGTACTTAACCACAGTTGTGAACATTCCTAGTCTAGTTTCTATTAACCGCTGTATACCTTTGGCTGAAGACGAGGAAGGAATCGAGTAAGAGCTCAGAAAAGGATAGAAATCATCATTCAATAGACATTGTCTCGCGTGTTGTATTTGCTAAAACGCTGTTAATCAAAATTCGAACTGTGATTTACGTCTTTGCTATTACAGTAGTGTAGTTGTAGTTCTATTATAGGGAGTAGAAATCTTGCGGGAGTGTGATTGTAGTGTCAACATAGTGTAAAATAACCAATAATATAAAATGCTACAAAATCGCATATGTATGATCTTCATTCGCATGCGCATTATGCAATACGTAATTATAAAGAATGCGCACTTTACATTCGTGAAATCAATTTTTCTGATACTAATAATACATGATATCTACTCATTTGAACTGTTTGATATATATTCGATATATACCGTCCAAACTTCTGTAATAACTGCAGCATATTTATAGTTTTATCTTTCTTTTCACATCAAATATGTTACAAACACCAAGAGCCCGTGCAGCCATAGGAAGTTTGCTTCCTAGTATTTTCCATGATTTGGCAGCTGGATTATAGATCTCTGTTGTGTCGTGATGGTCTCCTATATAACGTTTAAAATGTTGCCAATACGTAATTTAACTACACTGTTAGAAGAAAATCAATGAAAGTTTACCTGTTCTATAGTCATACCCTCCTATAACGAAAACTTTATCCTCGAGGACGCTCACGGCTGCCCCCTGACGGCGGTTTATCATATCAGGTAGCCTAAACATGGTTATGAACTTTTAGTTAGCTATGCCCGTACTACATATGCCCTGTAAGGTAACTCAACTGTTTTATTCACGTAAAAAAACACACCTGTTCCAAACACCAGTTTTGATGTCAAATTCGTCACACCGTTCAGTCTGGCCACCAACGACTAAAAGTTTACCGGCAACAATGACACTAGAAAGACCGAATTCCGAATGCGGATAGAAAACTGTAAAATATGAAATACATTAAGTCGATTGAGAATAATCCAGCTTTCGTTTGTTTACCTTACCTGGTGACTCGTATTTAGTTAGCAGTGTCCACTGGTCTGTATTTACATCGTAATGCTGGACATGGTTGGTAGTTCTTATGTCCTTATAGCCGCTTTGCCCACAGGTTACGTAAATACCGAATTTGTCTGCTGCGCAAGCGGCATTTCCCACTCCTGAATATATAAATTTTTACTAGTAAGTTTAATGCTTATCCAAATCAATAGAATTCCATGCAGTCCATTGTAGCAATTCAGACATATCTTACCAGTTAGCATTTTTGCCATATCAACCCATTCGTTGTAAAGCGGATGGTATTTTTCCAAACTGTCAAGGACAAAGTGTTCGTTGTAGCCACCGCAGACGAATATATAATCTCCAACAACAGCAATAGAGTGATAGAACCTAGAAAGAGTCAAAGCTTTCAAGTTATCCATATTAAGTGAATGTTTACCAAGGATTTGACCAAACGTCCTGATTCGCTAGAAAGTTCAATAGTACAAGATTTTTTCAAGTATTTGCCATTTTTCAGAGATTTTGCCTCTGGCTGTCGGTGGTATACATATATTACAGGTACTTAGATTGTAGAATTCAATATCCACTCATATGTAACGAAGATTAAAAACTACAAATATTATACACAGTTTGCCTCATGATCACTTTCGATAAAGTTGTACCTTTCATTGATAGCCACTTTTGAGAGAAAATAATGCTTTTGATCACAAGCCCTCGATATTTATATATATTTTTCGTACATACTATTCCATGAAACCTATTTACGTCCTCAACAGTTTTGATGATACACATGTAACTGCCATAAGTACTCCCTGTCAACTTTGAACCATCCACACAATGAATTTTTGATTTTACCATTTCAAACATTTACCTCTTGTGTCGCATGTTGGATACTCGTTCCCATTCGTTCAGCCTGGTGTTGTATTTCCATACTTCTGACAAAGCTACTGATTTATCGTCCATTCCTCCACACACGTACACATCGGTACCTATTGCAACCACGCGACATTCTTCGTTATAGCTTCCAGGAAAAGACTGAATAGTTTCAAACTTTTTTACTTCTTTCGTTTCGTCTTTGGTTGCAGTATCTCCTTTTTCACTCGCATCTGGTTTATCAGAATCATTTGGTTTTTTCGTATTAATGCTGTATTCCTCTGAAGTACAGTTCGCATTTATAGGATCGAAGAAATCTATAGGTTTAATTCGATAACAGGCATTCATTTGTTTCCAGAAATAGCCACCGATAATGTAAATGTAATCCGATTCGTGATACTTTGACTTGAAATAGCACATGCATGTTTTTTGACCTGTCCACAGTATTTCTTCTGCACAAGATAGACAAATACCGCTGTCAGTGTCGTGAATTCTAATTTTATCATTCAATATCGTTTGTTGGATTAGTTTTTCCTGTGTCTTTTTTCTCTGTAATGTCCACGTTCGTACTGCATGTTGCATGACGGAAAACCTCAAAAATATCTCCGATAGATGGCATACTTCCAAACATCTCTCTAAAGTCACTGAATTTATAACATGTAAATCGCATTCTTTGGCAGCCTCGTTCAAATCCAGTCTGTCTGCTATTTCTAGCATTCTCCATGATCCTTCATAAGTTTTAATTGGAATTCTGCAAAACCTTGGTTCTGTTTGATGGTAAGTTCTATAAAAAAGGACATACGACAGATAATTTTGAACATTACGTAAGTGTCTGAATATAGAGCTATTTGATGATTTATAGTCTTAGTTCCTGGAAGGATGTGTATTTCTAGACCATTATGACTGTTCAATCATAGCAAGTATATGGATTACTAGAATATAACAGCAGCTACCGGTCATTCGATCTAATCTCCTGGATATATTCTTGGCGCATTCAGTACAATAATCATAGAGTATTGCATATTTTTTTATGGCGTATCGCGATCATCTAGCATAAACGGAAACTTACTTCCGCTATCTCCTATCAGTTATTCTGTTCAGTAATTACATGTCTTTCCCGTGTTGCCGAGCTCGTTTTAAAACACTGTAGATCATTCCGAGCATCGCAATTTGATTTGACTTACCTGTCGTGGTATTTATCACTAAACCTTAGCAGCAATTCAAGGTATTCAGCTTCGATGTTCTCCAAGAAGACTTCTGGCTGAGATTTTTCTACAAAATTCCCGTAAAATAACGCTCGGAAATAATTACTGAACTTGGCAAGCTTTTGTCTTGACCAGAAAATTGCAGTGTCTTCCTTGCAAATTATCGTTACTATATCGTTTTTCATTCTTTTTCCGCGTTGTATTTTCATCTCAGCGTTGTCTTTGTCGTGAGCTAGGTATCCGGCATGCTGCAGTTCACACATGTTGCAGTTTATCCCTCATTCGCTTGTGTAATGAAATTAATAGCTACCTGAAATGTTAACAGATATTAAATCGAAACCGGTATTAGTAGTTACGAAACTTAGCCTAGTTCTCTAGCTTAAACCCTAATTAATTGATTTTCATCAGATCATCGGATAGTACATTCTTGTTGAGGTAGTTGCTATACCTTCGAAACGTAAAATAAACCAGCCTACGTATCTGCACTAAGGAAATGCTATTACGCGATTGTTAATTGAAGAATGACTGTTTCAGATGATTCAAATGCTAATGAATAGATTCACTGGTGGTAGGACATTCACAGATTAATGTAGTCGAATTCACATTAAGAGATGCGGGTAAAAACTAATGTCTTCGTTTAATAACCCATCTAATGGGAAATACATAATGTACGTATGTAATAGCGATGCTTTGATGAGCATGAAAGAGCGAAACCAATAGCAACTGATTACTTTTGCAGAGATAGGTTTGTCGTTACAACTCTATAAATGGCGGCACGATTCAAGGTGTTGAATGATGATGATTATTATTTACATAAATCATCACTGGCTTCAATTCTATTGCAAGTTTTTGAATAATACCGTTTTTTCGTAAATAAAGTGAAGTCTTTTGAATTAAGTATGTTAAATACAGTACTATTCCATTCTTTTAAAAAAATATGCACTGAACCATGCTTGTTGATCACGTTAGTGATATCAGATACCGATTGCTGTTAATCTGTAAGATTTTCACCTGCTTTCACTATTCCTCACCAAATCTATATTAAATTTACATTCCTAAAACATTGACTTAATTCTAACTAAATTGTCCTGTACCCACGGAAACAATATAGGGAGTAGAATTTTATAGACGCTACACCAATATTATTCCTTCCCAACGCGAATTAGACTAACAATCTCGCTGTGGATCTTTGATAATGTATGCCATTGCAATGAATCGATAGGTCTTCTGAGATTTAAGGCAGTTTGGCTTGATACCAGATCCAGTCAATGCTTGATTGCACTATCCTATATCTATAATTAGCCGCATAACTCTTTATGTGTATGCGTTAACGGCAATTGCAATTGATTACGCGTCATTCGTCTGCGAAATGTCATCATGAGCAGCGACGTTCGTTGTGACATTGTATTTGTAGAGTAGCATGTGTGTCCAGATGCATGTTATTCATGATGTATGTATGTTCTGACTTATTCAAATTCTTAAGTATTTATGTTTTACCATCAATATTCAAATCATTACCCATAAATAGTATTCTAGTGGACTTAAGTTTAGAATTATAAAAATATCAAGTAAATTGCAATATTTCTGAATCGAGATTTGGATTTTAACGAATTCAAAAAAAGGTTGCTTGTAGCAGCATATATTACAGTAACGTTGAAGTTACCAACTCGAGTTTTACATTTACTCAAGAGACTTTCGAAGCCCGATTTCAATGTAAAAGATCGATTCTATTTTCATAGACTTCGCAACAGAATCAAGGAAAAACTTTTATTAGATATATATTTCATGATTAGGATGCAGATAAATTACCTACAAATAGCCGGAATAAAGCACCGAACTACTATTATCAGTGCATATATAAGTGCATTCTAATAGTATCATATGATTTCTAATTTTATTTTTCCTTTCTTATAATTTCCAACAACACATTCGACATTTTAGCCGTTCCAATGGTTCTTCTGAAAAATGTCGTTTCGATATCCTGTTCGTCGACTTCAGTTAACTTTTGTAACAGTTTTTTGATGTGCCTGACATGAGATTTTAACATGATTAAATATAGGAAACCATGCATAAAAGATGTCAGTGTCATTATAAGCGCATTTACCAATGATTTCTTATTTCATTTGACAATTCGCTGTCGTTGAAGCCTCTTAATTCGCTGGTAAATTTTGAGTTTCCATCAACCATTAATATCCTTTCTCGAGCGAGAGAGTATTCTTCCATTGTGTGATTCATTGAAGCTATTTTTTCAAGGATGTCGTAAAGTTTGAATGCGGAGACTCGGGCCCGGTGAAGCAGCATTTGCTGTTCGTCTTCTGCATCTATACCGTGAAATATTTAAGATCGTAAATATTATTGAGATCAGTTAATCGAATTGCACTATAATAGTAACCACCTATTCTCTATTTAAGTAAAATATTCAATACCTTGATTTCGATTAGAGCCATATTGAATCAATGAATTGAAGATAGACGCTTGTAGCAGACATGCAAAATTACGAAATGTCGGAAACGATACGACGTCCACGATGAATAGTGCCGGCCATTTTGTTTCAATGAATATTCTCTGTTTGCCGAATATGTAACATATACTTAGTAAAATAATGCTATGCTGCGTAGGAGTCAAGAACCAAGGTATAAAATTTTTACCTGCTCTTCCAGCGATTGACCATTCGGCAATACTTGTTTTATATCATGCCCTACGCGGAAAAGGTATCGGGCGGCAATTTCGCATAGCAGTATGGCACCATGTGGTAACATAGTTTCCGACTTGTCATATCTGTGATTGCTGTTGTTTACGCTGGCGAAGGCTGAATTTTGAATCAAACTTGATGTCGTTGATGAAGTATTATTTAGAGTATACTCAGGAGTTAACGAAGGCTGGGTGAAAGGGTTATAGATTGATTGTCGAGACATATGGTGATCGTTGTTGCTTCTGTCAGAACTCTCACGTCTTGAATTTACTAGAAGAAATTGTCGCGAAGTTAGTGAAACAGCGTTATTATGAATAAAAGTCCTGGATACGAGGTACTGTATATAGTTAGTTATCGTTGCTTTTGGATTTGCACTCGGCCTGGATTTTTACCTTCTTTATAGCTTAAGGCGCTCCCAGGATCATAATCTCGGTATTCTCCGACCAGGGACTCACTGTGGTAGAATTTTCCAAAAGTAATCGATTTTCTTTGCGTTTCTTCCAGTTTCTTCATCGTAGATGGTCTTGGTCCTCTTTCATGCTGCACCGCATCTCTCCTCATCGACACGTCTAAACATCTTTGTAATCTGCATGCTCTGCATTGATTTCTCCGCACCTTATCCACAGAGCATTTTTCTTTGATGATGCCCTATGGTAGTAGCCTTATTTAGTTTCTTTGCTAACGTAAGAATTACATTTATTTGGTAGAATTACAGAATAGAGTAGAGAACCATTTCAAAATTTATAGTATAGAGTAGAGTACCATTTCAAAATTTATAGTGACTTCAGGTAAAGTGTTGCCAACAAAACTTAATAGGAGTCTTTGAAGTAAAAATCCAGTCTTTCAGTAAAAATAAGCAGATATGTGAAAATAACTATTAAAAAGATTAATAGTACGTATCCATAGTATGTCCTAACCTTGCATTCATATTTCCTTGTCTTCCTAATGCTCCTCTTGAAGAAACCACTACATCCATCACATGCGTAGACGCCGTAGTGCTTTCCCGAGCTTCGATCTCCACAAACCTGGCATAAAATATCCAGAATCCTACCTGAACGAAATCATAAAAATATTACGATTAAAATTATGGACTAAAAACTTTCAATGAACACGATATCCTAATGAAATCGTTTGGTTAGAACTTACTGCTTGGTGTCACTTTCAAATCGTCCATGTCTATTGCAATTGTAATCACGCCAGCTACTTCTGCAGCGAAGTTTTCTTGTTCGTTGGTACCTGTTAACTTTGTCGTAACCATTGGGAAAGTAACGAAAAAAATCAATGGCTGACTAATATAAATATTGTGGTGGATAATGCAAAATAAAAGGCTCTCACTTCCATTTCAAATCGCTATTTAATTGGGAGCTTAGCGGAGATCAAATCATCCAACTTTCTC
Organism: Halocynthia roretzi; assembly: GCA_013436055.1. NCBI lineage: Eukaryota > Metazoa > Chordata > Ascidiacea > Stolidobranchia > Pyuridae > Halocynthia > Halocynthia roretzi. The sequence continues at coordinate 75,754 of QRAM01000145.1, read as the reverse complement.
TTTCGTATATTAGCGCGATTACAATTGATGTTGTGCATTGTGAAAAAGGCCGTACACAACTTTTTGCGACGGATTTTACAAGGTCCCGTCATAATCACGGGATAATCTCCATGTAACGATTTGATTTGCTAGCTTACATTGTAACTAAATAAAACTGCTGGAGGTAGTGAACTTCAACATTGCATAGTAACATACAATACCCAATTTACTTGCTCGGCCAAGTCATCTTTTTTAGCCATACGGTTAAGTGCACTCGCTTCACATATTGAATTTTCCAAGTCAAGTCTCCGACCTTGTGTGTTGTTTTATAATTTTGATGTAACGTTTCGTATGACTACTCCAAAAAGATGAACTGTGCCTTCCAGCAAGAATGACTAGGGGTAGGCATATATAGCTGTACATGTATTCGCGTTAATAATAATGAGCGTGATGAAATGGGTAAATTACTCCGTTTGATTAAAATTTAAAAAGATCTCAAGCAAAAAAATTCGATGTTCAATCCTAAGTCGCTTCAAACGGGAAATTATTCGATACTCCCTAGTTACGGAATACTCATAACAAGATTGAGGACCAAAGGAATTATCTTTCGTTAATCTTTTAACGAGTTAAACGGTTTTGCGCTCATGAATGATTTGGTTCTTTCATCTTACGATTAATGATCTTTTTATACGTAATGCAATTTTACAGTTTAGCAGAAACTGTGAACTCCCATACCCTTCTCAAAACGCGCGACTGTGAGTTTTGGGACTATCTATGTAAGCCAGACTAGTGTTTTATGTTTTTTTTTTATGTAGGCATGTAGGCATGCAGCATCTTAAGCGGGCAAAAAGTGTGCTTTTTTATATAATTTTACAGAATACAAAAATTTATATGTAAAAAATCATCATTGATTATTAAAGACATTTCAAATTCCATAACAGCGTAAAGAATGAATTTTTATGCCCGCCTACGATTTTCCCGTATTGCCGACTAGTCTTGCAAAATGACATGCCGTAGATCATCATTAGGAATCATCTTTGTCGAAGTGTGTACACGGCTTAACTCAGCAGGACGTTGACTTTGACGTGAGTGTCCACACTGTGCTATTGTTGCCGTAGGTTCGGAACCCGACATGAAATTTGGTACCATGGCGTGGAAATTCTTATTCACACTCGCTTTCTACCCACCTTGGTTTATATTCCATCGAGGAAATTCTCATCATGAAACAGGTAAATGCTCCTTCAGAGAAATCTCAGTTAATGAAAGAGTGTAACGAAGATAAAATAACGGTCATCTTCGTCTGTTTGTTTGTTTAGAAAAAAACTCCCTAGATGGTATCCAGGAGCTCATGAGATGATATTCTATAGTCACTGACGGGATGATGATGAAAAAATGTTGCTATTACTTCGTTGGAGGTCACTCTTATCTCTGCGTTGACACTTGAGTGGCCGATACCCTATTTAACAACTGGAATGACTATGCGCTAAGTGATGGTGTATTGCTCAAAAGCAGCCAGATGGCTCTTGCGAGGCTCGAACCCACTACTGGACTACTCTTATACTGGGTCACTCTCCCATAAACTCTCGATTGTGAGACGCGCTCGCTACCGCTGAGGTACGACACGTCCACAGTTGAGCCATCTAGCGGACGCTTCTTTTTGAAACTCTTCTTATTCACGCGGTTAAATTAGTTAAAATTGAAAGCACACTACTGTATTGGTATTTTGTTGCGTAGATGCATTTTAATTTAAAACGAATGATGTTCAGATGTAAATATACTATTCATGAAGTTACAGAGTTAATATTTAAACAAAAAAGAAAAAACTGATTGCCGCTTGTTGTTATAATAGTAAAATCGCCGTACCTGCCCTGTTAACCTCCGGCACGTGGCTCAGTGGTTATATACATTTACGATAACCAAGTGTTGTTGTAGCACGTGTTATACGTTGAGCAATGGGGGAAGTTGCTATTCATAACCAAATTATGCAGTGATTAACTGTTACGGTGACTTATTCATCGAAAAAAAAATAGAATGTTTCAAAGGTGATGCATATGTCACGTCACGGAATGACAATTTCAGCTGTTAATATACGCGCGCGTTATCGATCAATGATTATTCATGGCTTGGTTGTAGTGAAGCAAGATATTGTGTAGGTTGAGTTGGGTAGGTATTCCTATTGGTATCACACTGTTGTATTGCATTAATAGATAGCCTCTTAGTGAACCTAGAAATCTTCTAAAGTAGCTAGGGAGATAGTCCATAGGTTCACAAGCTCTTCTGGTTGATGTTGTTTTTCAAGATAAATGTTAGCCAGGGTAAGGCTTGTAAAGGATTGTATTATTTGGTTTTATACTTTTCATACTTCAACTATCAAATTGAAGGGGTGTAGGATTTGGCATTAAATTAGCAATAGTATTTATGATTTTCAGCAATAATAAAAAAATCGGGGAGTTTAGCGTTGGGATTTAAATTAAAAATCTTAACTACAACAATACTGGCTAAATTTTTAAAATGTTGTTGCTCTAATGAACCTGATCATTGTATCAAATTTTTCATTTAAATACTCATATATAATGTAATCTAACATTAAATATTTTCCTAGGTTGCTGGATACATTTTTACGCTTGTAGTTTGTGATTATCGAAAATTTATTGAATCCTGGCTTTCAACTTGGTAGCAAGGATGAAATACATATTGGTATCTGGTGGTGTCATTAGTGGAATCGGGAAAGGTGATGCTTTTGTTTTATTTTTTCATTATAGGCTCCAGAATTATTCTCAATATGATTTGTTTTTCTAGGTATTGTTGCCAGTAGCTTGGGCACCATACTAAAGTCGTGTGGATTGCGTGTCACTGCTATCAAGATTGATCCATATTTAAATATTGATGCTGGAACTTTTTCACCTTATGAACATGGTACAAAAGTTGTTCTTGCTGTAGCATCGTCATTTTCCTTTCTCGCTTCGTATTTCCCATTAGTATTACAGTATTGATATTCAGGTATTATATCTTTTTTTATCAGGTGAGGTTTTTGTACTGGATGATGGAGGAGAAGTCGACTTGGACCTGGGCAACTATGAAAGATTTTTGAATATTAAATTACATCGGGATAATAATATAACCACAGGTGAAAATTCTGTGGTATGATATAGCACTTATATGATTAAATGACGGATTTTAACTTCCTTGAATTTTGCAGGAAAAATCTACCAGCATGTCATTAACAAAGAACGAAAAGGAGATTATCTTGGAAAAACAGTTCAAGGTATAGTAGTTACTGCTCAGCATACTTCTTTTGCAACTGCAATAAATTCAAACTAATCAAAGTTGATCAACATGTTTGATATCAAAGTCGAACTGGTTGACAAATAGTTTTATTGCAAAATCTTTTAGTGCTATGTCAGCAGTTGGTGCCATATTCTCAAAACAATTTTTTATTGTTCATCACAACATACATATTTACCTTGAGCGACTTTTCATGGCTGTACATATTGCAGACTGCATTCTGGTATTAACACTTCCACGTCACCCATATGTGAGCGAGAGTGCATTTAAGGTTCATACTGCGGCACTCGTATGTGAGCAACAGCAACATTTCTGAAAAAGCCTTGTGAATCATATATGAATCTTGCCTGGTTTAATTTCTTTAGTCTATAAACTTGTTTGGCACCAATGCTTACTTTTGCCAAACTCTGTTGGCACATCGTTAAGTTTTATAGTTATATTATGGAGTAAATGAGAATTGTATTATGGTGGTATTATTTTGAAATAATAAGCAAAATATAGTAGTAAAATGGTGTCACTCATATATGAGCGACGCGGTTCAAAACGCGGGAAAGGAAATTACGTACCCTTACGCCCCATGTCACTCATTTTTCAAAATGCTTAAATCTACAAAAAAAAAGGTATATGCTATTCCATAATTACAGAACTATATATTTATAGTGTAATAGAATCAAATATTTCAAGGGTCTTGGTACAAGAGAATTTTTTTTAAAATGGTCTGGGAACGAAAGTGTTAAAGCCATATTTGCATGTAGAACTCAAATTTTTTTCCGTTTCAAACTTCAGATCGCATTTTTTTTATTGAAAGTATCTTTTCGTCATTTGTATTTGTTTTTACAGTTGTTCCTCATATTACGGATGCCATTATGGAATGGGTCGAAAAAGTGGCCAACATTCCAGTTGATGACAGTGGAATAACTCCAGAAGTTTGTGTTATAGAGGTGAACACATATTTTTTGGTAATTCATGTTGTGATTTGATGGTAAATTGTTTTATATTGCGCAAATACGCAAAGAGAGTGAAAGATCTTGAACTGTTGTATGGTAGAAACGTGATATAATTACCATTTCTGTAATATCTTGCCTTACTTCGAAGTCTCATATAAATAGAAATGTCACTTGGCCTAGTGCCAGCCACTACCTCATCCATGGATAGTGAATCATTATTAAATTATGTTAAAGGAAGTCTATATTAAGCGAACAAAGAAAAATGACATCTCATATAGTCACCACAATCAGTATAATACAATTGTATAATGGAGTAATATGTGTGAGAGCAGTTAATATGGTCATAGCTTACTCGTTAACACATAACTCATCAATAACAGCTTATTCATTGATGCCAAATAACAATAAATTATTTTTTTTACTGCAGCTCGGTGGTACGATTGGGGATATCGAAGGGATGCCGTTCGTCGAAGCTTTCAGACAATTTCAGTTTCGTGTCAAGCAGGATGATTTCTGTAATATTCATGTTAGCTTAGTACCACAGGTGAAATTAAGCTTAAACAAGAGCTCTGGCATATTGCTGTGCAATATAATTTTCCTCCAGTAATTGTATAAACCTTCAGTAATATAATATACCTTCCATTCTTTGTATCTCATTTCACCTTACATTTACAGCCAAGCGCCACGGGAGAGCAGAAATCAAAACCCACACAGAACAGTGTTAGGGCGTTACGGGGTCTTGGTCTTTCACCCGACTTGATTATATGCAGAAGTAGAACTCCTATGGTTAAGGAAGTCAAAGAAAAAATTTCTAATTTTTGTCATGTTGGCCCAGATCAGGTTTGTCACGAGTTAAAGCATGATATATTAAACAGACATACCACAATTATGCTTTCATGTATTTTGTCAGGTTATTGGCGTACATGATGTTTCCTCTATTTACCGGGTTCCCCTCATATTGGAAGAACAGAACCTATCCAAATACTTCGCCAAAAGATTGAATCTAACCATCAAGCCCAGAAAACGCATGCTTTGCAAGTGGAAAGACTTGGCTGAAAAGTATACATTATTTGAACAATTTTTGTGGGTATATTTTTTTGATTTCAATTGTATTTCCTTCAGGCAAGATCGTCTACACACATCCTGTACTATTGCACTTGTCGGAAAATACACAAAACTAGAAGACTCTTATGCCTCCGTTATTAAAGCACTGAGGCATGCTGCAATCGCTGTCAATAGAAAATTAGATTTGAATGTAAGTTACAAAAATCATGTTTTTCAATGCCAGTATTCCATCAATTTGTATTTATCTTTATATGTGTTATAGATCATTGAAGCAGCTGACTTAGAAGATGAAATGAAGATTCAAAAACCTGTTGAGTATTATGAGGCCTGGAAGAAGTTGTGTTGTGCAGAGTAAGACCCTGTGTGACTAAGATCTATTATACATAAAACATTTAAATTGCATGAGAAAAATTATATTCTCACGTTATATATCTCTGTTTATTTGTGTCATATAGGATGCTTGCCCATGATTAAAAAATAATAGTTAGGGAGTGCACTTCATGCACTCATTGTGTTGCCTTATAGACTGAAAATTTCGGAACCTTTCGATAATATATTTATAATGTTGGAGATATTGTTCAGTTGAAAAAAAGAACAACCCTTTTTCCTCAAGCAATGGGCAGTAAGTCCTCAACATACGAACAGGTTACATTTCAAGAGGTTGTTCGTAAGTAGAATTGTTCATGAATCCAACACAATAAAAATAAATACACAGGTAATGCCTATACAGCCACATCGGTTCTTAGATACACTCGTTTCACCTCTACTACCTACTCCTTTTGTTTCCTGTCATATCGGGTTCGAAAAATCTCTGAATTATAATTATTAAACACAAACGCAATAACAATCACTTAATACACAGTACAACTACTTCGTAAGAGAGACCACATGTGACTGAGAAAGAGGCTGGGAGATGTGTGCTGTTGACAATCACCAAGCGATGGATTTGCAAACTACACCTTTCGCACAATTTTTTAATGTTCGCGGCCGTGTTCGTATCTGCGAAAGTTCGTAACACGAATGTTCTTAACTAGTGGACTTACTGTACTTCATTTAATGAAGTTGGACATAATCTATGGGATTAATATTTTTGATTAGGAACAATCTGATAATATGTATATCTCTCTTTTCAGAGGTTTGATTGTTCCTGGTGGTTTTGGAAATAGAGGTACCGAAGGTATGATCGCTGCAACACAATGGGCAAGGTCTCAGAACAAGCCATTCCTTGGTGTTTGCTTAGGAATGCAAATGGCTGTTATTGATTTTGCGCGTGATGTACTTGGCATGGAAGGTAAGTCCACCTTATTTTAATATGTAATATTTTATGGTAACTATTATTCGGAACTAATATAACAAACTATTTAATTCAAATATCAACCACTCGGGATAATAAAACCTTAGTAGCAGTCATGAAAAATCCCATTATCACATTTATTCACATTTTTATAGGAGCTAATTCAACTGAAATGGACCCAGATACCCTACATCCAGTCGTGATAGACATGCCAGAACATAACGGAGGTGATATGGGTGGCACAATGCGTTTAGGAAAGCGAAGAACCATATTTAAAAATGAAAGTTTATTAAGTGAGTTTTCTATTTGATGATCGAGTTTACCAAATTTCACGGCTGATCTCATCACCATTTCTACTTCATTTTTTTAGAAAAATTATATGGCAACAAGGAGTATATTGAGGAAAGACACAGGCATCGCTACGAAGTCAATCCTGAATTAACTCATCTATTTGAAGAGAAAGGTTTACAATTCTGTAGCCATGATGTTGAAGGTGTAAGGATGGAAGCAATAGAGCTTGAAAGTAAGAACTTCATTATTTGTTTTTATTTTACTAGTTTTCTTGGCCACATGCTAGTTTGTTACATAACAGTTTCTGTCATTCAAAATATCAGATCATCCCTATTTCGTTGGAATTCAATATCACCCTGAATTTACGTCAAGGCCTCTGCAGCCTTCGCCACCCTATCTCGGATTGTTACTGGCAGCAAGTGGAAAACTGCAGTCGTATTTGCTAAGGGGATGTAGGGTATCTCCGAGGTAAGGTATATTTAAGTATCTCTTTATTTTATCACTAAAATTTATTAACATATTGAAATTTAAAATCAATGGACTGTCAAACTCCACTGAAAGAAATTTGTAATTTTGTTCAATTACCCTACGTTATATTCACAACCGCAAAACTAATGCCAATTCATTTACCTTTTTTTCTTCAATTGGCATGAAACTTAGACATTATTTACTGAGCACTGAAGAGGAAGAAGAATCAGATTGCGATCAAGAAGTAAGTGTCCTCCTTGATGACAAATCATCAGAATCAAATGAAAGTTCATGCTCTGAATCAACTACTGCCAGTAAATAGTTGTATGACTTATAGTTCTGTGTTGCATAATTTGTTTTAAGGTGATCAGTGTTGCTGAGGCTAGTTATATATACTCATAGTTTTGATTTCTTGTGCTCCTACTCACTTACTTACTTTGGCTGGCATCACCATGAAAATACAGAACTAAGATCTGATGATGCGAAATTCTGTCATCCCCACACAATGATATCGCAGAGCAACTACCTTGCCTCGTTGAACCTAATGCTGTGAATCATGCCTGTAGAACCAATCAGTCTAATGTTCTTAGTGGCTTATCTACAGTAAAAAGAACTTACGACAAGCTTTGAAATTGTGCTTGTGTCCAAATATCTAACATTTTGACACCAATCTTTTAAAACAACTTACCATAACTTCGGTTCAAAAAATACAATTCAAGTTTGAAAAGCTTAATTGATGCGAATTGGTCTATTTGGTGCTAAGAGTTGGTTCAAGTTGGACCTTTCATGTAGCCTTTAGGGCATGTGTGATACCTCAGATACACCACTGAAGGTTCTGCAGCTGTGTAAATACTTGCTGTTTTTAAATGTAAATTCTTGGGAAGTGTGAAAAGGTCTCCTCATTCATTGGAACTTTTGAAATGCTACTTATAAACTACCAACTGTGTTACTTGTAAATTACTGTACAATTTTCATTTCTAATTGTTTAAAATACAAGTTTGGTGAAAGTTTATATAGGGTGTACTGGAATGGATCCAGAAACTGTTGTTCCTGACAAATTACATTGGATTTGTGGAAGTGCGGAAATCTTAAAAATACAGCAAAGAGATTCAGATATAAAAAACGCATGGAAAATACATGTGAGCATGCACGCGAATAAAGATCATACAGGCGTGCTTACGCTTACATGTTGCTTTCATCTCTTAGAAATGAACAAACCCTGTTGTATAAGGGAGCGAAGTGTCTGGATAAACTTGTCCATCGACGATCGTCGTCGATAGAACTAGCGATAAAGAAGTGAGGCGCATGGTTCAAAATTGGAAAAGAGTCGCATTTTTGTCCTTAATCCATTGGTAGGTAATTTGAGTTTAATGGACAAACATTCAGAGGGGACTAAGTTGAGTAGGAAATAATAGTTTTAACCGACTTGGTTAAGCATTTCTGAAATTTCCTCAGCTTTATCCGCAGAGCCTACGGTGATGAATGAGCCTACTTCAAATAAATATACAGTTTCCTTCGCTGTTATTGCATTATCCACCTGATGAATATATATTTGTAATGATATTTTACAAGATTAATGGGGGTCGGTGATGTATTGACGTCCGTAAGGTGCCCATTCGTTAGAGGTCATAAGGTCATTTTTGCCAAAGTATGTTGGTGTTTTTTAACATTAGCCTGTCATATTTGTCGCGACGTGCTGTATTTGTAGAAGTGGAATGTAAAGAAAACGGTGATAACATTCGGCTACATTTGGATTAACATCTCTTCAATATAGTGAAGCTTATCACATTGATAGAGCATGGACTAACTAGATCAGAGTATCAAGCCGCGGCGAGAAGTATCTTTCTGTTGATGTTTCTGTTTAACCCTTATTTCCATGAATTTTCGCGAGCCATATAGGGTTCGGGTGTTTATGTTGTGTCGCCGTTCATTCATGTCACCTATGTATCACGTTACCAGTAGTCGTGTTGCCGTTTTCTCCTGTTGCTGACCAATTACCAATCTGACAACTCGAACATATGCCTACAAACTTATTCAACATTTTACCCTTGATCTTTAACTAGTATTTATTAAACATAATTTAACGCAATGTCACTAAGAAAAGGCCTTCAGCTTCTTTCAAGGCTTGGAGTTAAACAGGTAAGATGGTTAAACAGGAGGCTGTAGACATACGAAATGAATGAAAATATGAAAATTTTATTATCAGAATATATTTTACCGGCCTGTACGACAAGCGAGTGAAGCTACATTCACTGTAAAACCTCACCAACTGCACAAGCTTGAAAATGGTCCTGCCACGGAAGTCACACTGACAAAGGATGATGCGGTCAAGTACTATACTCAAATGCAGACAATCCGTCGAATGGAACTCAAAGCTGATCATTTGTACAAACAAAAAGTCATTCGTGGATTTTGTCATCTCTACGATGGCCAGGTATAACCAAGATATTGTATGTTACATGGGTTATCGGTTATTGTTTCTGGTTGGGTTATTACTTCACTAACGAATGGATTTTACCATCATCTCCAAACCATGCAAAATGTACCAAAATAAGCGAAACTAAAATTATTTGCCGCTTGATTGTTTTTTTACCCTCTCGATCACATGTTTGACTGGGAGCAGAGTGCTCTGCCGTTGTCTAGCAGAACCAGAGAGTACCATACTATATATTGCAAGAATCGATAAAAAAATTCCAACATAATATAAAAATAATTCCGAGCATAACATTACTTACTCAAAGAATCCTAAATTAAACCACTATACTTCAGGGAGCATGTGTCTATGCGTTATTTAAATTGCTGTTAGGAGAGTCCTCTCATTGCAGATGAACAAGGACATGCGGACCTTCATGTGTCAGTATTACATCCTAATGTACAAATGGTTAAAATTAAGAATGTGTGTGCCTTGATGTCAGTGACCAATATGATACTTACTATTGAGACGTTACTGTGGACACAATTTGGCATTTAACTTATCATTGATTTTATGTCGTTATGCATACATAGGAAGCATGTTGTGTCGGAATTGAGGCATCCATTCTTCCATCAGATGACGTAATTACAGCTTACAGAGCACACGGCTGGGCATACATAAGAGGAGTTTTACCTCATCAAATCCTAGCTGAATTGTTTGGTAATGTGGTAGTTTTTATAATGGCCCTCCAATTCGATTACTATAGAGCAAGACTTTTCTTTATACATAACATAGAATTTATCAAATCCAGTATTTTTTGTCGCATACCTCTCCTTTAGATGCAATGTAACTCCAAAGTTTAGTGGGCTGACAGTGGGGTTTGGTATTATTGGCTTAGTGTTAACTAACCCTAACCATCAGAAAAACTAGCCAACATTCTGGGATGACAATTCTTCACTTGATCCTGCAATGTAATATAGCTTGCCAGCTCGTATATATTATTTACTCATAAACTTGCTTCCACATGATAAGTTCATTTAATTCTGAAAAATCATCCCTGCCCATACTCTCAGCCAAATGAACTTGGATATGCAGTTGTGCCGTAATGAAATTGAAATTTAGTCTGCTAAATCTCAATGAATGTATTCCATGTTCCCATATCAAAATATAGAGCTACCTTGTAATATTCCTACTGTAATTTCATTCCTTAAAATATTCACCTTTCAATTTTTTGCCAATGTCAGGAAGGAAGCTTGGATGTGCTAAAGGTAAAGGAGGTTCAATGCATATGTACAATTACAATTTCTATGGAGGAAATGGTATTGTTGGTGCACAGGTGAGCTCAATTGAACACAAAATCATAGTTGTTGCATGATACATCTGAAAAGGCTTGAACTTCACTATAAAACTCTTGGCTTTTATAGGTTCCTTTAGGAGCTGGCATCGCACTCGCACGACAGTACAAGGCTGATGGTGGCATCTGTATGGCATTGTATGGTGATGGTGCAGCTAACCAAGTAGGTTTTTTGCCTTTTTTGATTCTTTACATTGTCTTCATGAATAATATATTTGATATGATTCTTGCAGGGCCAGGTGTTTGAAGCGTACAACATATCGAAGCTCTGGAATCTGCCAATCATATACGTTTGTGAAAATAACAAGTAAATTGTTTTTTCCTGAAGATTTGAAATAAGTAATCTGCTATCTATGAATACAGAGTGCATATGAATGTAGTAAGAAAGGTGGAAGGGTAGTTAATGTGAATTCAGAATTGCAATGAACTTAGTTCAGTATTTTTAGTTACCTAAATTAAAATCTGTGTTCTTTTTGTTAAGATATGGCATGGGAACTTCTGTAGAGCGTGCCAGCGCCAGCACTGCTTACTACACACGTGGTGATTACATACCAGGAATCAAAGCTGATGGGATGGATGTTCTTGCAGTTAAAGAAGCGACTAAGTTTGCAAAAGAATATGTGCTTGAAAAGGTAAGCTTAGTGTTTTCCAACCTTTTTACTATTCCTTACTTTTTTCTCAATTCCATTCCAGGGACCAATAGTGATGGAACTGGAGACCTACCGCTATCATGGTCATAGTATGAGCGACCCTGGAACAAGGTGAAAGGGTTATTCACAACTAGAATTCAGCACATTATGAATAATCTTTTTTGTTGTGTCATGTATTTCAATATATTGCAGTACAGTTGCCCAATTTATATCAATGTAAGATTGCTGGGTATTCTATCATTTATCCAATACCTATCCAATAGTCTTCATTACAATTTATTGCTTGACAACTTATGAACTCATCGTCTCATATATCTGGTAGTTACCGAACACGGGATGAAGTAAAAGAAATTCGAAGCAAACTGGACCCAATAACAAGTTTCCGTGATCGTATGATCGATGCCGAGCTGTTTACAAAAGATGAAGTTAAGGTAAATGAAGATCTTGCTATGTTTCATATTTGTTTGTAGGTGATGGGTGAAAATTATTACAGGGTAATAAGAGGGTTTTGAAGATAAATAGTTGAAATATCGCCCTTTTTCATTATTGCTTATGGAATTGCATACGATACAGTTATTAAGCACCAACAAATTTTTGTATTCAATGTTTATTTATTCATTATGTTATACAAAAGTTTGTATGGTTCATTCTTGGTGTATACGGTTTCGAAACAATTCTGTGGGCTGAGGTTGAGGCCCATGAGTTACAGTACCTGTATTATTTCAGTACAGTATTTATTATTTCAATGTTTTGATCTACATCGAAAATGTTTTTCAATAGGCCTGGGATAAGGAAATTAAACAATATATTGAGGGAGAAACAGCAAAAGCCCTTGCCTCCACCGAGCCAGAACTTGACCAGCTGGCTGCAGATATTTACAAAACTGATGTCCCATTCCCAGTCCGTTCCACAAACATCTATCACAACCTCCATCATCCGGCCAATTAGTTCTACGTTAAGTTCATTAAAGATTGTTTAAATTGTATTGCATTTGTATTGTAGTAAAATAAACTCTTTGGCCATGTTCAATTTGCACTTTCCCTTTATCACTGATGCCAAGTGATAAGATATTCAAGTAAAAACACAACATTTAAAATATAGTAATGTGTTTTGATGCAATTGTGTACCAGTATATACAGGAATATTCCAACAAATTCTTGTTTAGCGCCTCCAAACACAGTACAGTTCAAAATTAATACAGACGGGTAACATATTTATTTGCCTAGCTTGCACCTCTTGGATAGTATCCTGGAGGTTAGTAATATAACTAAATACGTGACATTAACTGGCCTGCATCACCGAAACATTCCATTGAATAGTAAATAAATTTTGATTCCTGGGCACCTAAAATTAATAAAAATTAATAGCGATATGGCAGGATAAAGAGAGATTGAGTCTGTACTCGATCAAACTGATTTTGTGTCTAGTACGTCGGAACAAGGGCTTAACGGTCTTGCTAGAATCTAGAACATCATCTGGTTATTAGTTGTTATTCGAAAAATATATGTTCACCGCACTAGTCCAAAGAGTGGATTAACTAAGAAACTTGGTGCCCGGCTACTCCTACCTTATTTTGGTACATCAGTTTTTCTGTCCCGTACATCCCAGTCTCTGTCCCGCATATACAGTACATGGGCTCTCCATTTGTTTGTGCCCTCTTGGCGGTTTAGAATAGTCATTACAGAAAAAATGCATACGAAGAAAAAAATTAAATGCTTTGACCTCCTCCAAACCTTTCATTTGCATGTCTAATCAGCATGCAACCATCAGTCATAATATGATTACGTCAGGTATACGTAGCCAGTGAATGGTGAGTAATAACCTGGAGTATTTTCATAACTTCACCCAATCAGATGAAGATATTTTCTATGTATACTACATGATACATACATTGCAGAAATGACGTCAATGAATAATACTATTGTATCGCAGAGATATTGGATTAAGCATATGCTGTACTGTAGGTCTACTTACTTACTATTTTCGAATATTTCGTTGCAGGAATGTAATACGAATGTTAAAAATTTGTATTTCAAAAAATTCTAAATCAATTGTCAATTTAGTCAAAGATATATAATAGAAAAAAAGTATTACTTTATATGCAACTACAGTACTATTCACATAGAAATCGTCGCTCATCTTCGATTTTCCTTTGATGAAGGGGATAGCTGAGCGCTGAATCTCACCAAAAATATTATGTCCCCTCAGAAAATGCTTGAGGAACAGGTGGTGGTTCGCACTCACGAATTTGGTACGCATATGCTGCAGCGCGTACGTCTGTTCTTCTGTAAATGCCGTCAATAAATAAGTTCCTATATTCTTTATTTTCCGAAATAATCGGGTCATTCTGCGCAGCTTCCTTAAGAAATATTTTCGGTAAATCGGCAAGATTAATCAGTCCTATGAGCTCGTTTAGAAACCTTTTACGATCTTCCAAGTCGTATTTGACCCATTTTACAATGGCATTCCACTTGTATATGGTTTGTAAATATTTTACCTCGAATTGCTTCAATACTCGTATCAGTGTATTTTTGTCCACCTTCCCGAAATCGGCCTCTGTTGAGACTGATTTGAAATGTCTGGCGATGCATTTATCTGCCTCATCTTCAACTACTTTCTTTTCCCATCGCTGAGCGAGCAATTTAATGAATACGCAGCAGTCTTCGGGAACCCCGATGCAACGTCGGTTCACTATATTTAAAATCTTGTCGGCGATTAGTTGCTGGCACCGAGTACAGTTTATGACATGGCTGTGTTTCCAGATATTTTCCTGTATGTATTTTACCGAATATTTTTGAAGAGTTGGGAGAAGTGTTCGCAAAATCATACAAAGGTCGTTATTTCTGTTTAATCTGTCGTGTTCTAGCCATTTTATTACAAAGATCCAGACGGGTTCTCTCAAATTTGGACTTGATTGACTTGCTGATACATATGTTACGACTTCAGAAGCGGACAACTGTACCACGTCATCGTCCTCCATCAACACCGAGAAATTTTTGATAGCGAATTCATGTAGTGTGTTCTGAAGGTTTGGGCAGTGATAGATAAAGGCTAATTTTCTAATGAAAAAGAAATTATCAATGCCCAATTTCATTTCAAGAAACTCCCAACAAACTTCTTCAAGGTCGTGCATTTGAAGCATACATGCAACGTCAAGGATGTTCGCAATGTTTTTCATGGACAATGAAGTTTCAGCTGAGTACATGAATGCCAGACACTGTTCTATTGCGTATGGATCTACACCGTTCAGTTCACACACACCTTCTTTTACCTCTTTTAGATCGTGAGAGAACATTGCCTTGAAATAGTCAGAACATAGCGCAAGAACGACACGATGGCAGGAAAATTGAATGCCGTTAGCCGTAATTGTGAAGTCGGAAAGAAATTCTTCGTTTCTGAGACGTCCGAGCGACTTGAGTAATTGTCTCCCATGCTTTTCTTCTGCTGACATAATTAATGGCTTAGTAATGACAACACTACAACTAGACTATTTCTCTAAGCATCAGACTGCATTTAGCTGAAGCTGCTGGCTATAAGTTAAAATGGCGCTATTCAGCTAGAGATCATATATTTATGGGAGATTTTGTCTTATTATTAGATCTTTTGACATGTAGAGTACTAATAGAATTAAAGTGATGTATACAATATGAAAAGGAGGTCAAAGATAAGAATAATTATAGAGAATGTGACGTATGTGTCTTGAAAAAAATGAATGAATCACTAAAAAAGGTAACAAATCATACTGCACCTTTGTGTAATGCATTCCTCTATACATATCTAATATATCAACCTTGTTTGGTAATCTGGGTCACTTGAGTATGGCGTTACGTATTTTCTAACCTCAAGAAAGGACAAATTTTATTTCAACTCAAAAAAGTCTTTAAAACGTCACATGTGTACAACTTGATGGAATCCATTAGAGAAGAAAGCATGCGAGAAATGGTTATGTGAGGAATATGCGGAGGAAAATTATTTTTCAAAATATGTTACATTTAGCCCATTTGTTATTACTTTTACGCGATTTATTTCATAAGATTACGTTATATCGGTTATAGTTAATGAATATCTACAACAGTTCGTTATCTCTAGTGTTCAGTCACGAGGTAAGGTTTCTTGGGAATCAACGAGTTATTTACACTTACATCATTCTGAACTGAACAAAGAAATGTTTTCATTACCGGGGATTTTATTGCATTAAAAAGCTAACAGTGGTACTTGCGATTTATTGTGAGTTCTCAGAACTCACACTCCGAGTAAATAATTTCCGAGAAACAAGCGTATTTGTCCTGGAGAATAAATTTTATCATCAACTCTCTCAGATTGAGTTACTAGTTGGCTTAATTTTTATCTCTTAATTCGCCTCTTTTGGGTCGAGAGTTTAGAGTTAAGTTGCTCGTGAATAAATTGTGAATGGTTCGTTTTATGTTTAATTGAAGGTAACTACGACAGAAAGTAATATTTGCAACGAGTCAGCAGTACAGCTATAAATACATTCACCCTATCTATGGAGAGAATTCAATGATATTCCTGTTTTTAAAATCAGACTGATATTCTTGTTCGGCTAGTCCTAGAGCGAAGGGAGATCTTTGCCCAGCTATTAAACAGTTCATTGTTCTGATTTAAAACCATCGATTTACTGAATTTCGCGTAGTCTAAAATTCTTCACGATCAAATATGATACGAATTGTCGTTCTGATTTGTGCATTTTTTGGACTTGTTGTGAGCCAATATCAGGTTTCTGCCCTCTTCACGACCGATGGATGTGGAATGACAAAAGGATGTCTTCAATTAGACGACAACTGCGATCCCAAAAGTCCAGATTGCACATTTTTTTCATGGACGTATGTAAGTAACCAAAAAAGTTGCAAGTATCCAAAGTTTTGTGCAGTTTTGGCTCACGTAGGCAGCATTGCTGCTGTGCGGTACAACTTTCATTAGGCATGTCTGAAGTCACACATTTTTATTGCACTTTGAGAATGGTAGTTTTATGCTGCAAATATGCATGGATGAGGAAGTAATTTGTACGCAACCCGAATGGAAATTTCCGGTTGTTCGCTGAATTACCTTAATAACCCTTTCGCTTACATTTTGATAACCTAGTTGTAACCATAACCGGTATTTTTTGCTTACATCAAACCGGAGTAAAGCTAGAATCTTTGACAAACCCAAACTTGCTGGTAAAGCTTTTAAAGTTCCAACAGATATTTCCAACAAATGTATGCGACTATAAACCTGTTATGCTATTCTAAATCCAGAATGTTACCCTGAAACAATTCCTGATGAAAATAAGTGGGGGTCAAGGCAACGGTTTAACATATGCCGCGGTCGCGTTTGGTCCAGGAAAAGAAATGAAAGATGCTGACCTCTATTACTGCACTGGCACGGCAATCAAGTCTGGTGTGATAAGGCAGGACGAACAACCACCAACAGATTTGAATTTTGGGGTATTGTAACACGGTTACGAATTCACTGTACTCCACCCAATTATTCTACGTTAAAGTTTCATCTTCATTGTAGAGTGAATCTGGATTAGCTAGCATTAAAACCATCACAGCCGATGGTGTTGCTCAGTGTGAATTTACAAGAGAGGCTAGCATAACAAAGGAAATATCAAATGGCGCAAGATACAATTTCGACCTCTCTACACAAAAGTTTTGGATTCTGATGGCCACCGGAACTTCAACTGGTATGAATGCTTATCTAGCGAAATGTCTCTAATCATATTGAGCATAGATCTATTTCATAACTATATTTTATACAGGGAGTACTACGTATCATGGAAAAAGACGGAGGTTCTCTACACATGCTATGGACATGACTTCTGGAGCTGAGGTCCCATCACAAGGGTGCGTCCATTCGTTTTGGCATGAAATTATGAAACTCAACTGAATTTTAGATCTCATAAAGATCTCAGAGTTTTGCACCTTTAACGTGTACTCCATTATTATTTTTCCACAGTTTACAAAGATTGTTTGTGATGCTGTTGTTGGTGACTGTAGCGACTACTGGCGTGAACGAAATGTTGACGTAGATAATAAAAAAACAGGCAATAATAAACTCATGCAGTAGAACTCGCAATCCACCCAGAATGAAAGTAGAAAATTTCAGGAATAATAATTGAACCTGAACTACCTATAGTTGTCAATAAAAGTTATGCTTCTGTATTCAAAAATAAATTCTTACCTGTAATTATTGATTTCACTCATTTCATCTAATGAAAATGCACATGAACTGCAGATGAAGTCACCTTCTTTGACCTGAAATATTCATGAAAGACGTTAAAGAAAAAATATTATCATTCTTTAACTACAGTGGATCCTCATAGTACGATCGACATAAGACCAGAAACTCGCTATACGAGCCGCCATTTGTGAGGGGGGGGGGGTCATACGACGAGTACAGATTCACAGTACGAGCGATCGTCATACACAATGGCAAGGTAAAAGGAGTCAATAAATAGCGGTTTCTAGCGGACTCATCGATTTGTAAGAAAGAGAGAGAGAAGAAAGAAAGTGCACATGCTCAATATAGCGTGCTTTTCTCAACAAGCGCAGTCTGCACTCGCTTGATTCACGTGTTTATTTCGTAGCGGTAACGTACCGAGCGTTTTGTGCTAGTGAATATTTCGTCCCTCGTGCATATTTTGGATTGATTTTGTGTTCACGAGTCCAAAGAGTAAGTACTAAAGATAGTAGTGGTCAGAAGAAAAAGCTTATCACAATAGAAGCGATGAGTGCAATAATAGAAAAACATAAGAAAGGAGTGCGTGTAGTGGACTTGGCACAGCAATACAACCGAACGACGACGACGATCTGCACGATCATTTCTTGTATATTCTCTTATGTTTTTATTACATGTACACATAATTTTAAATTTAACTGTACGTTTTTGTATGAAAATACCTTAACAGAGCCATTTTGCGTGGTTTTTGGAGCCTGGAACGCCCCCCCCCCCTTTCCATTAATTTCAATGGAAAAACGCGTTTTGTAATACGAGTGAATCGTTATACGAGCCCGGTCTTGGAACTAATTAAACTCGTTGTAGGGACTAATAGATAATAATTCAATAGATCTATCGAGTCTACCCAAGAATATTCCAGAATACTCCCTATATACCGCTAGACGGCAATTTCATCCGTAACACTCGTACTATGAGGATCCACCGTATACGCTAGATACAATACTGATGCTTTTTCCCATGTCAAAGAGCAAAGGTCCTCCTTTTCTCACTTCGATCCTGTGATAAAAATACTGCAATTTGAGTGGCTGACAGAAAAGTTAGGACGGCATTTTTAGCCTAGTATGCAAAAAAGTGAATATGATCAAAATCAACGTTTTCAATCAGGCAAATAACGATAGAATATATTCGTAGCTAATAAACACAGTACTGTTTATGATTACTCCTTGCAATATAAATTAATGTTTACCAACTGAAATTCTGAATAATCGTTTCCTCTATGTCTGCTCCTGCGTAACACGACCGTTGAAAGACAAGACACGGTTTTATAATCACGTGTCATGAGTAAGAAAGGAGGAGTTGCTGAAATGTTCAAGGATGATGTTGACGTAGAGCTCTGCATGATATCTCCGCCCACCAGGACGTCAGTAGTGACTACAGCCTGAAATTATACCAACAACCACTCCGGAAGAGCATTGATGAGGCTTAAAACATTAGTTTGCAAATGTAGTGATTCAGAATCAGAAGTTCACATTTCTGTGAGTTCCAAACTGTAAATTAGAAATTTGTGGAACTGGAAGTTGTATAAGACGCGATTATTTTGACATAACATATCTTGCAGTTCATACTTGTAATTTTGTATTTTGAGTAGGCCTAAAATAACTAAGGCGTAATTCGTTCACACTAATTGAGAGAGAGAAAAAGAGAGAGAGACGCAACGGAAGAAATAAAAAAAAGGTAGTGGTTTTCTTTTTTTATTTCGTAGTAAGAATACGGAGCTCCAACCATTAACACTAGACGGGAAGTGGTTATTATAGATAGGCAGGCTATGATTCAATTTGGTCCAGTCATTTCGAACCTTTGTACACGCCCAAGTTTGAAAAGCCAGATATACAATAATGTTCAAAAATTTGCAATAGGTAAACTCGGTACGTGTTCGAAAATCCTATAATTCTGACTCGACTAAAACCGCCTGGAGCTGACTACTCAATTCTATCACTTCTGTGATCCGGACGTACTGTAGTCATAGTTGACTTGCATCAGGATATGTATATGGCAGACTAGAGTCGTAAAAAATTAGATACTAGTAGTATAGTAGTAGTACTAGTAGTGTGATCCTTCCGAAAGTCAAATAGCGGTAGGTGAGCTCAGGTTAGGCTAGGTTTGCTGAGTGTGAGGGGTTAGTTGACACGAATCTCTAACTAAACGAACCTCACTTACCCTAACGAAACGTAACCGGGATTTCAGAGGGACTACCGCCAATATATGAGTAGCAAATTTTATTTCAGTACATTAATATTGATAAGATAAGGCTTTTTATTAAGTTTAGTTGGCCATTATCCTAATAATTTAACCTAGCTTGCAGAACTTTTATCTAACTTTCTTTCTGTTTGATTTTGATTTATATAAACAGTTTTAATAGCTCAACAATGTTGTATTACACGTTATTTGTTTTTATCTCTGTTCTGTTTGGAACACTTCACTTTCAAACAGCATTCGCCGTCTTCACCTCCGAGGGTTGCGGAACGTCGAAAGGTTGTCTGCAACTTCCATCGGGCTGTGACCCTGCAAGTTCATCTTGCACGTTTTTTTCATGGATTTACGTAAGTCTTTATCTAATGCCGTGTAGTCGAGTTTTACTACTTGACTCCCTGTAAAGATTAGCATATTGTTTAATTTTAAAACAACAGAAAGAATAACTAAGCAGTAAGGTTGAAAGCTTTCCAATGAAAGCAGAAAAAATATTATGCTGGAGTAATTCTTTAGTTCATTTCCCCAGTCTGTTTTGCAATTTCTATAAAGATGTTGCTAACTGATAATTATATTCAGACTCAAAAGCTATGCAAAAATGCTAACCGTTTTGCTCCATTTACCATGTATTATTAATAACCAGGATGACCAAGCAATCTTGCCTCATAAATCATGAATAGAGATGGTCAATTGTCAATATTAGCTGTGGTGATTTTTGATTGTTTCGTGACAGCAAACTATTCACCTATTGTGTTGGTGGGGTGGCATCTAATCGTTTAGTTCTGTTAGCTGATATCCATTGTCTTCCTAAGACAGTTTGTGCTTCCATAGAAGAAAGGAAATGATTATAGGCGCATTATGTTCTCCTGTTTGTACATCAAGAAACTTTGACTTCTTGTCCTATCAATTCAGTATTCACGGGAAGTTATTGCTAGTTTTCAAAACACGTATTTCAGTATTTTTCTAACTATTGCTATTGCTCAGCAGATGTAATCAATACAGTGAAAATTTGCAGTATAGCTAAAATTCTCTAAAAAATATATGAACTGAAGTGCTTGGTATGAAATACGAGGTAACTCGTGATCAAAGTTTCCAGGTCACCCTATATTTAGATGTGATCACCTTCAATTACAGGGAATTATAGTATTTCTTATGTTATAATAGATTTAGATTTATTATAATATACCAGGTTAGTGCTGTGAAGTCATCTCAATTGCGGAGGCAATATCCTGTGTAATAGTAATCATAAACAGCCTACTTGCTTCTACTTTCTCTCTGTTGTGTTTGAATTTAATGGGGAAGAATATGTGGCACTGTTAACAAAGATTAACCTGCTCCATCTACTTATTCCCTTTATTTATATAGCCCGCTGTTTGAGCAAGGCACAAATCCTTCCATTGTATTTTTTTCTTGTAATTATGACCATACTCTGTTGCTAGAGACCAGTGTGAATATGAAAAAACTCACTAACAACACAAGCAGCCGTCACACGTCACACCTCTTTGAAATATAGTATTATATTACTGGGAAATTAGAGGGAAATAAACTCTCTCTCTGTACTCTAATCACACATTGTGTCACAAGTTTCCTATTCAAACGATCTTTTTTCTGAGCATTTCCTCACCATTTCAGGAATTCTGTGGTAACTCTCATATTTCATAACTTTCATATTTCATACTCTGTATTTCTATCACCCTCACTATCTTCATAATCAGGTTAGTCTACATAGTTAGGTCTCTCACTATGCAGACCTCAGTGACTCACCTCATGTGACTTTCAAGGAATTGACATCCAGTTTCACCTCATTGATAACAACAGCAACATAATCCTTCTTCAGTTCATGGTTCTACTTCCAACCTCATTTACCTTTATCTCATTATTCTCTTTGCTTCAGTTTGCTTCAGTTTGAGTTTTGCAAAGTCATCATGAACATAGATTTTTGTTACTGTATATATGTTTACCTAGGTATCCCAACTTCAATGTCCACCTTTAACAAAATAATTTATGGTCTTGCCCTTAATCAACTTCAACTATGGGTTCTCACAGTGTTGGGTTGGATTTAGCTATGTCATTATGAGGACTGTATTTTTTGAAATTGTATATGTTTGTTTTGCAAATCTAACACACCTAATCAGATCTTCAAATTTGAGCATTACTCTAATCGCCTTATACCATTGTCAAGCTGTCACAGTATTGCTCCAGTACTGCTTTCCAGCTGCTTTTGTTTGTGTGCAGATAATTGACATTCAGAGCTGATTTAGCTACTATGTATTCTAGCAATGAAGTAATCACGGTCTTCTCATTTCCAATAGTTTTATACTATTACTAAGTGTCACTTAATATCACCATGAAGCTTTATCCTCTCTGTAAAACAGGTCTTGTTTCACACTCTTCAGAATTTAGATCATGCTACAATGAAAGGAAGTCCAAAAAGTCATATAGTTTGATATAAATTTAAATGATTTGCAGATACATGCTTTCTGAAAAACAGCCAGATTTTGAATATGATAGTAGTTAAACTAGTAGTTAATTTCCATTCTGTATTCTCTATGAGCATTATGTGAGATGCGTATTTGCATTATGCAAGTAATGAATTAAATATTAATAAAAATGAGTAAAGAAGAACCAATAGTTGAATGCTTGCCTTTGAATGGTATTGTGATGAAAGATTATGTTGTGTATGATTACTTGTACTGTAGAAAAGATAATTTCGATCAAACATGAATAATCTTTGGTCAGATTAATTACCTACCAGTTCAATAAAGTACACTGAATATTTCTTGCTGTGAAAAGTATAAAGAATTTTGCACATCGCATGATGATTATTTTTCACATGCACATTATGCTGAACAGAACTGAAAATCAGAACTGTCTGATATAGACAATCATTCTTCATACATGAATGTCAAAAGAATGTCATGTACGGGTGAAATCTGACAGCTAATTAGTTTTCAAAGAAAGAAAACTTATTCATCATGATATTGCTTAGTGGTCAAGGTTAGCTATTTCCCAATATATGGATTTCAATCTTACTGCTAGCAAAGTACTTTTTGACTGAAAAAAAGGAAACGTGACGATAAGCATTCCATTTTTTTTTATGAGATTGCTCATCTTTCGTGTAGGAAGAGAATTATCGAGCACATCCTATTTTAACTAAAAATTCGTACAATTTTGTTTAGAACACAACCGCAATGCAATTCACAATGCAACTCAGCGGAGGCACGGGTTCAGGTGGCACATACTCTGCTGTTGCCTTTGGTCCACAAAAATTGATGCAGAACGCTGATCTTTATTACTGCACGGGCAATGCGATCGAATCTGGTGTTATTCGTGGAAACCAGGAACGACCAACATCGCTCGATTTTGCGGTATTTTAGTTCTTTCCAACCAGTATTATCCATACAAATAGTGTTATGACTTTCTTTCGACTTTTGTTCAGAATTTAATTTCCTAAAATTACCCTAGATTTTATGGGTGTCTTATGGAGTCTTTTTTACAAGTCATGAAAATATTTTGAGTCCTCAATGCTGGCGAAGTTGGACTACATTGAAATAGACTAATTGGAGCAACCGGCCAATTGATATTAGATTGAAAATTGTATTTACTTTTAGTTATTTTATATTTATCAAGTAGATATGTTTTTATGCAGAGTGAAGCCGGTCTCACTAGAATATCATCCAGTACAAATAATGGTGTGGCCGAATGTGAGTTCATGAGAGCTGTTAGCATATCAAAAGTGATTTCAAATGGCATTAACTACGATTTTGACCTCTCTGCTCAAAACTATTGGATTCTGCTGGCCGATGGAAGTGTTGTAGGAGGTATAAATTTATCTTGCCATCTAAATCATCACTCAAGAATATATCTATCGTCAAGTTATTAAATAATTTTTGGTATATATGTGTCATTTCGCTGGGAAGGACTTCAGAACAGAAAGATCAGCAAAAAATATAGAGTATAGCAGTAGGATTTTACTGTACAGTAATCCCTCACCTATCGTGGGTATTGCGTTCCAAAGCCTCCCGCGAAGTAGAAACCACATTTATTTAACAATTTGAATTTATTTAAACATATTTTAAACCATTATAAATCATTCACACACTCTTTTTTACCGAATTAACCTTTCCCACAATCATTTGACCTGTTATTTAATTAGTTTTCAAACTATTATCGCTTAAACATACTAGTACTGTACGGCACGGCATCCGCGATGTAGTTAATCCGCAAAAGTGAACGGCGATATAGGGAGGGACGACTGTATTTAGGTATATAAATACAAACACTACATTGATGAAAATGGTAACTTTGAAATTAGATGATTTTCAAGAAGGTCTGATTAAAATTGGTGTCTGGTATTAACAGTATTGGTGCTACTTCTGCTATTTTACTCTTCTATTCAGGAGCAATTCAGTACCACAGTAGCCGCATCTTTTCCAGTTCTGCTGTAAACTTGATGAGCTTTACTGCATCAACGGGCGGTGCCAGTGCTCTTGTAAAAGCTCATGGGTATGGAATTTAAGAGGCTTAACATTTTCTACATTCATTTTATTATGATTTGTAAGGTTACAAATAGTAATAGTGTATTGTTTGCATATTTTGAATTTTTTTTTTAAGAGAAGTGTTGCGTCAACTAAAATAATTTCATTACTATTTTCTTACATAGAGCACTCATGATTCTGGCATGGCTGACTCTGGCAAGTATAGGAACAATTGTAGCACGGCACTTCAAACCCCTGTGGCCTGACACAAAACTAGGCGGGGTAGCTTTGTGGTTTCAGGTATAATTCAAGAGCCAATTATTTTTTTTAGCTTTCAGCATTTCTTCTTTCCCCCCCCCCAATTGAACATGGGGACAATATTTTACTTAAATATATTAGTGAAAAACATTATCATTAAGTAAAACACCTAAAAATGCTAGACCCACCTCATCGAACCTTACTTACACTTTTGAGACTTTGGTTTATAATCGTTTGTGTACTTCAAGATGCATTTTTACACTCGTAGGTCAAACACTCAAACAATACTAGCTTATAACCTATCATATTTGTAAGGTCATATTTTTTTTAGATCCACCGCAGCTTGATGATCACCGTCTTCCTTAGTACCATGACTGCATTCATAATCATTTTTGTACATGTGAACGGTTACAGTTCGGTAAATATAAGTATTCATATATTCATCAGTAGAGAAACTAGTATGAACAACAAATATGATTTGCTTCCGTAATCCATCAGTACATCAGTAATTATTCTTCAGGCTGCTGGAGCTCATGCACCAATTGGAATCGTAGTGATGGCACTTGCACTCCTCAATCCCATCCTAGCAATTTTCAGGCCACATCCGAAAACTCCAAGGCGGCCTATCTTCAACTGGACCCACACCATAGTCGGTTTATCTGCTCGTATACTCGGGATTGTGAATATATTTTTAGGTGAGGCCAGATGACCTTGATTTGCTTCTCCACTAATTGATTTAACTTGCTGGGATGATTGCATTTATGGAATCCTCAATGAATACTCTGCAGTTAATGACAGCTTAATCTCATTTGAAGCAAAAACTGACTGGTGTCCGATTCAAATATTCATAATAAGTCCTGTGTTACCTGTGTGTATATGTATGGACACTTGACTACAGCTTTACTCTTCTCAGGTGTTGATCTTGCAGCCCTAAACCTGCCAGAGTGGGATACTTATGTACTGGCTGGCTTTGTTGTATTTGATGTTTTGATAGACATTCTCATGGAAGTGTTATCATGGCATTATGGTCACATAGGTAAGTTGAGAATAGTGTTGTAGCAATATTAAGGGATTCTAACACAAGTATTTTACAAATAGAATTATTTGAATATCGGTGAAAAATGCATAGACGGAATAGAAAATAACTTGAAGAAAAGAGCAACCTAAAAAAAAAATAAAAAAAACATTTTGAATGGTTTGAAGACTGATAAATTGAGTTTATCTATATTGATAATGCTCTAAAACAAAAAGATATAAATTTGCAAATAGCAATCTCTTTATTCACTCTTTCATATGAATAATTTTTTGTCATTTCAAGATATCTACTCTAAAAAGAAAAAAGATGATGACCATGTCGACGACAACCAGATGAGCATATCGGAGCCCAACGTACGTGTGAGGGTAAGATTTTTGGGTACCGAGAAGTGCCGTTATATATGCACTGCATCTTTGCATGAGTGGCATGGCACTAACTTCTCAAACCTTTCACTGCATGATCATGGTTTGAGAAGTAACAGGTGGTATTAGTAGTAGCAGTTGGGGGAATGGTGGAGTTTGGTTTCATTTTTTCTTTGTGACTCCATATTTCTCATCTACTGCAGTTGTAGAATTAGTAGGATAGTAAGATCTCAGTTTTTTACTTCTTCAGTAACATACATGAAAAGATTTTAGCCGTCCTTTGTTCACCGCACATATGTCCATGGTGGCGTGTGATATTTTTCCTGTTATTACATACATAGCCCATACCGAGAATGAGTCCACCTTACAAGATATATTTAATCAGTATAGTATTTGTAACTTAACATTAAGAAAAAAAGGTTAATGTTAAAATGACACTCGCATACTATGGACTATCTAACCGGTCATTGTTGACCACACACAGTGTATGCCTCTTACTCTAACTACAGTCCCCTTCAAGGATGTATAGTTTCTCTTGATTCATTTTGTTTGCTCATGCATGATCAACTTTCACAGTACGCTCATGTCAAGTCTATATTGCTAAAGTTCAAATCTAGTATACTCATTCATCTCAAATTCAAATTATTATCACTCGATGGTGTGATATATTGCTATAGATACCTTTTGACTTAGCTCGTAGCAACCCAAATTTTACAGCAGGTAAAGGTATTCAGTAATAATACCTGTCACAAGATATTTCCAAATACTACATAACAGATTAATCGCTATAGTTTTTATTATAAATCATATTTGCCGAACAGGTGCATGGTTCATTGCATCATGGTTTTATTGATTATGCATATTTATAGAATAATAAATATCTTTTCTTATTGCAGGGTCAACAGGTTAAAGTCTTTTTTCTCGTTTTCTATGTGATCGGAAACATAGCTGTCTCCATTGCATTTTACGTTGCAATTGCCAACCTTTAAATGGAGTCGTGGCTTAATAATTTAGGAGGGAAATCCATAGATGATTGTTACACTATTGTTCGTTTTACCTTCAACTATTGATTTAGAGATTGTTTTATTGACTAAAGTTTATTCGTGATAATTAATCTATAATTTAACCATAATTATTATGCATGGACATTATTTCTATGTGTAATTGCATTTTTTGTAGTAGAAGGAAGCAATTCAAAACAGGTAATACGAAAACAGACGAAACACATTTAGCAGAAATAGCAAAATATTGCTAAAATCAGAATAGAAATAGCTTAATATCATAACAGACTAAAATAGAAAACGCGAAACTCTACTATTTAAGTCTTAGTTGCTATGGCATTTAGTTGTTTTAGTTATAGCTCTTTTAGAATTTGGTTATTTTTGCTGCATGTGTTTTGGCTTTCAGCTTTTTTATTTATTGCTGTTATATGCTGCTTTAATCTTGGAACATGAAACATGACAGCATGTGGCATAGTAACAAGGGGGGTGAGAGGTCAGCATACTTACAGTGGGTAAGTTGGTCGTTAATACCTGCTTCGAATATTGATACTTGTAATATACAGAGAAGGTCTTGTAATTTTATTAATTTCCTTGTATATTCAGGATATTCTGTTTACTTCCAATACAATGTTCATATAGTTTGGTATCCCACTTAAGTTAAATATTATTACATCAGTTTAATCATGTGAATATCATTTTTATATACAAATGGGTTTAATAATACATTCACAATATTAGTATATTCATATAACTCAATTGAATTAATATAATCCAGCGTCTGCTGGAGATGGCAAACGAGGTAGTATACCCCAATCGTACTTTCATATAGTGCAATAAGGGTTTTGCTGTTCCTTGGATCAGTTTTATCAATGTTAACTTATCCATTAATCTTTTACATAAATATGTAAATAATATCTCAATAATGATTTTAACATGTTATTTTCAAGCAATATATGGTGACAGTGGATGGCCTGAATTTCATGCTCTTCAGGGTAATCTCACAACGGCACTTTATATTCTCTATATATTCTCGATATATCATATCTTTCAGGAAATATTGTGTAATAAGTGATGATTTTATCCCTTATGATTTTTCAATAAATATATTGCACCCTCGGTTAGTTGTAACTTATTTGAATATACTATTCTCACTATGCTATAAATATATATACCAGCTCTACAGCTAAACACCGATAAACTTTGTTCAAAACACTGCTAGAAGAAAATTCAAAAATTTAGTAATAATATTATTCATATATAAAAATAATAAATAGCTAGTGTTAATTGTGTGTATCTCTGCAACAACTGGGTAGTCCATATGTAGTTTTGTTGTTTGCAGTTTGTGGGGCGACAGGAAATCTACATAGTTATATTGATAAATATCAATGTTTGAGATCAATTATTATTCTCAATCACCATTTTCCTAGCAACACTGAATTCGTGTATAAAATATTCGTGTCAATCAATGTATGACATGTTCAGGTCATCGAGGTTATATAATGGATATTCACCGAAAAAACGGCAGTTGCCGGTTACGCAGTTTGTAAACCCTGACACGGAAAGTTTCAGTGTTCAATAAGGTCAGTACTATGTTCAGGGAAAAGTGTTGTGTGTTTTTACAATTCCGATGCTAAATCCTATGGATTATGGCGTCTAAATGAAGACCTGTGGAAGTCAGCCCCTATTTGGGTCTATGCGCTTTCTCAGTTCTATTTTTATGTGATATTCTCGATAGCGATTACTTAAAATCTGAACCAGTGGGAGTCCCGGATCACATTCTTCGTTTTGCGATTCGCGGCCTCCTTAATTCGACATGTATTACCGCACACGCCTAAACAATGACTTTCTTTTAAAAAGTTTGGAAATGCACACCCTAATTCGTGATGGCCCTGATATTTGTATACATCTCATTTGGTATATATGCAACAGTAAGATTGTGAAACTAGGGATTTCGTGAAGTCCTCGCTTTGTTCAGGTATTCCATGCAATTCCTTTAATATTCATGGTTACTTTTGGTTGGGTTGGCATTGGGGAGAGGCCCTGCCGAAACGTTTGTATTATTGAATTTTTAGGAAATTTGACGAAATTTCGCAATCTTACAGTAACATATATGCATAGTCTGCAGAGTACATTCTTTCCCAGTTTGCAGTTCCTCCACTGTCTGAAATTTCTCCCTTTAGGTTCGAATTCCTCTCTTGGGAGCCAAGTCCCTCTCTGAATCTGATCTTAACGTATACAAGTTTGCTATTATGCAAAAGTTGACCTTCATATTGTTTTACAGGTGAGTTATATTCAAATTCATTTCCATTTTTTTCTATTTTAAGAAGTGTTGCAGACTTTTGAGTTGCGCCTAAATACCCAATAAATGTCAAAGCGAGATTCTATTGTGGTTTCACCCATTGTTATTCTTACACTGATCGAAAATCCTTATCAGACTATCTATGCCAAATTGGCTAGATATATTAACTGCAGAATCGCAGTGTCGTGATCAAAAGTTAATGATGAACGCTGTCAATACTTTTCTCGTAACAACTAGGTCCTATTGAAAAGTACAGCAGGCTTCTTTGCCGCATCACTGACGCTAATATTAGGTCTACAACTATTGGCCGAATCTCAAAAACGTGACAAACTAGTTCCCAAAACTACTTCTAGACCGGTTCTAGGCTGGATAAAAAAATAATATTATATTCGTTACGCAGTCTTTTCATGATATGCAATTAAACCTTGTTGTTTATAGATTAGTTTAATTGTGTTTATATATATATATATATAACCACGTATAAGGTTCCTGCTATGTCTGAAAACATAACTGACTTGTTGTAGACATCTCTACTGCATTTTCTATGGTAGTAGTCAGTTGAAGATTTTTATTAGAAAATTGCCAGCTTTAGGAGTGCTGGCCCATGTATTTTCCTATACTCGCTAAATAAAGATTTGAAAACACCTATATACATTTACCAGATGATATAACTGAAAACTTTTCACGTGAACTCTGGTTGTGTGTCTTGCTGCGTCTAAGTAAAACGGTTTCTCAATGCGTGCCAGTCCTTTCAACGCGGTATGGACACGAAGTTTTCTAACATGTCCATAATTTGGACTTTTTTTGTCCCAAAAAAACGTTGGCGATTGATCCGCAACTCATGGAATGCCGTCGCCAAGAAAGGGAATAGTTTGCTTGTCAAAAAGTTTACAATCGTTTTGAACAACGCCCGTTCTCAGCTATTCATATACAGTTAGGTATTCCAGATATATGTGTGAGGAATTAAGTTTGAGATTACTTTTAGTGGTGAATAAGTGATTATTCATTTTAGATTATTCATTATTTCATTTGGTGGAATAGTGTTTCAGGTTCATTTTTATTTATTTTATTTCTAATTTACTGTTCGAACGGACGAGAGCAGTCAGATCGAGAATTAATTCTTGAGAGCCTTCTAGAACTGTATAATGCAGCTTTCTGTTTGAAAACCTGCCATTGTTGCTAGCGTGTTGAAGTAAAACCTGAAATACAAATATAGCGCCTTATTTATTCCGGCAAAATACTCCCGGATGTTTCTTAGTATATGAAATCGGTGTATAAGGAAGAATAAACTATGTGTAAATGATATATATATATCGTACATATGTAGGCTGGGCGTAGATGGGCTCAGGAATGCTAAAAATCGATAGTTCCAGCTGGTGTAAGTTACTGTATTTCGCATTATGTCATAATTTTGAAGCCGGCGTAATATGAATCGGCTTTCTTCAATTTTAACTATTTTATTGTATAAAACGAATACGAATGAAACTGTACCGTGCTGTGGTATTTTACTGAATGCTAAAACTAAGCTGTTTGGAACGCTTAGCGTTATGATTGATCTCCCGAACATGTAGCAGCATGCATGATATTTCTCGGTAATACGCTTTCGTGTAAGTTCCATGGTACGAATAGGAAAATAAGAATGTCATCCTGTACCATTCCAAGAAGTTGGTTAGGTCGCATATCGCAGCGACGGATCTTTAAATTTGAGCTTTCAAGTTTATTTTAATCAATTTTCTTGAAATGGTTGTTGCGCTAATTATTGTAATTTGCATACTCAATTTTATTGCAATCAGAATTTTAAAGATTGATTGGTGGTTGCAGAATTGCTTTCCATAAATCTCTGTCTTTTTCTGAACATAAAACATTGAAGATTAGACAGCAGAATTTCCGAAATCCGGATACTAGAATGGCATTTTTTATTGAAGTGGTCAGTCATTAATTTAGAGAAAATTTAAGAAAGTTACATAAAATCACTAATTTATGCTCTTTGCCCCTTCGCAGTTTTTTACATAATTGTTTTAAACAGCGCTACGATGCAGTCGATATTTTTCTGCTCACTTTTCACGATCTCTTCCTTGCTATTGGATGTTGGTTTGGCTTCGGTGCAATACGAGTGGAAATACGTAAGTATTTTTTGCAGTTGAAAATAACTACCATGCTACTCTAATGTTGTACAATACTATCTCAATTTGAACTTTAATCCGGTCGCCACTTAAAATCTTATATATACCGGTAGTTGTTGTTTGCATATAGCTATAGTAAGTTGGATCATCACAGATCTAAATCAAACACAAATAGCCACAGCTTCGTTGTATTTCTCTATTCCCGCATTTGGAATGAATTTCTAAATATTCGTTTACCATTTTTCTTCAGTCACATAAATTGTGCTATTCTGATCACGTGACATATGTAGGAAAAGGTGGATCTTATGTCATGTCGAGTCGCGAGTCTTTTAGGTAGTAGTATCAAGTCTCAGGCAAGGTTTCAAAACATCCAGCTCGAGACACAATACATTAGTTGCTTAAACTTTATAAATCGGACTCGATATTGACGCAAGTGTATGCTGTAGACTGTTTATAGTCCTTCCACAGCAAGTGCCTTTCTAATGAAAATGTTACGAAGTGTTCATTATTTTCATATATTTAATCCTAAAACAATGTGTTCAGTCTAGAAAAACCGGTCTATACGAGATATCATTCTGGCGCGACGATTTCAACACAAGCGATCGCTATATCGCAATAGCCTTCACGCGGAAGCCGATAATGCAAAATGGCGATGCTTATTACTGCACGAGGGACGGCCTAGGGAGTGCGGCGATACACATGCGATACGAGCCACCGACAGAAGTGCCCATTACAGTAATAGAACCCTACGATTTCTATTCACGTACCATCCATTAACATGAGAATATTCTTAGTAACTTGCTTTATATTCTTGTTAGGAAAACTCCCCAATTAAGCTGCGCTCCTGGTCCATAGTTAACAACAGATTGCAATGTACATTCACAAGACCAAATGTAATAACAAAGGAGATAAGTAATGGCAAAAACTATAACTTTGATTTTCAAAAGGATCGCTACTTCGTTTTGACTGCCTCCGGGCCGACGACAACACGTAAAGTTGAAATAGAGTACCTTTGTAATACAATAGAAATATTGTAGATATAATACTGTTTTATGTATCAGGAGGAAAGATGCATTATCATGACTTCAGGGAAGCACCCGCTAGAGCGACAAATTTTGCAACAAAAGTAGATGCATCCGGCACCAGTGCTTCTTATGATGATAGGTGACTATTATTCACCACCGTAATCTTGTGCGCCAGTAAAATGGCTTATTTAATCAACAGATTTTAATCTTAGTGACAATATGTAATTTCTTCCCGATTATTTCAACTAATTTTACGTGTGACGTTTTTCAGAAAATTCGATTTCGATTCGGTAAACAGAAAAGAATGTGGCTACACGAAGGATTGTCTCGAGTTCCAGTTCAATTGCACGACAGATTCACCTGACTGTATGCTATTTACATACAGGAGGGTATATGCACATTTTTGTTGTTTGCATAGTTACAATAATTCAAGAGCCTGTCAGATATATTATTGAATTTTTCGGTTTTAGGAAGGCGACTCGTTCATCATGGAACTCAGTGGGCAAGTCGGGTACGGAAAGGGATATATGGCGGTTGCTTTCGCAACAAGCAGCAAAATGGCGGATGCGGATTTATATTACTGCACGGGGGACGAACTGCGATCTGGCGTTATTCGTAAACAGCACGAACAACCAGTTGATTTGTCGTACAAGGTGATAATAAAATCAGAACTTCCTGCACGATTATTCATAAGGCCGAAATTTACGGCTCAAGCCTTCAATTTTTATATTCTCTCGGCGGTAAATCTACCTCCGTTCAATAATTCCGTGAAATTAGTTCCACCCTGTTGGTGCAGATATAGTACACCCGGTTATTATGATCACATGATATGTAAACATTAGGGTATTGTTATCAATGTCAATCGGTCCCGAAAACATATTTATATCATATTCACTGTCCCGCTGCAATTCCAATAAGCGGCGTCCACTGTATACGAAATTTCGGTCTTGGTTATATACCGAGTTTTTACTCGGAATCAGAACGATAGAATATTCTACATACGGTAATAATGGTTATTGATAACTCTCGTAGGATATCCCAGGATTCACAGTCAACATTGTAGCTACAGTGAACGGAGTCGGGCAATGCGTATTCACTAGGCCTGCAAAAGTTTCCAAAGTAATTTCGAACGACGAGGAACACGAGTTTGATTTAATAAAAAACGACTACTTCGTTTTGTTGGCAATGGGGACCATGGCAGGTATGAAACATAGTTTTAATACCAACCTTGACAACAACTATATGACCTATTTTTATATGCATTGTACAGAGACTATGAAATTTGTATTAATTTTCATGAACTAAGAGAGTCGTTTCTCGGTGATGTGATAAAGGTTCTGTAGCTATGACAATATTTAGGATGATGTATATATTTAGATGGAAAGCCTCAGTACCATAAAAGAGATCGCGTACATACAGAAGGAAAATTCAAGCTTTACAGGTACGGATGATCAACATTCTAGCATCCTTTTCATTGAAAAACAACAACGAATAAACCAATTAACCGAAATAAATGTGCTGCATAAAAGGATCGAACCAGCTGCGTCTGCTAACGAACATCCAGTCATTGACACCTCAACATGTGGCGAGACAAAGCAGTGCGTTCGTTCGCCAAATGATTGTAGTACAAGCGATGCGGAATGCTCTTTTTTTTCGTGGAAAGAGGTGATGCCAACCATGAAGTGATTCCAATAATCATGCTTTCGATGAGAAAAAAAACTACATTTTCTAACTGTCTAAAACGCTGACAATAACCCTCTCGGGGACAATTGCCTACTAGCTAATTCAGTCAAGTTTATTTGGGGCCCCTTATTAACCGGTTACATGGCGAGAAACTGTACCGATGTGTAATTTCAATATCAATCTATTATCTACCTGTTTAAAAGGAGTTTTTCAACATTGAATTGCGAGTTGTTGCATGATCATGCAATAAACTTCCGATTCACTTTCTTTTCAACGTAGGAAAATGACATGTATACAATGGAACTCAGCGGAGGTATCGGCTTTACCGAGTACGTTGCAGTTGCCTTAGCTTCTGAACCATATATGCAGGATGCAGATTTGTATTTTTGTGACGGGGAGGTTCTCGGCACGGGAGAAATCCGTAAGCGTCACATGGCACCACTGGTTGATTTCGTTACGGTAACATTTTAGTGCACTGTGACTGAGTTAATTCAAGTGTTGACATCATACCACAATTGTTATACATCTTTAGAACATTACTGGTTTAACTTTAAAAAATGCAGCGAGAGTGAATGGAGTTGGACAATGTACTTTCACAAGACCAGCGTCAGTCACAAGACAGATCTCCGGTGGAGAAATTAAACAATTTAATTTGACTTCCTCGGAATACCATGTTCTCTTGGCTCGTGGGCCTTCCTTTCGTGAGTATACATGCTATGCGTATTAGTTTCTGTAAGTTCGTTGATAAATGGTGATGATATGAACTTTTATTATTCGTACAATACAGGTGGCGTAATTGGTTTTCACGGTCACAATCATTACGTTTCGAAGGAAGCAAAGAATTTCGAAAACAAATCTAAAACTTTGAAAAGGTAAAAAGTAGTAATTGGCACGAATATATATAATCTATTGCTTCAATCTACACTATTTCTTTGTTTGCAGATCTTTCTTTGTTCTTCTACTGTCAGTCTCGGCATCAGTTATCATCTTAATTCTGTAAGAAGGGGTCATTCCTGTGTAACTCTATTTCATCTCTGCAAAGATATGCGCTGAACAGCGAAACAAGGAAAATTGTAAAAAATATAGTAGGGTTACCAGATTGGAGTGCCAAACGACTATTGTTTCTGTCACAAAGTGATCTGCTTTCTGCCGCCAACAAATCCCAGTAAGCGCCAAATTTCAGGAATCTGACAACAAATCCGCACTCTTTAACATTCTATGGAAATTTTCGCATAAACAGCGTCACATTTTTTTATTACTACGACTCCGTGTAGCCTAGAATTTTCAGTAATAAGTATTATTTTTCTCGTTTTTCGTCAATCATCCTTTTGCATTAACAAATTAAACATAGTCATATCTACTATATCGAAAGTGTTTATTTAGTATTCCAGGCTTCAGTTCAAGCTGAGAATTGTTTATTAGCACCTAGCAAAAAAGTAGGGATGGCAAGCTTACTGAGCGAGTCTTCTAAGACTGAACAGAATCTTAACACGCTGTGATTTTCCCACAGTCAATGCGGACAGTAGTATATCAGGGTTGAGTGATAAGAAATATTTTCGAATTTGATATCGACACATTCCACTTGAGTCTTTTGCAGTATTCATTTTACCCATTCCCCCATTTCATTTTACCCCAAAAACTTCTTTCAGAACTATATAACTAGAACCATAGATAATATATATACATTATCTATAATATATATACATTATCTGTACTACAACACATATTATTCGATTGTATGGAAGGAAAGAGGATTGCGAAACATTATGCACTAGCAATAAAACATGGAACCACGTCTTTATATGACGTCACTTACAAATGAAATCCGAAACTTACCGAGGAATAGAGCGAATGAATATGATAAATTGCGTCTTGTTGCAGAAACTGAATCATTGGTGAAGGCGGTTCGTTACAATTGAATGAATGCAATGAGAAATTACGAGAAATGACTTTGAAAACTGATTAAATCACATTTTTCACTATATCATATCGATAAAAACTGACGTGGAGCATTATATTCAGTTTTTAAGCATGTGATGAGATTGTCTAGCTGTATCAATGCCTTCTCTATAGCGTTTGCTATACGTAAAAATTACGCTAGCTAGTAAATAAATGACGAGCGCTTGTATCGTAATTCGTGTGTGAAAGTGCGTTAAATACCGCCTGTATCCTATAGTATTGTTGTTATATGGTGGTTTCTAGTAATTAGCTAGTCAAATTCTATATTCATATTATGAGGAAATGTATAATGCAAAATTGAAGCTGGTAAGTTAGTGCTGTTTTTATATAAGGAAGGCATGATTATACGTTCAATTCAACCAATTTCGACAGATCAGATTCAGAATTCAGAATCCGATGTTCAAAGTTTGTTTGTAGTAATGACACTAGCCTAACACTACATCAGTCCCTTGATAATTGTGAACCAAATTATACAAAAAAATTATTTCCCAGTCATGCTAGGTTGTATGTGAGCTGTATGCGTGATTCTGCATGAAGATTGTGAACCATCGTCTGGGTACAGAAACTGTGTGTTCTCAGGATCCCTGGGTTGAGACAAGTTTACTGTGGCTTCTTTCATCAGTTATGTTATTCAGTAACATCTAGCGGACCTGTGAAGAAAAGTTCTAATGTTTGTTGGTGTTCATACTTGCAGAGATAAAGTACATACATTAAGCTACCCTCTTTGTTGGTGTCAACACTTTCAGTGCCATCATGTATGGCAAGACTAAAGGAAACAATGTCCCTTCAGATGCACAAGCAAGGGAAAGGTGAAGCTATTTTCTGACTTATGAAATTTTTCTTTTTTAAATAAGACATAGTGTAGTGTCTACCAAGAAAAATTAATGTTTATTTCGAAGTGAATATTCCAGCCCTTATTTTTTTAAATTAAACTTTTTAAATTTTCTTTTCAGGCTCGCATTGTACGTTTATGAATATTTACTGCACGTAGGTGCACAGAAGGCAGCACAGACATTCCTTTCCGAGGTAAGCCTGTTGTAAGTTCACGGTGGACTGTACATATGTTTAGCTGTATATTTCATAGTGTAGTGTTTTTTTAGCAATTTTTTGTAGGGCATATTGTTTATGTAGTAAATTGCTTTT
This sequence comes from Halocynthia roretzi, assembly GCA_013436055.1. Classification (NCBI taxonomy): domain Eukaryota; kingdom Metazoa; phylum Chordata; class Ascidiacea; order Stolidobranchia; family Pyuridae; genus Halocynthia; species Halocynthia roretzi. Next base: position 38,214 of record QRAM01000145.1, on the reverse strand, counting down.
ATGGCTATCATTATTGTTCAAAAAAAATGATTTTATATTTTCGAACAGATTCGATGGGAGAAAAGCATCACATTGGGTGACCCTCCGGGCTTTCTTCATTCGTGGTGGTGGTGAGTTTTTCAAATGTTCCTTTACTAACTAGTCAGCTGTATGTGTAACACCCCGACAACCAAACCATGCCAGCGTGGTCTGTCGTTAATTTGCAGTGACCGTTTCTTGATCCAATTTGTGAAGTAATTACAATTGCCCTGGGCTATGTTGACGAAGTATTGGAGACGTATGTCATTCCTCTTTGATATGATTTTTTATTGGAACCAATGCACTTTCACATTTTTCAAACTGACGGATGTATGACAGTGAATTTAAGAGATACCATTAAACTTTGAATACACAGTTTGTACAATATAGTTCAAATCTAACTAATCAATTAAGTATAAGAAAAAACATTCTAAAAAGAAACCTCATTGTAGCCCACATAATAATGATCTTGATTAATTATTTCAGTTGGGTTATATCAGCATTGTTCAATGGCATTTTGTGATTGTGTTTCAACCATGCGCGTACACTGGTGTGTGCTTACTTCTCTCGTAGTTGTAGCAGTTGTATGTTCCTTACTTGCGAAGAGTCCATCTATTGTTCGCCAGTAGCGAAAATTGCAGAAAGCTATCGTAATATCTATCTTGCGATAAAACCAACTTATTTATTTTTCTGTGAATAGTGCAATAACACCTTGAATTAAATGCTCTACTATTATTAAACTAGCTGGTACATAGTGATAGAATTTGAGCAGAATGCAGTAGCTTTGTAATTTTGTTCATCAAAATTCCCTGCATACGGATAATAAATATGGGATATTCACATAAATATGCTTTTGTTTACTCTAGTTTTATGCTCTAGTAATTGTCCACATAAACCAAGGCTATAGGTAAAATTATATTTGTTCTTGTGATTCTACTAGTTGTAAGCCAGAGTAATTTAGATGTGCTGAAATTATTCTCAGTCCATAAATGATCATCTGCTCTCAGACAGACGGCTATGATGGAACATAGTAACTCATTAGTGATTTTTCTGTAGCGTGTTGTAATGCCATTGTAGTAGTTAGGTATAGCGTGCCATGTCGTCACAATAACAGGGTTTGAAAGTAATACTGTATAGTGGTATATTGATTCCCCTGGCTATAAGGGTAACTGCAAAAACAGGCAAAGAAGAAAATTCAGAATCGTTATTCAGGTGAAGGTTATAACAAGCTAGGATTTATGGGTCAAGGTGATGAAAGTATTTGGAGAAAAATATTTCTAAAATATATTAATTGTGATAAAATTACTACTCCGGGTTTGGGTCGTGATTAAATTGTAACTTTCGGTTACGATATTGCCACTGCTTTGTGTTTTTTAATTGTTAATCAACGTAGTGGAATTCTGTGGTCGTATTTCGACAAGGCATGAAGGTTTCCATTTGGAAATTCTTCATTTCGAAGGTTGCTTTCTACTTTTGCGAAGCGATGGCAAGGTGAGCAGCGGACCGCATTCACCTCAGCGTTATTTTAAATGTCAGCAAAGCTTCTTTCTTTTATGCTCCCTCTCGCTGGTTGTATTTGCGTCCGCTTCTTTCTGCCTGCGAATTTCTTTGAACACTTCGCTGAACTCGACTCCTTTTTCCTATACGAGATAGCATTCTTTTATATTTTGATGAACCGACGAGTTGCCAAATCAATACACGTAACCCGCGACCATTACGTTTTGTTGATCAGTTATTTATTTGCTTCGCGCCGATGCCTTGTTTGGATGTACTACGCCTATGCGATTGCAGCGGGTTAACATCTACTTTCTCTCTCACTCCGATAGCTTCGTTCGACGGCGATGGTACGGTTTTACTGGTAAAAGCCACCGGTTTTCTTCTTTCGCTCCCTGTGACGTTTCCAACTCATCCAGAAAATATCCATGTATTCATTATTGCAATTCTAAAAATTACATCACTTCATCCATCTAGTACATTGATGTCTATAGTCGACTGCGGATGGTTGTGTAATGTGTTATTGGTTATAAGAAGGTTTTGCTCCATTCTGTAAATAAAATGCCTGGTTGCTATTTAAATGTAAACCTTCTACATGTGAGATGGCTTTTTGAATATAAACCCTCTTCTTCATGTGACATTGAAGCATGTTTAGTCACTTCTTATAAAGACTCCTATTCTATATGTTGTGCGCCAATATCAATTTTTTCTGGCAGAATTGATTCAATCATTGACACACAGTAGGTTCATATCTCAGTGTAGTATTTGTCCAGCAAACATCCACTTGTTTGCCTGACTGCCTCCATATTCTCGCCTTTTTTATACTAAACTCGGTTATCGGGTATGACATGTCTTCAATATATTGCAATTACAGTATTGGGATACAAGAAAAGGAATTGACTCAAACCTATAATACAACACCCAGCTAGAGACTTGATTTGTCATCTTACTGTTGTTTTCATTTTATTCTCAGTGTTTTCTGGGACCTTTATTGCGCTGCCCCAGAGAGGAGAGATACGTGTGAGCACAGTTCTGAAGCAAAAGCCTTTCATGATTATGTAAGTCATTTCTTCATTGAGTAATCGTACATACAGTTTACCAGAAATATCACAGTATGTTAAATTGTGTATTGCACCATTTCAAACAAAAGGCCAACATAGATAGACATTAGAATTTTTTAAATCTACAATTATCATTATTTTGAATTATCACCGTTTGAAAACCTATATTAGACCAGGTTGTCTGTTTGGTCTTAACAGACTTTAATGGTTTGAATGATATCTGTCGACCCAAAATTCTAATGGTTCTTGAACCCAGGATTATAAGCATTTTGCAAATATGATTTATAAGGTAGCCATTCCAATTACCAAACATTGTTGGACCATTGAAGCCACACCCTTTTCTAAATTTAACATTCTGAGCTATTAGCCTTATAATGTGCATGCGCCTTACATGAATTCGCAAAACACTGCCGATGACCATGGCATCAACGGGCATGTTTTTACATACTCTGCTCTAATACAGCAGTCGTATTTGGTATCAAAATCTCTCCTGCTTTGCGAAACGTTGCCAATGAAAATAAGGACGATAATTTACTCATTTCTTTGCTGCAAGTTCTACTGCATGTGTATGATCTTTACTCGCACGCTCCTGCTCACATCAGTCTCATTTTCGTGTTTACCTTTAATACGTATTATAAAAATGCGCTTATAGTGTATTAAATACATTGCATAAGTATTTAAAAGAAATAATGTTTGGTGAAAAGTCACTGATATTTTTCTAATATGCAGTTTGAATAGACACCCATTTTTTGGCTTTTAGTTCCTTATAACTTTATGAATGGTAGTTTTAATAGATACCATTATGAAAGCATATATATCCTTCAGAAGTGTAATGCGTTATAAAATGCTTTGCAGAGTGCTGCAACCGCCCCCTCGCCCCACAACCCAATGCAGCCTGACGGAATGAGTAATCCCGGAATGCCTCCAAATTATTTTCCAGTGAGTATATGTCCTCAAGATGTTGCTTCTCTGAAGTACATGACAGTAACATGTAGACACTCTTGTTGCGGTTAAGCATGATGTGACTAGCTTCAAGCATACTATATACAGCTACAGTTTTAATCAGCTTAATGTATATATTGTATAATACTTCCATATTGAAAATCCGTACCTAGAGAATACTTGCAAAGTATCACCAACTTCGCTTGTGTTTTCCAATGACAATCTTTCATGGGACTATTTAGCAATTTTTTGCAACAAAATTTCTTTCGACAAATTCTCTTATCGAAATAAAAACAAGAACTGGTAGATGCCTTGTAATTCAAATTTAATCTGTCCATTGTTGGAAGTCCAAATAAATTTTCCCCATTAGGTAGTATAATACTTGAACTGATTTCATGGTCCTGGTAAAATCCCTATCAAAATACTTAGTATTAAACTTCAAAGTTAAGATTGTTCGTACAAAACACCAATGTATTAATGGAATTGGCAATCTTGTAATTCTAATATGTTTTTGGTGTATGTGTTTTTTTTTGATATGTGGTGTGAAAATACCTTGCTTACAGGAATTTCCTATGCAGAATATATTTTGCTACCATTAAACCTGGTACTTTCCATTCACAGCCCGGTTCTGCTGCATCACCTTCGCCACATCATAACCCAAGCAACCCAATGATCAGACAGGTAAAAAGTAGTAGTATTAAGAGTAAAACTATGTGAAATTGTCTGCTATGGAAGAATTGATAAAACAAAAAATAGTTCAGTTCAAATTTTAAAAGTTCCTCACTAGTTTTACCAGAACTGAATATAAAAAATCAAGCTTTGTAAAGGAACTGGCATTTTGAATTCAAAATTGGTAGTGGTTGAGGGGATTCAGTTTGCCATGTGTGCAACATTCTACTCCATTAAAAGCCAATACATATTGTGACGATTAAGAAAGCCAAATAATCTAAGATCAGCCTGCTACTGTTTTTATTCACTTTCTACCGTACAGACATTAGACATTCTGTATACCTTCTGTATTCAGTTTCTTCAATGGATTTTCATCCCTCATACATCTAGCTGTTTGACCTTTATACACTTGCTTAGACTTTTGAATCTTGAGACTGCGCTAGTCGGTGTTTCGTCTTCTTCAGCTTGATGTATTCCATGCTGTGAATATCAGAAATTATTTTTTTATGTAATGATTACAGTGGATCCTCATACTACGAGCGGCTTATAAGACGAGAAACTCGCTATACGAGCCGCCATTTGTGAATATTTTTGTTTCGTACAACGAGTAAAGATTCACAGTATGAGCGATCGTCATGCACAATGGCAAAGTAAAGGGAGTCAATTAATAGCGTTTCTAGCTGACTCATCGATTTGTATTGAAAGAGAGATAAGAAAGAAAGGACACATGCTCAATTTACTGCGCTCTACTCACCAAGCGCAGTCTGCATGCGCTTGATTCACGTGTTTATTTTGTAGCGGTAACGTCACGAGCGTTTTGTGCTAGTGAATATTTCGTGTTTCGTGCATATTTTGGATTGATTTTGTGTTAAACATTGGTCCAAAAAAAGTAAGTACTAAAGATAGTAGTGGTAAGAAAAAAAGCTTATTACAATAGAAGTGAAGAGTGCAATAATAGAAAAACATAAGAAAGGAGTGCGTGTTGCAATACAACCGAACAACGTCGATGATCTGCACGATCATTTCTTGTATAATCTCTTATGTTTTCATTACATGTACACATATGTATTGTTATTTTAATTTTAACTGTACGTTTCTGTTCAAAAATACTTTAAAAAAGGCATTTTGCGTGGTTTTTGGAGCCTGGGGGGGGGGGGGGAGTTTTCCATTAATTTCAATGGAAAAACGTGTTTTGTAATACGAGTGAATCGTTATACGAGCGCGGTCGTGGAACGAATTAAACTCGTAGTATGAGGATCCACTGTAATCAATTGTTAATTACATAATAGTATATATAATGAATAAGTCGTATGGTAAATGTATATTAGCTGTTGAAGAAATTTGTCTTATAATGTCTTAGAAACAGTCTTATGGAAGTTTGATGAGCCCAACTTTCTCCCCCTTCTCTCTATCTTTCCATGGATTTCTACACAGAGAGATTTATATTTTCTCCCGCTCTGATCCATTTTTTTACATCCAGGTTAAAGATTTTTCTTAGTTCCTGATTAGCCTTGCATTGAAAGCAGGAATTACCTTTTGAGTTTTACCTAAAGATAAAACTGATCTCTAGATGGCAGTATTCAGCTAGTTTGATACTATGGTATGGCCTACCTTTCTGATATCACCAGAGACAGTGAGCTCATGTAACTATTTTTATTACTTATTACTGTGTTTTAAAAAATGTTGAAATGTGATTTTGTTCCCGGGTGAGTGGTGAACTAACAAGTGATTGTGCCATGGGTGGCTGATGACTCTACATCTTAAGATATTGTGTTTGAATGTTGTCATTATACTTGTCTGGAGATCTGAACAATTCGTATATTGACACAGTCTATGTGAAGAGTAAATGTGGGTCAAGGAGAGGACATGGGTTTTGAAATGAATTTGTTGATGATCCTACTGAACTAATGTTTCGTAAAACAAACACTTTCATAGAACCAAGGTTGCATAACATTTCGACCATTGCCTTTTTCAGCTACGTGTTATTAAATATCATTATAACGAGTCCCCATGTGTGCGCTGATGGACAGGAATGTAATTAAGTTTATTGCCAACATTAATATATTATGATGACGAGAAATTAGGAAAGTTTGCAAAAAATCTGACATGTCTTGAATTCTTGAGGTTAAATTTATTGACATGTAACTGGACACTTTTTCTCAATCTTTTAACACAAGTCAGTCAAATATTCTAGGTAATTTCCTGTATTACCAATGTATCGCAACTAATGAGTGAATAGAACTGTACAGTATTCTCAAGCAACATGAGTGAAAAGTAGATTAGGCATCAACAACGTTTTGGTTTGCCTTAGCATCCAACATCGAGGTCACCAAGGTATTATGAAAATAAACATGACTGCAGAACTACAACAGTCTAATGTAGGTTCTGGTGTTTGTTTTATTATGGTGGTTGCATTGTTTGGAGCCAGAATTCTGAGCTGATGTCTTTGAATAATAATATGGATATCATCATCTTGAAAGGAATTTCTTCACAAGTCTCGGTGGTTGTTTGCAGGGATGAATTTGGTTCACGTAACCCCATTCAGCGGTACTTGTAATTTTGATGGTGTAGAATGAAGGTTAAAAAGTTTATCCCAGGAAGGTGTTATTTTAACAGTCAACCTTTTTTGTCCCAGTGTTTGCTAACAACTTTTGCCTAATTCGTATATATCAGCTGTTTTCAATTCCAGGTTTCGCACATCTCTACAAATTCTGTTTTGTACCTGCGACCTTATGTCACTTTTTCATAATCTATCTTTTAATCCGTCACACTACGACTATCAAGATCATTATTTCGTTCTTACCTTTTTAGGTATGCCAAAACACACCATCAGTTCTTGTTGTTTACCTTTTTGCTCCAAGCTAGTAGTTTCCAGAAAAGCATGTCACGTCATGTACCTGTGATGTGAGATTTTTTTTGTTTATTTTTGAAATGCACAACAACACCTACCATAAAAGACAGTTTTGGTTTCTGACAAGATCTTGGTATCGATTTCAAATAGGTATTAAAATCTCAAGGATTTATTCATCAAACTTGAACAGGTCTTGCATATTATTGTAGTGATGAAACAAAGGCTAGTATTGTAGTAAGATGTTTTCTGGGAAAGCATGGTTGCGCGTCACTCGCTTTTAAATTGTGTAAATGTTACAGGGAATTAGTGAAGAGTTTCATGGAATCCCTGTGAAATTCAATGATTTCATGATGTCCTTGTTTTGGTCAAGGACTCGGTTGATTCTGTTGTACAAATTTCCTTCTAGTTAGAACAATTCTTAGGTTTCCATTCTTGGTTTCAGATTAATCTACACTATGTCTTCAGGAACTTCAGTTTTTGGTTTTTATATTCTACTGACAATTGAATTCTATAATACTCCTGTGATAACATTATTACAGATATAAAACCTTAAGTAAAAAAAATGAGCTGGTCCATTTATGTTTTTAGCTTGGTAAGCCAGTCGTATTGCATTTCCTTATTCTGTCCTCCTCGTCATCCCAGCAATTCTTACTATACTGATATATTATATATTTGATCCGGGGCTATCTCAATCTCATTATCCTACTTAGATAAATCCAATAAGTGCAGTAACTGATATGCGGGGTGTGATAAATAACCAAAAACCTTTCAGACAGTATTTAATAAGGCTAATCATTGTTGAAGTCCCTCTCGTTCTAACCCTTATTACCTTACGTATGTATTTGTAAATACAGCATTAAGAGCTGTCACAAAAGTAAACTGAACACTCCCACTATCTTGGGTGGTCCCTGAGAAATCTCTGCAATCATTTCAACTCCATCCTTCCTGACGCTTTGTTTGGATAGCCTAATTCCCTCTGAATTAATACCTTACCCCTGGACCAAAAGGATTTATTTTTCCGCAATGCTGTAAATTAGGAACTCTGTGTTATCAACCGGATGCATCAACACCTTATAAGATAAGGCTTTGAAATGGCTAATTTCTGTAATGGTAGCAGTCCACTTAATTTTATACGAGGAGCTCGAGTTTGGAGATAAGGTTGGATCATTTTGGTTGGCCATTTCATTTCCTTTTATGTGATTAATTTGTCTTACTTGCCATCCTCAGTTCACTTAGTTGTGACAGGTGTGACACTGCAAAAGGTTTTTCACTTCATTGCAAAGTAGTACATTTATTTGAAGGATTTATTAGGACCGATTTCATAACCCAAAATTGACTCCATTAATTAGATCATTTAATGAAGAGAAAAGATAAATGTTATAGAACTCGAGCACTATGTAGTTAAACGCTATGACACTTTCCTACAGATTCCATGCACATTTCCAGAGTTCTAGTGTAGTGTATGATTTGGTCAGCCATATTTGTGGACAAACATACACACAGAAATACATGAATTTCTCTTTATTTACAACATTAGGAACTTAGCAAACTTGAGGACTGTGAGCAGAGTTTGCAAATATTATTATTGCCAATGCGTCAGGTAATCACATTTCCATTAAGCCAGTACTCAATCCTTTCTGTCAAAGCAATGTCTTAATTATTTCTATTGAAAAGCATTTCCAATTATTCTGTTATAGGTTTATTGATTATACGTCTGTTAAATCAAATTTGGCTTTGAGATATTTCTAAATTACTTGAAAACAATGAAGAGGTGGCAACAAAAATGTTGTATCTGATGCACTATGTTCATATTCCCCAAACCCCCCATTTAAACCACCCATCTTTGTAAATTTATCACTATCTGTACTTAGGATCATTGGCCATTCGATATCCCTCTTCGAAGATCCCCTCATTAGTCTGTATACGCATAATAATCCTGAACCATCTTCATCATGCACATCCGCAGCACTAAGTACATTCTTTATTAAACAGTCTCCTTCACGATCTGTCATCCGTAATATATTCATATCTCGTCAAAATCCCCTTGGGGATAGTGAACCAACTTTCATATAAATTTTTACCTAATTGATCGCTATTTCGAAAGTCTGTTTGACATCGAATTACGCATCTGAAAGGGATTTCAGACATTTCCTCTGAGGAATTCCAGACATCACCGATTAGCATAATATTTTTACACATATACTTTCAGATCAGTTTCTTTTGGTTTTTGTTGTTGTTGCTTTCTTTTATTGTTGCTTAAACCATCAAAACATGCTGGTTGACATTGCTGTGCTGTTTTTGTCATAAAGATTTTCCTGTTTATATAGCATGTCAAACCTTACTCCTGTTAATGATGATCTTTGCCTGTTCAATGGACTAGCAATCTTCCCGACTTTTCTTTTACTGCATCTCCCTGCGGTTTCTCTAAGTTATCCATACACAACTATATTTTGCTGTTTCATATATATCATCTGCTGCAGCTGCAAATCTTTAAGCCTTAGTTGGTGTAGGATGTGATTTTGTAGGCTCATTTGGATTCCAGTACTGTGCTTATTGACTAAACTACCCTTATCTGATTTTGTGAGACAGGATCATTAGTAGCTGGAAAGTGTCATTACCATTATCAAAATCATTTAAAAGTTGTAGGCTATAAAGCGTGCAAATGCGATCTTGGATATTTGTGTTTTATTATGACATTAAGTAAATACTTATCACTTTTTAATTACCTTACCTCTGTTTACAGTCGTTCATGCCAGCAAGGTACCCTCCTGGTCCTAGAGTAGCGATGCAGGTGAGGCAATCTTCTGATAATATTCTGAAAAAATGAAAAAATGAAAAAATGAAAAAATTGATTGCTACATCTTTGACAATTTTTAGAAAGGCCTTTTCCATTTCCAATAATGTCATGTATTATTTTCACCACAGGGACCTGGGCCACAGTCACTAATGCAAGGAATGGATAGATCTGGTAAGTTATTTTTTTTAATATTTTGAACTATATTCACTTGATTGAACTACTTTTACTTCATTTTAAAATATGTTGTAGCAACACTAAGAAATCTACTAATACAGGAGATATTACATAGTTTTATTATTATTTTATTACATAGTTTATAGCATTTTTTACCACGAATTAGAATTAGGTACAGATATAGAATTGGAGTGCTGTAGCTAAAAGTTATAAATGAGGATTTACTGTAGTCTGGTAATATCATTTGTAGTTTCAATAGTTTTACCAAGTAATAACAATTGCCGTATATTTACCCAAACATTTTGATGAAATCACTGTAAATCCACAAACATTTTCTCAGGTTAAGAAAACTCTTGGAAATTGTTCCTCATTAAATAAAGTAAATTTGTTTTCTTTTTTGGATGAAAATTCTTCACAGTAACAAAAATTTGTGGAAGGCAGATATTGCAACAAATTATACCAGTAATGCCCTATATACAGTATTACTAGTGTACAAAATGAACAAAAAACATGAGGCGATATTTAACTGCGATATTTTTGTACGGGTGCTTTGATACTGTATAGTTTTATATGATAGGATAAGTAGATTACTTTAAGTTATCTCTGAGCTGAAGACACTATATCTTTCCTTTATTAATTGGTACATATTGCTGTTCCTAGCCATTTCTATCATGTACAGATTTCAACCTAACCGAACTATGAGCCCCCCCCATATTGCCTGGAAATTGGGTCTTTACAACTCGATGTTTACACCTATTTGTATAGTAGTATAAAGACATCGCCGATACCCCAGAAAAAAGATAAGATGAGCGTTCACTTAAACTTGCAGTTTGTTATTTTTCATAAAAACAAAGACTCGCTTCCACAAGGTAACCTAACCACCCTCCCATGCATGAGTTTGGAAATATCAGGTCTAGCAATAGACAGCTGTGTTTGAGTAGTCATTTTACATATATACCGGTACATGTCATCATTTTGGTTATAGAACTGTTAAGTTCAATACTACCATCTCAAAGCCTATAAGCATCGAATAACGCCTTGCTTTGCAACTTTAAAAATAATTAATTTTCGTTTGACGAGACGAGACAACTGTCCGTGATGGATCTTCCAAAACCCTTTAGCGTTTTAATTAATCTGCCTTCAATCCATCCAGTTTATTGAATAGCACCTCTCGACTTTCTTATCTACATGATATCGCTTTTAATGCCGACTGGATTATTAGCCAGGCCCTTCCTAATTCGTTCACTGTGTTCAATATAGGCTATGTGTTGGGAACCTTCGGTAAACACATTTGTGCCAATAACACCGTAGTCCGTTATCGGAACATGCATCTCGTTCCGTATAGCTATATTATCAGATAATTGACCTTCGCAAACACCGTTCAAGTCTTCTATTTGTTGTGTAAATTGACTGAAAGGAATAAGGTTCGAAATATCGAATTAATCTGTAATCTTGAAAACCGCGTTCGCATGGGTTTTGTGGTTTAGGCGACTATACGTCTGGATATATCTGATTTTTCAAACGCATATATTAAAGTAAAATCAGTTGTTGAATTACCGAATTACTACCAAAATGAAACCGAACAAAATCTCAAGATTCCACGAATTATTGGTTTGTGAAGTAACATGGTGTATATAGTGATAGGAATATTTTATTAAAATGAAAACCATCCTATGGAAAATTAGACCACACTCAATTTCCATGCCTTTACTCGCTATATTTACAGTGCAACATCACCATTTTATCATATCACAGACGATGTAATACATCCGCTTAAGATTATTTAAGTTAAGCTGGAGGTTCACTCGAACCGTTATTTTCTTCCTTAGAAACTCATAAAATTCTTTAAACCTGGCGTTACGCCCTTATTCTCCAGATATGTATTTCTATCTTGGTACGTGCCTCTTTCATCGTACTCATAAATCCCTGGTATTTTTATAATATGCACGTTTAACCCAGATCATTCAAAGGCGCGCCGTTACTGCACTTTATTGCTTGCTTATTATCCGACGCCTTTCTCGGGAAATTAACGTTGAGGAATGTTGTTTATTGCCTTGGTTATACCTTTCAACAAGACAGACATAAGATCGGGGAATGGTATTTCGTGGCCCCTTGGCATTTCATCGACTGTCGATAATGATATGCTTAGCTCTCTCTTTACAACGTTGTGTATTGACCTAAACACTGCCCAGAAATGGTATATTCGTGGTCGCTATTCGATCACTATTTATAACTTTTCCTGCGAACATATTACCAATGCGATTCCCAAACCGTCAGCACATTACTTTTATAGAAATTACAAGTTATTACCTGGTTTACGTGCTCATGTATACAGTGGCTCTCGATGACTCAGACTCAGACTCAGACTCAGTGTGAGAATTGGTATTCCTAGGTAAACGTACCAGTAATTCCTAACTATTATAAGCGAATATGATATTCCGTTGCAATTATTTTACTGTACAGTGTATCAGCAGGATTTGAAATTACTGTATCTTCCTTTTTGTTAATTTAATCATTTTTACGGTTTTTAAGAACAGTATGGCTTTATAGTACACACATTAAATTCATCATAATGCATATTTCGGTTCCACTATAACATGTATCTTACCGATATACAGTGCTAGCTTCTTACGAATATTGATAATATCGCCCTCCTGAAGCTGACCCTTGCAAGAATATATAAATCCTGCCATTTAGCAACCATATTTCCGCATTTCATTTTACAGGTATTTTTATGTACTGACTGGCTTTGTCATCATAATGACGTAAATCGGGCGTCGAATAAACATTGTGCCAGGCAAATTTGGTATCAACCATGCTAATTCGAAAGCTGTGTTAATCTAAACCGTGATACTTGAGAAACTATCAGTACACGGTACTGCTATGACTGTTATGTTCCACAGTTTATAGGTAATTTGAATCCTCTTCAAGTAAACCGAGTGCCCATAAGCAGAAAAGGACACCGTTTTTGGCAGTGCCAAGATGAAACCGAATTCTTTTCTTCTTACCGCTTTAATGCGTTCGGTAAACAGCACCTTCTCATCCCACAATAACGTTTCAAATTAGAACAAAATTGAATTGAAATTTAATTAGTATGAATTATGCAAATGTGGGTATTTTTGCTCTTTAAACACTCCTAGCTGACGGTAGAAATTCAAAGCACATATGCAAGGAGGACAATTTCAAATTCAGTCAACAATGGGTTATTAATAATAAGGAATAGATAATATTTGATGGAATTATTTTCAATTTCCGAGTTATCAAAACATTACGAGAATCTAGGCCAATACAGGTAATTTGCTATCGGGTCCGAGGTTTTCTTTACGCCGGCTTAGGCCAAACCTTTGACGGCGTTTCGCATTTGAAAGGAGCCCCCCCGATATTGGTTAACCAGAAGTAGTTAGCTACCTAAATTTTTATCTTTGCAATTGGTTAATGATTGAATTCTATCGATAACACTCAACAAACAGAAATGAGAAAGCTGACGCACCTGACAAGTTTTCCACTGGTACTTGTAATTCATTGGCAGTAAACAACCCAGTGACAGCTGAACAAATGTTTTACTTTTCCCCGCGTTTTCATTTCTATTCTTGTCGCTGTAATCTTCGAATTTGCACTTTGAATCCGAGCAGTCGATATCTATTTCCAAGTCCGCAATTTGCCCTAAGCTAAGAATATTTTACGAATTATCGGTAATGTTTATCGACCGTTACCTGTTTTAGAACATGAGAAATTATCTAATCTTATCGTTATGTGACGGAAACTTTGAATATTTTCCTATAACACGGCGACCTTTCTGACGTTATCGCGCCCGCTCGTCGACCTAAGTGCGTTTGGTAGTCTGTGTCTCTGCTTTCATATTCGCTCGTATTTATGTTATGCAATCATCGTCCAACTACATCACTCTGCTGTACAGCACTGTCGATTTTATGGAATACGGCCTTGTACTTGTAAAAACCTTCTACTAGCATGTTATGAACCACTCCCTTTCAGTAAAAAGGTTATGACCTTAATTCTATCTGGTAACCTCCGTTGACCCGTCGTTTAATACACTTTCTAATCGTGTATGTAGTTTGAGAAAAACATGTAGAAAACATATTGTTCAACATGGTATATATGTAATAGATCGCAATGTGAACAGACAACCCTCCTCTGAGCGATATTTTAATCCGCAAAGAACACACAACAAATTATATAGTGTTTAAAAAGGTATAACGTATTTAGCTTGTCGGGAGGTTGCGTTGATTAATTTACTGCATTCTTCGAATGATGTTAATAGATTACCGCATAGTGGTTATCCATTTACCCCCTCCCTTTCATCTCCCGTAATTGTTGACTCGGAAATAAACAAACCGTGAAAGCTTTTATCTTTTTCTATGTAATATACATTTTGCTATGTTTGTCCATCTTTTTTTGCATCCTTAATCTAGACGTGGTTATTTATAATAACCCGTATTCATGTATCTAATATAAGAATATATAATTACTAACGCAGCGCCTACAAACTTAGCCGTATTAGCCGTATATGATGTATTATTCGGCCGTGCTTAAAATTACGCAATGGAGCATGGAGAGTCTCCGTATCTCACCAGAGACTTGAGCTGACTCTGTATCTAACATGTCCCTCAATACCATTGATATAGCAAATCCTCATATATAGCAAGCGAACAATTACTGTATACTCTAATATATCAACATAGTGACACTTACTGGAATATCTTGGCTTTAAACACCAATAATCCCTTCTCTGTCTGTTAAACCTTCACTGGATAACGTTACGCTCTCTCGTCAGTGCCAAGGCAGGCTTTTAGCTAGGCAGTTGCTCTCACTTGTCTAGAAACATTCGTCATTTCATATCACAGTTGATGTAATTGCCTATTCATGGGACCAGAAGTCAGATAAGACACACCCAGTAAACTTTCTAATCGTCTCGTAACAGCAGATTTACGACATGACTATGTCGTTCGTCTAGCAAACAGTTAACGGGAAATCGTAAGCTTAAATGACCTAGCCGAAGCCATAAATCTCTGTAGTAACATCGCGATTCCGTAAAACTGTAAATATTTTGAAATCTCGAACTATATTTGGTGCCTCAACGTAGCATTTATATAAACACTACGTCTGACGAGAGGAATTAGCTTTTCATCAGGGTTTAGTCTGTTGAATACAACTGATGGTAAAGGCCATACTACACCATTACTAGAAGCCTATCATAAAAACTTAATTAATTTCAACGGACAAGTTAGCATCACTTTACGACGACTATTTGTTAAAGACCTGACGTAAATCGATCGGTATAAGTGTTAACAGCTTTACAATTTGCTGACTTCCTATACTGCTATTGCTATCAGAGTTTACCCAGATGGATTTGTTTTATGACTAGACTCTAGTCTCTGCCTTTTCGGTGTGTTAAAACTTCAACTTTCCCATGTTTAACTTCGCCCTCGTTTTCCCCTTTCTGCCTGTTATTGAAAACCCGATATTCTTTTCTGCCGCGGTTCACGGTTCCTGTTCGCGCGCCTAATTAGCTCCTGACTAAAAGGTGTCATCCGTTTGCAGGCTTGCGTCGGAAACAACACGGCCTAATGTGTTGTCGACCAAGGTCTGACAAGAAGCTTGCTAATCTAATTTAGAGAATATTTACTGTGTATCTGCAGCAGCTGCCAAATTAATACACATAACTGTACTCAATTCGCGACACCTTTGGTAGTTAGGTCGCGTTTGCCCTGACACGCATTGCAGTCGTTTCGACGAAGATTTTTGATTTTGTTTCCGTAATGTAAGTTTCCCTTTTGCGCCCAGCGGAATGGGAATTTTTCGACCGCAATTGGTAACGAATTAGCAGCTCTCGTTGTGGCGCTTAATGGTTTTACTTGTTATCGCCGGAGAAATCGTTTGAAAGACAGCGCTGACGTAACTAAAATACTAACTAGCTGAAAACAGTTAAGATTTAGCTATCTTCAAACATTTACTTTTTCCATAACTTTTTTTGTTTAACCATTAGTAAATCAGCTCTCTACTCTCAATTTCTGTTTCTCTACTACTGCTTTAAACTATCGGGGTAGTTTACGATCAACTTACTTTATCCTGGTGTTAAGCGAAATAATAAGTTTCTTGAGCCCGGATTCTTGGCAAAGACAGTTTTCATGTCAACTACCAATCATCGTCACTCCACTAAAGAACGGCTAATTAAAATGCCTCGCGATCTTATTCAGTCTGACGAAAATTCATCCCTATATAATCCCGTGAGAGAACTGAACTTACTTTCGGTGATGTGAGCTACCTTCTACGAGAAAAAATTCTAATTTCTTTGAAGGGAAAATCGAGATGATGGTGATCTGTTTATACATGATATATTACAGAGCTCTCACAGTTCGTACATGTTTATCTGCTGAAATCCATTACCAGTGATAGAGATCTGAAAATTCATTCATTATATGCCTGAAAATATAATACTTCACACTTATGTCTACTTAACTAGCAAATGTTCATCTCAACCTGATAAAATCAGTGAGGAATCAATTTTACGGTTAATTATTTTTTATAGAATTTTGCCTAAACATTGAGGTGTTATCTTTGATCTGATACCTTTAAAAATCATTTGCTTAAAGTCAGCCAGGTATACAAAACAACTTGCGAAGTTGAAGATACAAGCGACTGATTTCACGCAGTTTACCCTATAAAATTATCTATAGCCACATAGTAATGAGATTCATTCAATCATGGTTATTTCATCTGATAAAATAGATGGTAAGCCTAAACAAAGAGATGAATTGAGATATTCCATGTATGATATTGCATATTATTGTGGTATGGATATTCTATTAATTAATATTTATTAGAATTTGATTCATTCAGTTTTGCTTGAAAAGGAGATTGAATATCATTTATACATTCTTTTCTCCATTTTAGGTCAAATGATGAATGTTCACAGGATGGGCCCACGTGGAATGCCTGGTCCTATGAACCCTGGTTGGAATCCGTCTTCAGAACAGTATCAGGTCGTTGTTTTTTTTTCCATGGTTTCCTCGGTCTAGTTTGTAATCTAATGTGTATCTTAAAATTGAAAAATATTATTAGTTGTTAATGTATCCATTTTTTTCAGCAGTCCATGCCACCCTATCAAATGAGAATCGCAAATAATTCGATGACGGGACCCGGTGGAATGCCTATGTCAATGTAAGAGAGTTTCCAAATCCCTTTTTATAGCTCCAGTTTTATTAAAAATTCAATAGTTCAATATTGTGCACTGTATATTCAACTGTAAATAATATTTTTTATGCCACATGTTTCAGGCCTACAAGACAGTGGCCTAATCCTGGTGGCTCTACGGTGAGTATTTAACCATTTACTATTCTGCTAGTGGTTTTTTATTATTTACTACAACTGTTTGCTCTGTAATATCATATTTCTCTATTCTAGGGTCCTCCTGTAGGCCAGCCAGGGACCCCGATAATGCATGCGAGCCCTCAAGGTAGGAATCTTGGATCATGTATTTCTTATTGCTCTTGTGTACTATTATTTCATGGTGATATCATATTGGTTTAACTATGCATATTACTGGATAATTGTGGTTACTTTTTTTGTGTTTTGATCTTATTTTGAATAATTTTTTTCCTCGCTGCTTGCTCTCTCTGACCCTGTCTCCCAATGACAACTCATCTGCGGTTTTGGGGTCCCCGTCGTTAGGTCAGCCAAGATTGCAGATGCATCCGGGTACACACCCGCACCCTCAGAACTATCATAGTGTCAAAGAAAGAGGTGATTTCTTGCTTCCCCTAAAAAGCATTAACACGCTCTTGTGGAACTAACAGACTGACGATTTGAAAATCTTGATTAACATCACATTTCTGTATTAGTCTGGTTAGCTGGTTAAACAAAGTCAGCCCTGAGGCGGCTTCTTATTCTTCTACTTCTAACAAGATTTTGTACAGAAAAGTCTGGTCTTAAGATTGTTCCCAAACCGTACCTTACACTAGACTTAAATAGAACAGCTTTCAAATATCTAATATTCATCAGATAAATCTCTACATTATCATCATTTTCCCAATAGCTATCCACATTTAAAAACCATCACAATGTTCTGCAGTGAATAACAAACAGCACTTCTTAAGGTCTTCCGATCTCTTTTGATGACCACAATTAATGTCTAAGGTCTTGTTGCATCTCGTTTGCGGGTGGAATGCTTTGCTGTGAATTTCTTCCCGAATTGCCTTCTTGACTGTTCTAAGCTTGCACAGAAGAATAAACCAATCTTTCTGATTGTTCGTTTTTGTTCAAAATTCTGTACCACTTGAATCCCAAGAGAAATTGATGACTATACAACGGTTTTCTGATTTTAGATTCAATGAACCCAGACTACGGACCAATGAGTGGAAAACCGATGGGACACGGACCGGGGCCTATACCTACACAGGTATCATTGTGCTGTTTTGAAGCTTTTAAGCGGTTTATATTATAAACAAAATGTCTTTTTTCAGTTTCCTATGGGATCTGGGCCTGAGGGTGTTCCAACAAGTATACCCATGTCAGTACCTGGTCCGAATCTGCCTGTGATGAATGGACTCAATGGATCAGGACCAGACCCCAACCTTGACGGACTCCCAAAGGCATGTCGTTTAGAAATTAAGTGTTAATAGTATTCCTTTTAATTACTCTCCGCCTTAGGCCGTGACATATCGCACAAAATATAGCAACATCTTTCTACATTCAGGTGTTGAATCTACGTGCTTCATGATTCCTTTCATTGTTGCGGTACATACTACAAACATATTGACTACATATGACAAACTTCCTCTTAGCCTCTAGTCTAGCTAGATAATAAGAACAATAGAATAATAGCGCAGCATTGCAATTGTTGATGCATCAGTTGATTAACACAGTGTGAGTTGGAAATGACTAATTGACCATAAAAAACACCATGAGTATAATATTTTAATTCATGTGTTAACGTATTGGCAGAACTATAGACCTCTATCATAGAAGGATAAACATTAGTTGTCACCTGATCCTTTGTAAATACTACAGAGTAGTAGTGAGCATTTCATTTCTGGTTTGTAAATGTTTAATAATTTTGCAGAGCTCTCCAAACAGCCTCACGCCGATGAACAGTCTAGGAAATCCTGGCGGTGGCGGGTCGATCGGCCCGCCTCACTCCGGTGGTCCCGGTACGAATCCTCACACTCCGCAGGAGGGTGAAAATGACTCATTCAACATACCTTTTGACAATGTGAGTAATAACCCCCCGATGCACCAGCCATATTAGCAGGGTAATCTGTACCTTTCGCGAGTCCCGTTCATCATTTCTGTAACTGTTGGTTTGGTGGCTCCTATTTAAAAACCGGTATGCCCCATAGTGTTGGCAATTAGAATGTAAGAATTGAACCAAATTCGAAAAGTCGGAGCACTCGTTGCGTGACTCGGATGCTTACAGATTGGACGTGGTTGTTTTTGTGATCCATTGACACTTGACCTGGCCAGTGTTGTGTAGCTTACTGTTTAACCAGAAGTTGAATCTCTTATACCCCAGTGAACTTGGGATGTTTTCTATTGGTGTATATAATATCCTTTTCGTGGTTTTTGATCCGCTCTGGGTGGATCACGCGAAGAACAGTAATTCGTGTCAGCAAGGTTTCAGTAATAATTTTGTCTCCGCCCTCTCATATCTTGTTGCACACTTAGTTTATTAGGCGGTGTAACAGGCTTCTAGAGATTGTTGCTTTTACTCCTGTCGATTTAATAATTTAAGATGAAAATACGAAAATAAAAACCTTTTCAGGATGAGTATTATATCTAGTTTGAAATGCAGCCACGTAACAGGTATATAGGTCCGTTTGTTAGTCTTACCTTTCGGATGAATTGATACATAATGATGCTACATCATGGTAAAAATGTGAGGTTCTTTTTAATGTTTCCAAGTAATCTTAAATAACAGCAGACTTGTGCATGCGCCTTGATCTAACCAATGTGCTTGAAAGTTACTTGTGTATGGGATGTTTCTAAAATTATATATCAATTCAAAGATGCGTATACCCCAATAATAATTACTGTATATGTTTGGAACCTGAGTTGTCAACATGCGGTATAAGCGCTATTGGTAGTTAAAAGAACTTTGATTTAGGAATGCAAGAACCTCAAAAAAGCTAATGCAACTGACAATAATATCTGAATCTATCCTCATGTTGTTACACAGCTGTGTGGTCCCTTTCCCGTTGTGTCAGGTTCTTTTTCGTCCAGCCTATTTCCAAGCAACTATATCGCTGTATAAAAATCTGAACAGGGAAACTTTGTCACTTTTTGGTTGTATTAGCCTGTTCATATCTTGTATCACCATAGTCCCCTCTCCCCTATCTATGTGGTAGCTCAATCGTGGCTGCCCTAAGTTGATTTTGGAACACTCTGTATTAATTTTATACTTTGATAAATGTTGTGTGTAGTATTACATTATTTAATGAACACGCTATGTATATTATGGGGCTGAACTGTGTCGTAATTAAGAAATGCATGATATTGACCAAGATTCATTTAATCAAACCCATTCCGTGTGTGAGTTTTAATTCGAATCTTGCTATCGCTCAGTGAATGAAATTCCTTGTTATACTGTTTAAGCCATAGGTGTCCAGAATTCAGTGTCACATGCATGATTATGTGTTATGGTACCCAATGAATTTGCGATCCCAAATTCATTACTTTTCGTTAGCTGATAATTATAACACTGGTTCTGATAATAATAGTGTACGATATGTGAAAATACCCGCTGTTAAGATATTTTCACCTGTGTCCACGCAGGGTTGACCTATGACATTTTTCCTCCCGAGGTATAATATAGGATTACCATATTAATATTAATAATAACATTAATACCTTAAGCAACGTGACTAAGTCTATTTGTTTTCTATTTTCCTCCTTGTATACTACTACCTACCTACGATGCCTGCCTGACTGAATGTGTGGACCGTATTTGCAACCATCTTCTGTACCTTGCCTTGCCTGTCATCTGCTATGCCGCTGCTGCTGTTACCGCTCGCTGCCGCATTCATGTATTATACTACTACTACTTAACCTGCTGGGCTCGCTCGCTCTGGCATAATCGTGGCTGCTTGCTCGTGGATTTTGTGATGGACTGACCACTTTTGACTGTCGGTTAACTGTTACTTATACCATCACGGTATTGTGATTGTCATGGCCAAATTCCGGATCGGCATGATAAGTTGACCGCTCTTTCGTCGATGCAACCCTTCTCATATTAATTTTTCAACCGTTTTGACGATCCTTCCTTCGAAATCTGATGACAATCCGGCGATAGGATCAAGGGGACACAGCAGCTATCTTGAAAATTAAGGAAAGCATGCAACAGGAAGCAAAGAGATTTGAAACAAAAGAGGAAGGGAACGGCTCAGAGTTTCGTTTTGTTTAGCGGCAAGAATTGTATTTGCTGCTTCATTTCTCAAGGATTTTTTGTTCAGTTACAGCCTCTAAAACCATCTGCGTTATGACATTAGTGATATTTATGTTGCTTATTGAAACAACGGTTAATGTAAATGTGTGCTATCCCGCTCAGCCATGACATTTTCTGCATCCCACCTTTTCAACACATTCTTAAGAGTTGTTAAGAATATGACGGGTTTATATCTTGGAGGGTTTACACTTAAGTAGTAATTTAAATACTTAGAAATTTTATAATGAAATAGGTAAGGAGTTGGTGGAAAATATTTTTCCAATAGACAATTATTTATATATATGGAAGCTATACCTTAGTCTATCAGGACATTCTACGAGAGAACATTGTCAATTTGGATCCGAAGATATTTCAAACCTTTTTGTACTGATCATTTTTTACTTTTGTATCTCGTTTTGCATCATTTATTTTTCAATTTCGACTGATGTAATCGGTGTGGGTTGTACTGCGACGGCTCTGATGAGCCATTCTAAACAACATATTTAAGCTTGTAAAAAGTATTATAATTAAATATTATTGTTATTATTATTTATAGTTCTCAACATTTGTTTGGTGGCAGAAATGGATTGTCATTTTGAAAAATGGAGATTTTTTTGCTCGCTGTACAGCTGAATTTATCGCAAGCTCAATATATTGCTCCTGCTGTCGGCATTTTTTTCTTTTCCGCTGCCATTTCTTTATGAACTACCGTTGTCCTTGTTCGCCACTGTCTCGATAAGTTCTTCTCAAAAGTTTTTCTATAGTAGTTGTATACCCCGAAATAACAATCCATTTTTTATGCCACAGTGTAATTGTTTTGAGTCAGTCATGGAAATTATCTATTTCAGTTCAACATGGCTGTTTTCTTTTTAATATGGGTGGTGCTTGGCTTGCTATGGTAATGCATTAGTTGGTAACTCTTCAAGTAATTACTGATGACCTTAAAGTGATATGTATTTATTATACAGTAGAAGCATGATCTGTTTACACTTCACTAATTCCACAAATTAGTAATGTTATCTGGCAGTAAGGGATATAAAGGGAAAGTTAGTTCCAATAGTCATTGAGAAGTTTATTAGTAGGAAAAGGTGGAAATGAAAGACTACAGGATTGTATTAACCATATATCTAAGTTTATCTACTCGATTATCAACTTTCCTTTGAGCTATTCTTATCAAGACTCCCCACTATTTTAAAATTCTACCGTGAACTCAGTGGAGCATTTTTCTATCCAATGCGTGCCCAAAGCTTTTTATGCCAACGTGTTGAAAATCCAGTAGCAACCGATATATATAACCTCCTGCATACACTGTTTACCTGCTCCAAATGCTGTTGTTTATGTTATTATGTTTTACACAACATGGTTTTGTATCGTGCTGGTTGATCAAGGTTCGTTCGGTATTCCATATGAATTCTTGTTTTTTTGTTGTTGAAATTTTGTCAATGGTACTCTTGTCATTATGTTACATGTTAAGTGAATCAAATACGATAAAACAATACGAACATACGGCTCCGCCTGATTACGAATGTGATCGGTGTGCTCTATAGTGATATGGTATCAATATTATTTCGTTAATGGATCATGTGCATGCTTTAACCCCTTTAAAAGCTAACGCTTTGCAAGAACTTAATTGAACTGTTTTGAAAACCAAACTGAATTTCTTCGACTCCTGATTTATGGATTATTGATTCACTATAATTAATTCACATCCACTCTTAATTCTGGAATTGCTTGTGTTTTTGAACTCCAAGTTAACTATTGAAATCTACAATAGTTTAAACATCAGGTGGAAAATGAATATTTATCTATAAAAGAATCACATTTTGTCTTATAGTAAATCCTAATAATCAGTTAGAATTAAATGTTCAAGATTAATTGGATAATATTTAATAAAACTAACTTCGAGTTTAACCAGCCAAGTAAAACTATTTTCCATTGAAACTTTTGCAGTGAAATTTATCAATTTACACTGTAAAAAATTTGTTATTACTTGGTACAATAAGTTTGTTACCAGAGTATGTGTTTGTGCTTCATTTGAAAAGTCTTTTTGTGGCCCACCCTTTATACTTTGTTGGCATATGGAATTTTGCTGAGATATTTTGAAAGATGATGACTTTTGTTTCTTACATGTACATAGTGCAGTATCCATTTCAGAGTTACTCTTTAACAGTTCAACTCGCTTTAGTTTTCCGCTCAGCTTTGCGAAGTTACTATATTAATTTTAGTTAACATGGATACTTTATTGTTCACAGCACATATTTATTCCTTGATTGTTGACGATGACGATCGTTATATTTTCTCCGCGGTATCACATATGAAATTTAGCAAATGATGAAATGATTTTCGTCATTTTTTTTCACTCCTATTTATTGGTTTTGTCTCAGTTGTTACTTAGGATTTTTCAGTACCTGATTCTTTTACTGCAATCGACTTCAGCAACTTTTTTCCATCTTTTGTCATACCGATCTATTGCGAATTGTATTTCCCTTTCTTAACTCAATGTAGATGAGAAATTATAAGTATAGAGCGTAGTGTGACTCTCAACTGCTTTAGCTTGAACTGTTTCATCGATTTTGCATCCTTCAAACTGGATATCGCGAATCAAGTACCATAAACTGTTATCCCACCTTTAACTTAGCTATTACGGTGTATAAATCCATACCATGCTGACATAAGATAACCTTAATCAAAGATACTAACCAAGGAGAAAATGCAAAAATTCAATAACTTCGTGAAAATGCCTCTCTACCAAGTAACTAAGTAATATTAACTTAGTTTTAGCATATCTTCTTTCAGTCTCGCCGTTATTTTTACCACCAGGTATTGGCGAAGTAAAGTTGTTTTTTGAAAAAGTATCGCTCAGACTCACTTCAGTACCTCGGGTTCTGAAATTAATGTTATACTAAGGAAAAATCCGGAAATGTCGTCTTATTATAATCGATTAATTGGATTTAAAAATACAGGGCTATAATAAATAACTATTCACTGTACTTTCCAAACCTCAGCACACTCGGTTCATCGAAGTCATTAGATAATATAATTCTCCTGAATAGCTGTGGCTTTCAACTTGAGAAATACATGCAACCCTTTTCACTGTCTTCCCAAGGACCATTGCGAAGCTTTATCCGATAGTTTACATTTCTTCTATTCACAGAAATTAAAATCTATCCCTAAGCGGTCCATAAACCAATGTAAAAAATGTTACAGGGAATTCTTAATCCATATATGGTAGTGGCAACCGTTACGGTATAAATTGGTATATGTATCCATGTATGAATGAGAATATTGAGTGAAAAAGTATGAAGCTAATTGGAAAATAGGGGATTTTTATCGTTTTTTTTTCACTGCGTAGAAATGCATGCACTGCAGTTCTTAACTGGAATTGGCAATTGTGTTATAAATTTTCTGTGGACTTTTCGAACGTCTTATACTTTTGTTTCTGTTATCATTAATTTATCGCTTGTCATCACGATCATGTAACTATCGGTTCGCTCTAGAGTTTTATTATTACTATCTTTTTTTTTTTAATTTACTGAATGGTCAAATGAGTTTATCCAACGATCAAGCTTTGAGTTCATAAAAGCCAGCAAACGATACATTCATTTCAGTTTCGTAAGAGTGAAGGTAAATAGAATGAAAGCGAGAAGTATTGAGTTCCTGACAATCAATATGGTCTAGTATAAAGAAAGATGGGAAGAGAGCAATCGCTCCATTTCAGTCTTATATTGACTCGAATCGTAAATTCTTGTGACCTAACTGATTCGAGGTATGACTCGATATCTGTTTGATTATTTAAGAAAAATCAGGCGAGACTGCAAAATATAAACTTGCTTTCAAATATACCTGTTGTTGCAACCAGGACTTTCCATGAATATAAATGTTTAGATGTTGAGAAATGTAGAAATGTCACAATTCGGTACTGTAAATTCCATATTCAAATGTTCGAGATGTTGTATGACATTTAAAAAGCAATACTGTACAGACAGGATTTTTCAGGTCAGTGCGTTATCAAATGACTTCACTGGAAATATACATGTACTATACAATGCATTTGTTCCATTGAATCGAGTCGATTAAATAAGTCGTCAATTCAGTCCGAGTGTAGTAGCCTAACATGACTCGCGTATGCTACGGCGCTTATCGAAACCAGCAGTTACAACAGACAGGTGTCGCAATATTCCACAATAACATAATGCTTTTCGTGTTTTCATTCGTGTGCCGGTGATTATATAAACATGTATCTGATTCAAGTTACAATGCACAGTGTGTACAGCGCACAGATTTCCTTAAGTGTGGTCTCCTTGAAACACTATCCGATTATCCTTCAAAGTTCCACTAGGTGACGTTTTCTTATGTTTTGTTTCATTAAATCTATATCGTTCTGTGCAAGACGTCTGTGTAATATCTCCTAGGATACAGTCATAGGGACAGTCTATCACCTACTCTAGTGAGATTTACCTACTAGTGTGATTTACGTTTCATAAATATGCACTATAATGCCGTGGGTAAGCTCTGACACAATGGTCGACCTGAATATCCATGGTACTGGTCAAGTAACGACTGAAGATAGAGTCTGTTTCCTGTAAACAGTTTGGTCAATTTTTTCCGTTGTACGTTTAGTGTTCAATTTGTTTAGTCAACAACAGTTAGAATTAGACTCCGAGGCAGGGTCATGTGAGCTGTAGAGATTTTGGTGGTTCGATTGAATTGATCAATAGCGAGTCATCATATGTGTTCCAACAAAAGAGTGAAAGTAAATTCTGTTTTGTTTTTTTTGCATAGAAAAACTCATAGACAGGGTAATATTAGACATTATGCCTAATTACGCTACGCCAGGGCATCCTTATTCTTCACAAAGTATATACGTGACTGTTAATCCAGTGTACAAAAAGACCGGGTAAGATAAATTATTATCAGACGTAACAAACTACCGAACTTTTCGTTCCAGTTGTTACCGCGTAAACCTAAACGAAATTCGAAAAATGAGATTAAAAATATACCATTTGGTGCTAACAAACCATTTGCACTAGCTGGAGTCGCGTAAGAGGAAAGTATTGCATGTTGGATTTTATTGTACAAAAATGTACGCAACATTCTAAAAGATATGCGCGCCGTAAGACATTGTCATTGTTTAGTCTCCTTGAGACTATTAGGCCTTATATCAGAGCCGATGAAAAGGTTCTGTAAATATTTTATCAAAATTAAATTCGTTGTGATGAAACTGGACCAAATCGAAGATCAAACCTTTCAGTCGAGTCTCATTGATTGATTGTACGCTCCTTGTTGAAAATTATTGGTTTTTCTTCACAACCACTCCACGCCACTCCTGTTAATCCTGAGCAAACATCTTTTGGGATACAGTAATTGTTTTCTCAATCCTCGAGAATATTTACGATGTGTCGTTACCGGAATCCTGTTTTATTGTCATTAAACAAGTGGAGTGTCGTTACAAAGTTCAAGTTAGTGAAAGTGATGCCAGTGGGTGACACAATCTAGTGAAAAAGAGGTGTTGAGATATAGTAGCCCTGCATCTTAAGTCTTGTATTCATAATTATTTGATGATAGCCATACCGAGGAATACTACAATATTGGAGCGACGGCGTGTTGGTATATGAAAACATCAGAAGATCTTCTTATTTGGTAAACGACACAATGTCAGATCAAATGGGCTACAACATATATCCACTGTGTACTCTTTTGTTTTCGGTTACACATGAATCGAATTCAGTGGTATTGGATTACAAAGGAACTGAGCGAGCTGCCAACATTCTCGCGTTTACGTAACAGAATAAATTTGATTAACCTTACACCTTAACATTGCTGCAATCTCTGCCCACTTGTATACACATCTACTAAATTCCTTGAAATTCTACTTTATTGGGACATGGTGTTATGAGTGACCCGTGAACGACTAGAACTGAACCTGCCAGCACGAAACGCTAGGCTAAGTGAGAGTTAGGCCTTTGAAGGCTTCCCAAGAATACGGCAATACAAATACCGCCTGAGTAGGGTATATACTAGATATTTCATTCAACTCATCAACGACATAGAGCAATGGTTAATTAATGATCCTCATACGTATATTTCTTTATTTATTCAGTAGTTCAACCGAAAATGATGACTTTCAAGTTAAACCAACGTTTTCACGTAAATTGCCCACACTTCTTCGTCCTCAGACCGGAGTGGGACTAGAGAATTCCGGTTTCCAAGCTTTGCCACGTTCGCCTCGAGCTCAAACTGCCCCATCCACTTATAAATATCCTCCTAATCTAGATTACACTCATCCGGTAAGATTCTTAGCTTTTTAATTCGGCTAATATTACAATAACCTTGTTGCAATTTGCTTCAGTTGATCACTGCTAGATATTTGCAATACACACCGTGGTGCCGAGACATGTATCGGTGGTTCACCCCAGATCGTAGTCAAGGGGTGTGGTATGATCATGAAGATTGTGACCGTTACAGAAAACGGGCATTTCGGGTAAGGCTACCTGCAAAGGCCATCTACCATGTTGATTCTGGCATAATGCCGAGCTACTCAGGATATGTTCCAGGTTGGTTTCATCAATGGTATAGTGCAAATACTGAACAGTAAACCTAAAACACGATATGATGTATCAGTACAATCATGTGCTTTATTTTGTGAACAATTCATTAGGTCAACATTTTCGCTACGGATCCACATGGGCACGAGAAACGAAAAATTCGCGAAGAATGGGGATTCCAAGAACCTGGGAATCTACTTCCTTCTTTCAAGATCGGCCAATCGGCGCATGATAACCTAAAATATTGTGCTAGTGCGTTTAGAAATATTTTTTTACAGCAAAACTTTGCTTGTTGTTTTATAGAGCTTCCCGCTGTCGAATGGCTATGTTTGAATTTCATTCAATTACATTTCATCCGTTTTCCATTATAATTAGCCAACTGCTCTTCGCGTCTTTCATTCAACTGACTTGATATTTCTGTATTAGTACATAGTTTACTATTACTTTACTATTATTCAAATGCATATGTAAATGAAGTGGAAAAAGTGGGACGCTAAAAGCCGCTATGCACGGTGTACCTCCATTGAGGCCTTGTGATTATAAATTGACGACCGGCGCCAATATAATCGTAATACTAGCATGGAACGTGCACATGACTAGAGTGAGGAACATGGAGATATAATTACATATGGCGACGTTTGACGTATCGTATAACGCTATTTCCTGTACAGTGCTCTATATTGAGTAAAGTAAATAGGACTTGGAACCGTTAGAGGAATAGGGTTAACGCTAGAGCAAGGATATGTAATATGTAAGTCTCAGAGAATGGTGAGGCGTGGCGAAAAGGAAAATAATGTGGAATTGATTTTCAAAATTTAATTGATTAACTGTTCTGGACTGTGGGGAAATTATCATCGCTAAAGAAAGTTTTATTCGATGTTAAATGAAGCATTGGATTTCAATATATTCAAATTGATTTACACTTGTTTGATCCAATTCATAACTTACCTTCCAGCACGCACTATTCCAGTCTACGCAATACAGGTACAGAGTTTCAAATATACGGAGCTTTCTCCCTCATAATCGGGAGTGTATATCTAAAGAAAGAGTATACAAGATAACTTCTATACAAGATACAGTAACAGTGGAGATTACCGAAAACATAAAAAAACTCCTCTGTGGTAGTGAGGGCTGGGGTTCGAATTTTTGCGTGATAGTGTGTTACAACTTATCACTATTGTGTACGTGAGCAAGACATCAATACAGAAATATGTTGAATTATTACAACGTTTCATTTTTTTTGATAGGCGTGATAATTTTTGCGAATTTTTCTAAAAAAGTGACTTATTTACGGTTATTTATGGTTGGGACCTACTCCCGTAACCAGACGAGAGAGACCTTTCTAATTGATGTTATTGTTATGTCGCTTATATGAAGTGTTGATTGGATTGGTTTTTAGGAAAGGAGGGGAGGGTCGAAGCAATTGGACATAAACGGTAAAGTGAGTTCACCCACATTTCCACCGCGGCTTATATGTATGTACTTACGAATTTTTGCTTTTTTGGCAGAGGTAAATTCTAAAATTACTTATTCCAATACACAGAATAGAATATATAATAAATCACAAAGATCCATATTAGCTGTCCTGCACATTTGTGTTATCTACCGACCATAGGAGTATGCTATGGATGAAAATAATACTGTCAGCACTGAACTATCTGTGAGTAAAAGTACATCAAGTGAAGGAATAAATTTAGCAAAACTGTCAAGCAAAATCGAGCAATCGAACCGAAACAATCACATGACAGATCATCACCATGCTGTTTGGCCTAATAACGGAGATGAATACGAATTAAAAGTGGAGATTGTTGAGTCCTCCAACCCTGACGCTATGGCAAATAGTATAGACGACATAGACGGAATCCTAAACAACCTCGAAAACGGAGAGAGAGATGGTGTTGACAAGTATTCAGACATGGTGACGAGTACCAACAATGTACCGGGCATGATAGAGCTTTCCAGGAGTCAAGAATACGTTCCTGAAGATATTCCTGACACTTTCGTGACAAGCTCCAAGAAAGACACAGCACTGTCGAATTCGAAAGCTGTTGTTTCTGAAGATGATCAACAAGCCGTGTCATCTACCACTACGTTTACACCTAATGCCAAGGGTAACTCTTGTCTGAAGGAGTGGTTTAAAGGAAAAAAAGCAAAGAAAGTAAAAGATCAGGCATGTTACATATGTAAGAAATGCAAGTTTATCTGCAATTCTTACTCGACTATGTACAGCCATATCAAACTCCTCCATCCATGCATCCTTTTACAAAGTGGCAACTTTTTGATGAAAAAACAATATGATCGAGTGACCGGCACATCTCTGTTAAAAAGAAGGTTCCAGGGCTCGTTCATTTGTCAGTACTGTAAGTTTTTCACTAGCTCGCAAACGATCTTAGTAAAGCACCACAGACAGATGCATGACGAGAGTGAAATTTATTTTTCAAAGACCATCTTAAAGACTGCCTCTGACGCTCCTCTCGTTCCTTATCCAACAGAATTTGATTTGAAACGAAGGTGCCTTGCCTCATTGAAAAGTTCTAATAAAGGAGTAAAGCGATGTATTTTTTGTTCGAAACATTTTCAGACCGACTCAAAGTTGTCTCATCACCACAGAAATTACCATTATAAAGAAGGTCCTCAAAAAGATTTGATTACCGGTCTTTACCACTGCAAACTATGCGTATACCAGACTGTTTCAGTCGCAGGCATCCGGCTTCATTACAGAAGAAACCATTTCATAAATGCGTTGTATGCTTGGAACGTCACAAAATTGCAAGATTTTTTTGTAGAGCAAGATAAGCTTTTGAAAGCGAGTTCTATCCCTGATGCTTTAACTGATAAGTTGGAGTTGGAAAACATGAGTGATATATTATACCATGCAGCTACCTGGAGTCCTGAGGCAGCAACATCGGACCACTTCTCTGTCAGGCCGATACCCTGCGTTGCTTGCGAATTCTCAGAGAAAAATGTTCTCGCTTTGATGGAGCACTATCGACTAGTTCACAAAGACTCTTATCCAAGGGGATTCAAACAGTTTATCCTCGAGTATCTAAAGTTGTATACGAAAACTGTCAGTGTTTCTAAATCCAATCTTTGCTTACCTACTGGCGTTCTTGGCGCAAAGATAGATTCAAACAAAACCGCTCTCCAGAATTACAAGTTCGTCTGCCAGCTGTGCAAGGTTCAAACTTTAAAATTTCACGAGATGGCGAGCCATTTTGAGAACATTCATCCGAATGTCAAGTATTCCATCAGTTATATCAAAACCCAAAAATCCAATAACTTCAGTTACAAGTCCAACTGTGCTATTTATAAATGTGAACTTTGTGAGTTCCTTTGTGAAGGTACAGAGTTGAACATTATACGTCATTTCCGACAACATCACCCTGACGTGCCGTACACTGAGGCACTTCTTAATACAGACCTGCAGAAAATGGAGTACTCCTGTCGCCATTGTAGTTTTAAGGGAGATTGTGAAAATATGGAGAAGCACTACGTGAAGTCTCATCCCAGTATGGATTTCTTTGAGGATGAAGTTTCAGTTGATGCTTCCAGTTCCTTCCCATGCAAGGCTTGTACATTCACTGCGTGCAGTCAGGTTGACTTAGCCAATCATTACGAACAAAAGCATCTTTCTGAAGCCCTTACGTTCTGTTCACTCAGTCATGAGGGAGACAGCAGGTACAGGTGCAATCTGTGCTTGGCTATTTTACCAACATTAACAGCAATTACAAACCATCATACCAAGCACACTAATGACAGTACTGAGGAAATGCAGGGAACGGTCGGTTGCTTCTGTTGTAAAGTGTGCAGTCGTATATTCTCTATTTCCAAGCACCTTTGGTTGCATGTTACTCAGCTACATCTCAACCTATCTAAAACGATCAAAATTTCTGACCTGCCTAGGTATGTTCTAGAATTTGGTTACTTCAGAGACGAAGATATTCAAAACGTTATAGAAGGTAGTATGAATTCTAAAATACTGAAACGTGGTCACTCAATGCCACTGGGTTGCGAGAGCGATATACCAAATTCTAATTATCCTCAGTTGTCCACTGTTAAACAAAACAATGAAACTCGTTCACCAAACATGACACACATTGACCATGATGCTGCGGAATTAAAAGCAGTAACAGTCCGGTCTGTGAAAAAAACACCAATTGTTCGCTGCAAGTTCTGCACATTTCGCACGAGCAACGGGAAAAACCTTTGCAATCATCTGCAGTCCGCACACAAGCACGATTTGAGTTTTCGATGTTTCAAATGTAGCGAAGAGTTCCCAACATTATTGAACTGCTTAAAGCATCACTCTCGTGTCCATGGCCTAGAACTGGAAAAAAATGTTGCATGGGACTTTTTGCTGAACGATATTAGCACTCTTGGCCATTCTGACGAAAAAATCAAACATGTGTGCTCTTGGTGCAAGTATACAGGATTTTCTCGAGCTCTCGTCATGAGTCATTTCAACAAGAGCCATGTGACGTCACAAGACGATAAGAAATCTGTTCATGGCACATATTTTTGCAAGTGGTGCGAATACAGTTCGAAAAAGGGAACCGCAATACAAACCCACATAAGACGTAGGCATGATCGCTCCCTGACGCTGAAGTCTCTTTCTCGTTATAAAGTTTCCAAAGACAATTTATCAACCAAAAGCTCGAATAAAGATGTAGAAAATGTCAAAAAGCAGTGCAAAGCAAAAGGCCAAAAAATGTTGTTCAAAATGGTGAAAGAATGCTCCATCGAATCAGATTCGGATTGTTCGGACAAGGAGGACTATGAAAGCACCCACATACGTTGCAAGCATCCCTACAGATTTCCTCATGTTTGTAAACATTGTAGAACTGCTTACCTTTGCTCGACGACATTTTTAAAACACTGTTTAAAGCAGCATTCTGACTGCTATTCTGCTAGTACTGCCGTACAGCGAATATGCATACTTCCAGATCCCGCTGCAATACCTGCGATGCTGAAGAAGCTCAAGACAGACTATGAAGTTACCAACAAAAAGGTTAGTGGATGCGGGATGGATAGTGAATAGCGCAGTGTGGTTCAATACTGTAGTTTCGTCTATGAATAGATTGTTTCACTTATATTTTGCCATATTTTTAGAGCGTATTTTACAATGGACAATATCCATGCATAACATGCCAAGATTTAACGTTCGGGAAATTAGAAGACCTTCAAACACATGTTCAAGATGAGCATGATGGGAAAACGGTTAGTGTTTTTTTTATGCCACATTTCTGTTCAAGTTGTTATACTCTTATGTAGTTGCAAAATATTTTTTCGCTGTTTGGTATATTATTAGGGTTTTATTTTAAATATTGTATTATTTACCACCGCCAATCCTATGGTTTCCTCACTGACAGATTTACATGTGCTGCTTTTGTGAGTTTCTCTCAGATACAGAAAGAACTATCGCATGGCATTCTCATTTACATAACCCTGGTGCACAATCTGGATGTTCAGAACAATCTTCCATGTATGCATTTTTCGCATTTCATATTGGCTGTTCATGGTTGTTAATTTTCGTAATTATACAACGGTAATCAATATCTCGTCCAATTTCCGCATAATTGCATGTTGGAGCCAAAGCAAAAAAATCTCATGCAATCATTTCCTTGGTGAAATTTCAGCTAGCATCACCACTACTGTATATAATGACGGAAATACAAGCATCATTTTGATTGTATTTCATTCATGCTGATATATTTCTGCCGGTAATTACATTTCATATTTTTTTTGGCAGGAGAGAATCCAGGGAAATTAATGAAGAGATCACGGAAGGAAGAGACTCTAGTTCATGTGGCAATGTACTGTTCCTCTAATTTAATAAAACTAAATCCCAGCAAGTAATCCAATAAAAGTAATCCCACAGCATTCAAACTTGAGTGCTGGGATGTTCCAATTGCATAGCAATAACTTATTCAGCTACTTCCACACAAATGACATAATTCAAATTCAAATTTATTTCATTTATGGTTTAGGAAAGTCCCACTGAATGGAATGATCTTGAACACAGTAA
Organism: Halocynthia roretzi; assembly: GCA_013436055.1. Classification (NCBI taxonomy): domain Eukaryota; kingdom Metazoa; phylum Chordata; class Ascidiacea; order Stolidobranchia; family Pyuridae; genus Halocynthia; species Halocynthia roretzi. The sequence goes on along the minus strand of QRAM01000145.1, from coordinate 4,201 downwards.
CGCATTTGGAAAAGTCCCTGATGGCAATCTAGAATCGAGTGAAAACGTGACTCATTTGCAAAATCAATCAATGAAACGTGCAAGAAAATCAACTAGAAGGACCCCAAAGTCATTGGACATACTTGAAAGCCTTGCAAATTTGAGTTCAGATGGAGATAAGGGAATTGATACTGAGACACCGAATAAATTGAAAGAAAGAGATACCGGGGATGCAAATCTTCATCTCAAACATTCAACAATTCATGCAGGCCTATTGAGGTAATTTGAAACTTCCTGTATGACAGCTGTATGACTCTTCATAGAACAAATGAACATATGAATAAAATGTTAGTCCATATTTAATACTAAAATCCAAATGAGAGTACAGGCTGGTGTAATGTTACCCTTTACCAAATGGACCTGTGCATCTGGGTATTTTGCCTCTCTATTTTTTTTTAAATCAAAACTGCATAATTTCTATGTATTACTAATTTTAAGACTATTCTGTGCTTTTGCTCAATATCAATTCATGTACCCTACACTCAGACTCCTCAATTTATTGTACCTCTGACTCCTGTAATTGTAATTAAAATAATCACATAATTGCGATATTAATTCGAAACCACACAAAATGCAGGAGATTCCATCACTGCCAATGTAAATCATGCTACCTCATAGCACCCTATCCTGCTAAAGTTTAGATGAAAGCCTGTAGCTATACCGATGGTTTAAAATATTTATTAATGAACTTACAAACATAAGTAACAGTAAAAACATATTATTGGTACATATTGTATATATACATATGTGGTAGCATATATTATTTCTTAACCTTAATTTCAATTTTTTTGATATTATTCAATATTGTTTCTAGATGTAATCGATGCAGTTTCATGTGCGCTAATCCGGAACGCATGCAAGTTCACATAAAATCGACCCATTTGTCAACAAAGGGATTTGTATGCAAGTTTTGTGATTATTATGTGCAAAATTTTCAAAGCATGGATAGGCATCTGGCAAATTTTCATAAGGTTTACTGCTTTTTTAACTTTTGCTGTGTGATCATAGAATGTCATTAAAGGTTTGCCTTTTAATTGATTGCTCTCCGTGGTTATATATTCTAACGCCTTATCCATGCAGATCAAAAAGAACTATCAGCTAGGCTTGCAAATACGATATACAGTCAACTCATCCGAGAAAAATGTATCCGGTTCTGCTGGAGGTACTGCAGTTTGATATTATTTCCAAAGTTTAAAGTATGGATGTTCATTTTCAGTCTGCATTATTAACATCACCCAACATTTTTCTATTTGTACATTTATGTATTTGATTTATACTTGTTCAGCTAACGTTAATAGGACTCCATAGAGATACCAGAGTAGTAAATTATTGGTTTAATAAACTAGATTGTTGAATAATTATTATGCGACCTTCATGATTTATCTGTATTTCCAAACAAGACAGACATTTTTTTATTGAAAATTGTTGAAGTTTTCTGTTGGAATAGTTTTTCATTATCTCACACACATTACGTAGTTCCGTGTATCCGAACTAATAGTTCTTTAAAATATTTTATTCCAGTTAATAAGAAAAGCCGGTTCCTTTATACGCCCACTCCTTGCTTACCGATCATGAGGGCTGAAGTCCAGTATCTCTCTCAAGACGAAGGAGAGACAGATTCTGGGAGATGCAGCAGTATAGATGAAAACATCAATTCGAGAGACCAGTAAGTGTTTTGTAAAAAATATCTGCTGATTTCATGGTGCTAATTTTTTTATTTTCAGAAATATAGAGCGGAATAACTCTGCCTTTGCTGCTGGTTGTTCTGGTGATGACATTGTCAGCAATTCTTCAAAAAATGAAGGTGGGTTATGTATGAGTTATTGAAAATACACAGATACATGAACACTGTGGATATCTCGCTAAATACATACCTTGCATCTACTTCACTGTTGAAGTAGCATATTTGAGTTCTTTTTTCACTTGATTGAATTATTTACTGCTACATAGGTCGACATGATATAATTTTATGGAAACAGATTTATGGTGTGACATAAATATCTTCGTTGTGAAATATCAATACAGGTTGAAGCTCTTTATCCCGGCAACCTTGAGACCTGGCCGTCGCCGGATAACAGAAATTGACACATGAGCCCTTTCACCTAATGCCTGACCCCCACACTAGCCAGCTCAATCCACATACATATTGCTGTGTTACCAAAAATAGAATAAAGCTTGAAAGAAAATCATAACAGCAATTAATGCTTCCAAACAAAGTTCTCATTATTTCATGACATCCCGAAAGGGATAAAATATAGGAGAATATACTATAGTAGATTTTAACAGGCAGGTAATTTTATGCGCTAGCACTGCTATTAGCGCCACCTTGTGACAGATCAATGAGCTAGTGGTACCATGCCGGATTAAGGGGATATAACTTGTAGTATTGTATACTTGTGGAGTGATATTGTTGGTTTATACCTGTATTGTTGTGACTTGCATTCTAGATACTTATATTTCATCGGATGTCAAGTTTAGCTGCTCTTATTGTGGGTTCGTCGCCGAATCAACATATTCTCTTGAAGTACATATGCGAAGACACGAAAGGTATATTCAGAGCTCCATATGTAATTTTATATTCACATATATATTCAGTTTTAAGAACTAAATGGGTTTGACTGTTTCTGTGCTTATGTCATTTTTTTTCACACTGTTAGAAATAGGAACCATGCAAAGAAGTGACCATAAATTATATGAGTACCTGTAGGAAGCCTTGGTTTAAAGTTAGAAATCTCCCTTACACTGATGTCATTAACCAAATACTGTATATTGAAAGATTGAAACTCAGTGCTTTATTGTGCAGAGTTTCACTGATCATATATTGGTATTCCACAGAAAAGGTTCAGATTCTTGGAACTACCTTTAAACAAACTTTGTGCATTGGATTAAAATGAAACTGATGTTCCTTATTCTCAGAAATTTTCAGGACAATGGCTGCGTAGACAAGGTCAAATACAATATGGAAAAGTTTGAGATGACTCGTAAATAACCAGAATCGTCCAATTCTTACCATTAATTCTTACCACCTTTCCTTTACCCTAGTTCAGTAATCATTCTATCTGTTTTTTTTATTGTAATAATTTTTTATGCAGATCAACGTGATTTTAAACTATGTCTTGCTTACAAAGATCATCCTGAAGTTGTGTGGGTATATTTCTGTATATATTCTTCCAGCATTGTGCTGATTTGTATACCTTTTTAACTATTCGCTAAGCACTAACATGAAATTTGAATTTTCATACTTGTTTTAAATGTGTCCAGTGTAATCTGGGGTTATTAAGGTTTAATGTTCTTCAATTTTTGACAAAAACACAAAGCCTTGGAGAAATATAATAAAAATGGGTTATTTTTCAACCTTTTTTTCTCCGCATATTTTGCGTTATTTTGATTGCAGAATGCGTTAGAATGTATCATAAGTACTTTGGCATAAAAAAAAGCACTATTTTAAGCAAAAAATAAATGAAATGAAACGGATCGATTTTTGACAAAAACACAAGGCTATATAGCCTTGGAGAAAAGTAAAGAAAAGGGATTATTTTTCAACTTTTTTTTTCTCCTTTTCTCCGTTTATTTTGCGTTATTTTCATTGCAGAATGCATTACAACGTATTATATGTACTTTGGCATAGAAAAACACTATTTTAAGCAAAAAGTAAAAAATAATAAAATGGATCAATTTTTGACAAAAACACAAGGCTATAGCCTTGGAGAAAAGTAAAAAGAGAGATATTTTTCAATTTTTTTTTCCGTTTATTTCGCGTTATTTTCATTGCAGAATGCGTTAGAACGTATTATATGTACTTAAGGATGAAAAAAAACTATTTAAAGCAAAAAGTGAAAAAAACGGATCAATTTTTGACAAAAACACGAGGCTATAGCCTTGGAGAAAAGTAAAAAAATGGGATATTTTTCAACTTTATTTTTCTCCTTTTTTTCCGTTTATTTTGCGTTATTTTCATTGGAGAATGCATTACAACGTATTATATGTACTTTGGCATAGAAAAACACTATTTTAAGCAAAAAGTAAAAAATAATAAAATGTATCAATTTTTGACAAAAAACACAAGGCTATAGCCTTGGAGAAAAGTAAAAAAATGAGATAATTTTCAACTTTTTTTTTTCCGTTTATTTTCCATTATTTTCATTGCAGAATGCGTTAGAAC